>JAQQAC010002172.1:4842417-4965204 GCA_029783875.1 Phataginus tricuspis
GGGGGGGACCTGATGAAGGGGGTAGTTTAATCATCACAATATTGCTCATGTAATTGTAGGTTAATGATACTAAAATAAAATAAATTGTAAAAAAAAAAAAAAAAAACCAAAGATGATAATAAAGGCTTAAAAAAGGCAGGGAAAAAAAGGAGACATTATACATAGCGGAACAACCACTTGAATTTCCATAGATTTTCAATAGACAACACAGGCCAGTAGACAGGAGATCAGCATCTCACTGTACTGAAAGGAAAGGACTCTCCACCCAGAAATCAGAATCTAAAAAGAATGTCCTTCAGGAATAAAGTTCATTTTCTATTGTTGTATAACAAATCACCACAAATGCAGTGGCTTCAAACACCACCCCATCTGCCTCGCACCCATCATAATGACCACAAAAAACAGACTCAGAGGCAAGGATGTGGGGAATCTGGAACCCTCGTGCGTTGCTGGTAGGAACGTAAAATGGTTTCCATGCCACCACCATGGAAAACAAAATGGCAGTTCCTCAGAAAACTAAAACTAAAATTTCTAGATGAACCAATAATTTCAGTTCTGGGTATATACCCCCCAAAAAATTGGAAGCAAGGGCTCAAAGAGACATTTGCACACCCATGTACACAGCATTATTCATTCACAACAGCCAAAAGGAGGAAGCAGCCCAAGTGTCCATAAATGGGGTCTGGTCTATCCACACAACAGAATATTATTGGGTCTTAGAAAGGAAGGGAATCCTCACACCTGCCACAGCCTGGGTGAACCCTGAGGACAGTGTGCTCAGGGAAATAAGCCAGTCACAGAAGACCAGTACTGCAGGAGTCCACTGACATGAGGTCTCTGGAGTCGCTCAGACCCAGAGACAGAATGGGGGTGCCAGGGACTGACGGAGGGGTAATGGCGGGTGTTTAATGGGAACAGAGTTTTAGTTTGGGAGGTGGAAAGAGCTCTGGAGATGGATGGTGGTGATGGTCGCACAACCATGTGAATGCATATAGTACCACTGAACTGTAACTCAAAAATGGTTAGGTCGAAAAAATATTATGGTATGTGCATTTTACCAAAATTTTTAAAAAATTGGAAAATAAATAGCCGAAACACTCATGAATTAGCTCACAGGTATATAGCCAGACATTCCGGTTGCTCAGCTCAAGGTCTTATGAGGCCAATATCAAGGTGTCAGTTAGAATAGGCTCTTCTCTGGAGCTCTAGGGAATCTACTTCCAAGTCCATTCAAGTTGCTGGCAAATTTTAGTTCTGTGGATCTGAGGCTTTCTGCTCCCAGAAGCTTCTTACAGTACTTTCATGGGAACCTCTCCAGCTTTAGCGCCAGGAATGATACATCAGATCCTTGTTATGCTTCAAAATTCTCTGTCTCCCCTTCTGCTACCAGAGAGACATCTCTCTCTGCTTTTCAAGGACTCACCTGATTAGGTCAGGCCCACCCAGACAATCCCTGTATTTTAAGATCAACTGACTCAAGATCTGTCTACCACAAGCAAAATAAAGGCATACTCGGATGAAAGAAACAAGGAAGATGTCTTGCTAGAGGTCTTCCATAACAGAAAAGCTAAAAAAAGTTCTCTGGGCTGAAAAGAAATGATTCCAGAGGAAAACTTGGAAATTCAGGAATGAAGGATGAGCAATAGATATTAAAATTATGGGGATAAATATAAAAGATTGTTTTTTCTCTTAAATTCTGTAGTATATGTATGACTGTTGAAAGCAAAATGTATAAAATATATTTTTATTATATAAAAATTATATTTTTTGGCAAGTTTTCAACATGTGCAGATGTACTACCCATGCAAAGTAGAACATAAAGCTTAATGGGTGGAGGTGAGGGTAAAGAGACCTATAGGTTTACAAGGTTCTACATTTTACTGGAAGTGATACAATATTAACTCTAACTAGACTGAACATCAGTAAAGATATAGATGATCTGAACAATATTATAAACCATCTTGACCCAACTGATGTTTATAGAATACTACAACCACGAGCCATCCTGCCTAAAGCTGTCTACAGATTCAATGCAATTCCTATCAAAATACCAACAGCATTCTTCAATGAACTAGAGCAAATAGTTCTAAAATTCATATGGAATGACAAAAGACCCCAAACAGCCAAAGCAATCTTGAGAAGGAAGAATAAAGCTGGGGGGATTATGCTCCCCAACTTCAAGTTCTACTACAAAGCCACAGTAATCAAGAAAATTTGATATTAGCACAACAACAGACCCATAGATTAATGGAACAGAATAGACAGCCCAGATATAAACCCACACATGTATGGCCAATTAATATATGATAAAGGAGCTATGGATATACAATAGGGAAATGACAGCCTCTTCAACAGCTAGTGTTGGCAAAACTGGACAGCTACATGTAAGAGAATGAAACTGGATCACTGCCTAACTCCATACACAAAAGTAAATTCAAAATGGATCAAAGACCTGAATGTAAGTCATGAAACCATAAAACTCTTAGAAAAAAACATAGGCAAAAATCTCTTGGACATAAACATGAGCAACTTCTTCATGAACATATCTCCCCGGGCAAGGGAAACAAAAGCAAAAATGAACAAGTGGGACTATATCAAGCTGAAAAGCTTCTGTACAGCAAAGGACACCATCAGGAGAACAAAAAGGCATCCTACAGTATGGGAGAATATATTCATAAATGACGTATCCGATAAGGGGTTGACATCCAAAATATATAAAGAACTCACGCACATGAACAAACATAAAGTAAATAATCCAATTAAGAAATGGGCAGAGGACATGAATAGACACTTCTCCAAAGAAGAAACTCAGATGGCCAACAGGCACATGAAAAGATGCTCCACATCGCTGGTCATCAGAGAAATGCAGATTAAAACCACAATGAGATATCACCTCACACCAGTAAGGATGGCCACCATCCAAAACACAAACAACAACTGTTGGCAATAATGTGGAGAAAGGGGAACCCTCCTACACTGCTGGTGGGAATGCAAATTAGTTCAACCATTGTGGAAAGCAGTATGGAGGTTCCTCAAAAAACTCAAAATAGAAATACCATTTGACCCAGGAATCCCACTCCTAGGAATTTACCCTAAGAATGCAGCAGCACAGTTTGAAAAAGACATATGCACCCCTATGTTTATCGCAGCATTATTTACAATAGCCAAGATATGGAAGCAACCTAAGTGTCCATCAGTAGATGAATGGATAAAGAAGATGTGGTACATATACACAATGGAATATTATTCAGCCATAAGAAGAAAACAAATCCTACCATTTGCAACAACATGGATGGAGCTAGAGGGTATTATGCTCAGTGAAATAAGCCAGGTGGAAAAAGACAAGTATCAAATGATTTCACTCATCTGTGGAGTATAAGAACAAAGAAAAAAACTGAAGGGACAAAACAGCAGCAGACTCACAGAACCCAAGAACGGACTAATAGTTGCCAAAGGGAAAGGGACTGGGAGGATGGGTGGGAAGGGAGGGATAAGGGAGAAAAAGGGGCATTATGATTAGCAGATATAATGTTGGGGGGATATGGGGTGGGCTGTACAACTCAGAGAAGACAAGTAGTGATTCTATAGCATCTCACTACGCTATGGACAGTAACTGTAATGGGGTATGTGGTGGGGACTTGATGTGGGCAGTCTAGTAACCATAATGTTGCACATGTAATTGTAGATTAATGATACCAAAAAGAAAATTGACAGAAGAAATATAAAATCTGAATAGCTCTACATCTACCAAAGAAATTAAATTTTTTATCAAAAACCTTTTCAAAAAGAAAACTCTATGCCCAGATGGTTTCACTACTAAAGTCTATTACTCACAGAAGAAAATAACAAGATTACACAGACTTTCTGTAAAGATAGAGGAGGTAGGTTCTCTGCCCAGCTCCTTTGATGAGGCCAGCAAAAATCTAATACCAAAACCCAAAACCTTACAAAAAAGGAAAATTACAGACCAATATCCTTCATGAACATAAACACACCAAAAAATCCTTAATAAAATATTATCAAATTAAATCCAACAATGTATAGAAAATACATCATGATCAAACAGGATTATGCAAGGTGAAGTTAACATTAAAAAAATCAATGTAATTCACCATGAAAACAGAATAAAAGAGAAAAACTATGTTATTTCAACAGATATGGAGAAAACATTTGACAAAATCGAACCTGTTAATGGTTAAACAAAAACCTTTTAGCAAACTAATCATAGTAAATAATGTCCTTAAATTGATAAGGGCATCTATGAAAAACCTAGAGCTGAATCTCATACTTAATGGTAAAAGGCTGGATTGTTCTCTCTTCTCCAAGGTCATAAACAACGTAAGGATTTTCACTCTCACCACATCTATTTAACATCATTCTGGTGGTCTTAACCATAGTAATAAGACATTGAAAATGAATAAAAATCACAGAGATCAGAAAAGAAAAACTGTCCTTGTTTGGAAATGAAAAATGGTTATGTAGAAAATCTCAAAAATTTACAACTCCAAGAACTAATAAATGGATTTAGTAAGGTCACGGGTTGCAAACTTAATATACAGAACTAACCGTATTCTCAGGTGCTTGCAGTAAATAATTAGAAAATAGAGTTAAAACTAAGATCCTGTTCACAGAGCAACAACATAATTGGGAAAACAACTAGGAATAAATCTAACCAATGAATTCCAAAACATCGACACTGAAAATTGCTATACTTAGCGTTGCTAAGAGAAATTAAGGAAGCCCTAAATAAATGCAGAACTATATTGCATTCATTGATTGAAATGCTCACATTGTTTGGGTGACAATTCTCCCCACATTCATCTATAGATCAGTTGCAATCACAGTCAAAATTCCAGCAGTCTTTTTTCAAATACAGAAAGGTTAATTATAAAATTTTTACGAAAATGCAAAGCACCTAGAATAACCAAAATAATTTTTTTAAAGGACAAAATTGGAGGACTTTACCTGATTTCAAGACTTACTATAAACCTATGATAAACCAGATAGTTCCTTATTCATAAAATGATAGACACAGGCATCAATGGAACATTAAAATATTAGAGAACAGAAATAGACACGTTTTTGGTCAGTGGATTTTTGCCAAAGTTTCTTAGGCAATTCAATGCAGAAGGAAAGTCTTTTTAATAATTGGTATAGGAACAACTGGTTATCTGTGTGGAAAAAGCAATTATTGACTCTTTCCTCAAAACATGCATAGAAATGAACTCAAATGGCTCATAAACCTAAATGTAACACCTCAAACTACAAAACTTCTAGAAAAAAACATCAAATGCCTTTGAGACCTTAGAATAGATGGGCAAAGATTTCTTATATATGACCATGAGCATAATCCATAAAAGAAAAAACTTATAAAATGAACTCCGAAACAAAATCTTTTTCCTCTTCAGCAAACATCACCAAGAAAACACAAAGGCAGGTCACACATTGGGATACATTCCTCACACACGCGCCAGACACAGGAGTCACATCGACAGTGCAGAAGGAACCTTACGACTCAGTAAGTCAGATATCCCAGTGACAAAGTGGATGAAACATCTGTGAACACGTCATCAAAGAAGATATTCAATGGCCAATGCACACACAAAGATGATCGATGTCATTAGTCATCAGAAATGCCATCAAAATTAGAAATGGCTATCAAAACCGTATGCTATGACTATACACCCATTGGAATGGCTAAAATCAAAACAACATCTTAGCAAGTTTTGGCAATTACGTAAAATGATCCAAACCTCAGACGCTGCTGGAGCAAAGTAAGATCATGCAACTGCTTTGGAAAAGTTTGACAGTTTCTTAAAAAGGTAAACATGCATCTACTGTATGAGCCAGCTATTCCACTCACGGGTATTTACCCTGGAGAAATATAAACATTTGACTACACAGAGCTGTGTCCACACATGTTGAGAGCAGTTTCATATGTAATGGCCCCAAACTGGAAACAACACAAAGGTCCATAAGCAGATGCATGGATAAAACCACTGGGCTTCATCCCTACCTGTGTGGCATACGGCTGTGGTAGGCTGTCTCCACAATGGCCCTACTACTCCCTGCCTCCCGATGGGCAATGCTCTTCCCCAGGAGGGTGGGCTGGACTTCCTAACTTGCCAATGAAGGACATGAGCCAGAAGATAGGGATACTTCTGAGAGCAGGTTTTAAAAACACCGTGGCTTCTCAGGTACTCTCCCACTCTCTTTATGTCTCTGGTAGCTCCAAGAGGGAGCAGGCCACATGTGAGCAGCCCTTTGGAGAGGCACCTGTGGTGCAGCATGGCCGGGAACTGAGGCCCTCTGTCCATCAGCCCGTGGGGAACTGCGACCCCGAGGCCACAACCTGCGAGGAACTGAAACCTGCCAACAAGCAGGCAAGTGAGTTTGGAAGCAGACCCTCCAGCCCCTGTTGAGTCTTGCGATGCCCACATCCTGGCTGAGGGCGTGACTGCAGCCAAAGACCCTTGAGCCGCAGGCATCCCGCTGAGCCACACCAGGCTCCTGCCCCCCGCAGACACCGCGAGGTGAGAAGTGTTTGCTGTAAGCCTAAGTTTTGAGAGTTATACGTTACGCAGCAATAGATGACTGACGCAACCACTCAACAGTAAAAAGGAATGAACTCTTGATACACACAACATGAATCTCTAAATCACTATGTTGTGTAAAAGAAGCTAGTCAAAAAGTGAGTACATGCCATATGATCCCACTTACATAAAATTCTAGAAAATGCGATCCACCATGCCAGTCAATCAACAGTTGCCGGGGACGGGGGTGGAGAGAGGGGATACAGAGGGCACAAGGAAATGTGGGGGCACCATGAGGATGTTTACTTTGATGTGGTGATGGCGTGACAGATGCATAATACGTCAAAACTGATCAAAATGCACATTGAAATACGGGCATTTGAGGTACCTCAATTATATCCCAAAGAAAGATCAAGTGTCCTCTAAACTTTTTCCTTAGAAGCACTTGCGCACCGGGCTCGCTCTCTGCGGCCGGGAATCCTCCTGCCGCCACTGCGAGGAAGCCAGAACTGGCCCGCTGGGCAGCCGCGAGGAGATGAGGCTCCCAGCCAACCGCGTGCCGATCCCCAGCCCACCCAGCCCCCGGGGAGCCAGTCCTGACGGGCAGAGCCACCCAGCTGGCCCACGAAATCAGGAGAAAAAATAAATGCTTGTTGTTTTAAGCCACGGTTTTGGACTGGTTTTTCCTGCAGCACAAGCCAACGGATAACTAACAAAGACAGTTTCCTCTGGCAGCCCGTGTCAGGAGCCCTGGAAGCGACCAGAATGAGGACGGGAGCGTGGCAAGGAGTCAGCGGCTGAATAAAGGGACAGGCGACAATGGCCTGAGCCAGCATAGGGGCAGAGGGCAGGAGGGACCCGGACAAACAGATGGATGCGGGCGTCGGAGGCCTGACAGCACAGGGAGGGGAGGGGGAGCAGAGAGGGGCTGTGGAGAGGGACAGGCCACCCAGACTCGGCTCCTCCCCGGCTGAACGGGGTGGAGGCTCTGGGCTCCCACCAGGACCTGGAGCTCAGGGGTCAGGCTGCCGGGGCTGCTCACCTCCCTGGGCCTCCTTGGTTCCCTCATCCTGAAAGTGGGGCCAGCAGCCCCCGGGGGTGTGGCAGGGATTAAAGGAGTGCAGGGGTGGGAAGTGGCGGGCCCACGGGGGCAGCACTCACTAGCTAGCCCCTGTTCTCTGAGGTCCCAGGGAGGCGGAGGGTGGGAAATGCAAGGGTGTTCTGGCCAGTTTGGGGATTTGATGAGAAGCAGGGACAGAAAGCCAGTGAGCAGTGAGGTCCACACTGAAAGTCAGAAAGGTCAGTGACCTGTGAGTGATCCTGAGAGCTGCGTTCCTGCCTGGCCCCCGCCCCGGGACGGGCCCCTGTCCGATGCTCTCAGCATTTCCAGGGCAGGCCCCAGCCTCCCTTCACCCGGATGAGGCTGCGCGCGTTTTCGGAGGGCCACGGCAACTCTGCCGGAAGGAAGGCTGGGAAGCCAGCAGGCCTGTTCGCTGCGCGGCCGGGGCCTTCCTCCCAGTGCCCAGCGCTGCCTGACCGACTGAGCCCTCCGCCCAAACCCAGCGGGCGGCCACACGAAGCGCCAGGCCCCTCGGTCCCGCCAGCCAGGCATTCGATCCCACGCGTCTTTACTGAGAGCTACTGGGCCCCAGTATTCCGGACTCAGAAATACAATTTTGTGCACGAGCCCTACGAAAAGGCAAGATTTCATCAGGTTCAGGCGCCTGGGGGGCTGCTGAGTGGAGGAGGCCTGTGGCTAAGACTTCCACCGAGCAGCCGCGGCAGCTCTACGGCAGCGGCGACCGTCGCTCAGCAGGAGGAGCTGGCGCAGCACGCGCGCCACGGAGCCCCTGTCCGCAAAACCCGCAGCCCCGGGCCGGGGGCGCCGAGAGAGCGCCGCAGAGTGAAAACTGCTGCTGGCCCCTGCTTCCCGGGTTCCCGACACCCGAGTCCAGCCGCAGCGGCGGGGCGGTGCTGGGGGATCGGGGCACCCCGGAGGTCGGGGTACGGGTGGCGGCGGCTGAGCCCGGCCGGCGTCCCCCGGGGGTGGGGTCGCGGAGGTCTGGGGTGTTATGAGGTCGAGGGGTGCGCACCGTCCGCGGCCCCGGGTCCCCCGCCGTCACGCCCGGCCCGCCAGCCTGGGGCGCCGAGGGCGGGGACGCGCCCAGGGCCGTCGGGCTTCCAGTAACTGGCCTCTCCGCAGACCCCGTCTGCGCGTCGCTCCGGCCCGGTGCCCCCGCCCGCCCCCCGGGCCCGCGGTCCGCCAGTCGGCCCCCTCCCAGCCCAGCGTCCCTCCCCGGCCGGGGCCGCGCCTCCCTCCGCTCTAAGGACTGCCGCCGGGCCCGAGCGGGCCGGGTCGTCCCCCGAAGGAAGGGGCGCGGGGGGCGGCGGCCCCCGGGTCCGGCAGAGCCTCCCACCGATCCGGAGGGGCAGAATCAAAGTTGCCCGAACTTTCCACTTTTCACAGCGGCCTCCCGCCCCCCAGCTCTGGGGTGGGGGGTCCCGGGGCAGGGTGTGCGCAGGGCCCCGCGGAGCCCCGGTGCGCGCAGGCGGCCGCCGCCCTACCTGTCTCCATGGTCCGCCGGCGGCTCCCGCTTGGTCCCCGGCTCGGGTTTCCTGGTGCCGGCCGCGCGGCTGGTTAATAATTGACGGCCGGCTAGCCCGCGCCGGGACCCCGCCGGGCAAGGTCGGGCTGAGGGCTGGGAGCTGCAGCTGCGCCGCGGCGGGTGCGGAGGGAGGCGGGAAGGGCCGGGCGCGGAGCGCAGGTGCCCGCGGGGCCGGACTGGAGCGGCGCAGCCTCAAGCCAGCGGTGCGCAGCTGGGTGTAGTTGCGGCCAACAAGGGCCGAGGGATTCACAGATCTGCTTTTTTAATTTTTTTCCAGCGAGAGAGGCCAGAAGTGCATATTTCAATGTGAAATCTGAATTTTAAAGCAACAGGTGGGAGACTTCTTCCGACCAGAAAGAAGGGAGGCTGCAAAGCAAACCAACAGTTTATTTGGGGTCTTTGGGAATATGCACGAGGACCGATTCAGAAGGAACCTGAAATGTGCTCCGAGGCGGGGTAGCGGCGGGGAAGGAGCGTCTAACCGCCAAAACGACAGGCTTCCCGACGTTGACTGGAAAGAATTAGGACTGGCCTGGCCAAAAATAACTGATGTGGCCCATGTAGGATAGATGACTGTCAGTGGCTAGACTGAAGTTCAGCAAAAAGCCGCATTCTGAGAACTGAAACAGGATGTAGCCCCTTACGGTTGGCGCAGTCCAAAAGTTCACGTCCAAGCTAGGTATGGCCCTGAGTAAGACTAACCTCCCAGGGGCCCTTTGATACGCTGACTCCACCTCAGATGTCTCTGCTCACACTTCCTCCTTTTGACCAAGCTCGTTTCTTGGGAAGCACTGATAATTTACCCTTATACTTGTCAGGGATATCTGGTCCCTTGTCACCAGGAAGGCTTGTCCCTGGTGTTATAGGCTGTGCTGCTGTTTTTCCCAGGATTGTGTCTCGGACGTGAGGAGAATGAGGCCCACAGATAAAGAGTCCGGAGCAGGCAGCAAAGCTTTGACGGAGGAGTGAAAAGAGGTCTCCTGCTAACCAGGTGGGGCTCCTGGAGCAGATGCCATTAGGGCTGTAGTGGCTAGGGGTTGACAAACCCATCAGGGGGGCCAGACTGGGGGATCAGAAAGCCCCTTCTCAGGCTGGCCGTTCGAGGGTGTGGTTTCTTATGTGTCCTGCTTGGCTGGTTGACCACAGTGTCTGGTGTCAGTGTCCCACTTGGCCAATGTTTACCTGGGCAACATGTCCTGTTCTACCTACCCCAATGGCTACCTCCTGCCTCACTAGTCTGTCCTGTCCCACATAGCAGAGAAAAAAGGTGTTATTTGAGTAGGAGTTGTAAAGGGGCATAGGTCACATCTGAGCCACTAGGAGGTCCTAGAGGGGTGAGCCCTAGGCCTCGCCCTTATCCGGAGCTAGTCTTTAGTCAGGATCTCAGTTGAAGTGAGTTTACCTTCAGGAGGGGAGCTTGATTAATCATCTGCAGTCTTTGAGCAGCCATTATCTGAGTTCTAACAGAGGATCTGTGATACTTGGTTATGCAAAGAAAGCATTAACAGTTTGAGAATGATGAATATGGAACAAATTAGAACAACAATGAGTATGGTCATTTGTAGTCTGGATCTCAAAATGGTCCCAATTCCAGTCAGGTACCAACTAAAAATATGTGGGTATCTAAAATCTAACCAACTAAAGGTTTTAGAGGATGGAATTCCCCTTAAAGATATAACACATTAAAAATCTCAGCCATTTCTAATTCTACCAGTTGGGAAGCATTTATCCATGAATAGCAACAAGTATTAGCAAAGGCACAGACCCCACCTTGGGCAGCAAGTAAATAATCTAATGTTCATGATTATCAAGTAACATGAACTAAAAGTATCCAGACTTGCTCTGGACTTTAATAGCTCAGGCAGTGGACCAGGCACTTCTATTGACAGTCTAAGAGGGCTTTCTGGTCATGCATTTATTCCAAGCAGTATTTATCTTAAACCAGGACTAAGGATTTTCCTAAATCAGGCCCCTTCACTAAGGTCAACTCCTCCTGGAAGACCATAGCCTCGAGAATGTCCACAACTGTTACCCTCATATTTACAAGGGCCACCATCTGGATTACCCTCTATAATGGGGGCACTTTTTGTTGTTGGTCTATTATTAGTTTTTGTATGGTCTTAAGTAATTAACTGAAGGACAGAAAAAGAAGAAGTCAGATAGACCCTAGGGGGCATTGTCTTACTATTCTCTAGCTATCCAGGCAGTCAAATGTCCAGTTTGAAATTATAAATGGATATGAGCAAAGGGTTTCTGAATTTTCCATAACCAGCAATGGGCTGAGGATGACATACCCCAAAATCATAAAGGTCACCGGAGCTTGCTATGGCTTGGGATATTTGAATCACAATGTTTTCCTGTCATTCAGCCCCTTTGGTTTGGATAGTAATAAGTAGGGTGAGAGGATATTTCATCTTTGAAACCAATGAAACAAACTCAAGTAGTTAAAATTGTTGGATACAAATAGGATTAACAAGAGTGCTAAAATGTCAACAATAAGGAGGATTATTCTAATTATTTTATGAATGTTAGGCATTAGTAAGAGTCCATTTTGAGGTTATACAGGCCTGGTCCCAACTCTTGGGAAAGATGTCACTTCAGGTGCTCTCTGCTTCTTGTCCAGTTTGTCGTTGGTCCTGGGATGGTCTGGGGATCTTTGAGGTCTCCAACAGATTGGTAAGTTGTCAAGTGAGGGTGCCTTTTCCAGATGAGAAAAGTGAATCTATGAGTCAATGTCTTTAAGTTTAGCAGTACCAGGGATAGTTAGCTATCCCTGATATGGCCCTTTTCAGTGAGGCTAGAGGGCACCCTTGTGAAAATGAAATTTCCAGTAGACAAAATCTCCAGGTTTGCCAATTCAGCTGTAGGTTGTCCTAGTAATCATAGACTGTGAGAGCAAGAGAAACTCCATTGAAAAAAAAGGCCATCTTAAGAAAGAAGCCTCAACCCCAACCTAGTTCTAAGAAAACTTTGTTCCAGTTACTGGAAAAACCACCTATTGTTCCAGTGACCTTCACCCCAGATAGTTCCCTAGCAATGACCTCAAGGTCCAGACACTCAAGGTCCAGGCTCTCCTGTCCCTTAAAGATAACATACCTTACATGTTACATCAGCTGGCAGCTTAGCACCAGCCGGACTCAACCAGTAAAGAATGTACAAGGCACCCTTACTTTAAATCATTCAATCAGCAGAGGCCAGGTGCAAGTTCCTTTCTTCCTGAACCTTGTAATGGATAAAAACTTTGTCTGCCCTGGGCTCGGGCCTCACATTCCTGACCCGCTGCATCAGTGAAGGTTGTGGGTCTGAGCTCGAGCTTGAAATAAATGACCCTTTTGTGTTTGCATCAGAATCTCTCGGGGACTTGCGACTTGGGCACAACAAGATAGCAGGAAATAAATTTGCAGGAGTAGAACCCATAATTTTTTTGACATAAATCTGGCAGGAGATACAGAAGATGGCCACTCAGTAACCATTCTTTACACTATGAACTTCCCATTTTACCAAGAAGAGTAGTTTAACAGAAGGACAAAAGAGTGATTACTCACCATATGGGCACATTAAATCCTATATCCCATAGATAAAAACTGACAACAGAGGACAACCAAATAAACCTGTACCATAACCAAAGCAGGAGTTTTGTGTCCAAGAGGACTCACCACCACGACCCAAAGCGACTGAGGAAATATCAGAATTCAGTGGACTCCTGTCATGACCTTACTTGAATAGTGGTGGCACCAGAGAGGAAAAGGTGTTTTGGATCCCACTTCTGACACCATGTAATGTTGAACAAGAACGAACTGAGGCTACAAAGCAAACCAACAGTTTATTTGGAGTCTTGGGAATTCAAACCTGGTACACAGATTCAGGAAGAACCTGAAATGTGATCTGAGAGAGTGTGGAGAAAGAGTTTATAAAGCAAAAACCACGGGCTTACAGAAGTTGTTTTGAAAGAATTATGATTGGCCTAGACAAAAATTATTGATGGTCCGTATAGGATAGATGGCTATTAGTTGCCAGACTGGAGTTAAGCAAAATAAACCTCATTCTGAGAACTGAAACAGGATGTAGCCACTTGTGGCTGGCACAGTTCAAAAGTTCATGTTCCAGTTAGGTATGGACCTGTGTAAGACTAACTTCCCCAATGGCCTCCAAGCTCTACTTAAGGGCCCCCTAACATTCCTGACTCCATTCCAGATGTTTCTGTTCACAGTTCTATTTCCTGAAGCTTGTCAGATTGGAGAACTTGCAGCAGATCTCAATCCAAAATACTTAGAAATACCAGATAGACTCTACCAGCATGCCAGATATCTGTTTATTCACAGATGAACTCGGAAGATAGTAAGCGAAGTCCCCAAGGAACAAAGAAGAGGAAGTGACTGATAAGCCCTGGATAGGATGCAGCAGTGCGGGCTGTGCATTGTAGTGGGGTAGGGTTCTCAGGTGGTCTAGGCCTTGAGTGAAACAGAGTTGGGATGAAGAGAGATGAGCAGAAAATAGAATCTACCATGGCTCATAGAAGCGACAAGGAAGCTGGTCTGACCCAGTGTAGGTGCTGGATGAGGAAATGGAGTTTCCCGGGAATTGTAACCACAGCCTGTGGCTTATATGGGTCTGGGGTTCAAATTCAGCCTATCTACATGGTCCCAAATCCCCTACACTAGAAACTGACAGTTTTTTTTTTTAAGTGCCTCCAGGAAAGAGCTCTGAAGTTAACCCAAGGCAAAAGTGAAACTACTCTGATAGGACCCAACCCGCACCCAAGCTGGCAAGATTTCCATGGAAATGATCTCCAAATGAACAATCCAGCATGAGCAAGAGTTTGCAGACACAACAAGAGCAAGATTTGATACTGGGTCAACCAGAATTCAACCAGGTAAACAGAAAACAGAATTTTATGTATTCAAAATAAATAGAGGAAATTTAGTGCAGGGAGCTGTCTTTGGAGGTGACAGAAGAGGCAAAAGCTAATCAGAGAAGAGCGAGACAACCCAGAGCTCAGCACGAGGCAGAAGGGGGCAGCGAGGGACACATCAAGGACAGGAAGGTAGGAGTGGTCCACCCCAGGTGGGTGCAGGCAACAAGGGGGTGCAGTGTTTGAAAAGGATTGAAAGACAATAATAAAAGTAGTCAACTAAAGGTTGGTTTGCTTTTAATCACCATGCAACAGTAATTCTAAACAATGTCAGTGACAAAATACTGCTCCCTGAAACAATTTTGTTGGTCTAAGTACTAAACAATTACTGTGGGTATTGCTGGCTCACAAAAAGCCAGCAGTTAGACCTTTACCTTCTTGGCAGAAGACTAGAAGGATCCTCTCCAGAAAAAATGACCAGCCCAAGATACAGAAATATCAGGGTTTCCTCAATGAAAATACACACCCAAACAAACCTCACCCACACCCTAAGGATTTCTAACTATCTTTCTAGGGCCCCATTCTCAAATATCAACAGAAAGGCCAGGATCACCCAATGTAGAGTTAAAGAAAGCATCCCACCTGACAGACACACAAATAAGCAAATGAAAAAAATTACTATGAGGAAACAGATGATGCAGGGCAAAGAAAAATTTTAAAGCAAACTGTCTTGTCAATGGGTTTCAGCCCCGGGCAAGTTCGCTATGGATTCAATATGACCAAAGAAATTGACAGCAAAACGTTCTTTGGGGTGAAAGTGTTTATTATCTGGCTTGTTCTTCCAGCAGTAGGTGGAGGACTAGCGTCTCTGCCTCCGCCTAGAGCACTGGGCCGAGCTCTCTATATAGCACAATAATAGCTTATTGCCTAAAGGTGTGGAAGTGGTAGCCTAGCAACAGGCCAGTTCCATCATCAGGTGGTTTAAGTTCAGTGAGGATCCTGGCCATAGGAACCCCAACTTCCCCACACAAACTCTCTTCATTATCCTCAAAGAGATTAGAGAAGACACTCATGAAACAAGAACAGGATACTCTAAGAAAGGAACATTCATAACATAAAACAAAAGGCTCTTGAGAATTAAAATGTTGACAGCAGAAATGAAAAAAAAAATCACTGGCCATTCACTCAGGGAAAAGACTAAAATATCATTCTGGAAACATGGATCTACACAGAGAAGTCAAGAGCACTGGAAATGGAAAGCTCAAAGTAAAATAAAATGAAAATTTTCCTTGTTTTTAATTATGCTAAAAGGTAACTGACCAACTAAAGCAAAAAAAAAAGCAACGAGCCATGTATTTATAGCACATTTAAAGGTAAACTGTATGACAATAATACAAACGATGGGAAGGAAGAATTGGGACTATTCTGCTCACACTACATGTAAAAAAAAAGTCCTTATGCTACATAGGAGCATTATATTATCACTTGAAGGTAAATTGACTAAAAAGATATACTGTAACCTGTATGGCAGCCAGAAATTTTCTAAAGAGGAATAAATAGTAAGTCAATAGAAAAGATAAATTAAACCTTAAAAATGCTCAATTAACCCAATGGAAATGGCAAAAAAGGAAAACAAAGTACAGCTGGAGCAGAATGTGGATAGTCTCAGGGTACCTCTTTCGAAATTAGGGAGCACAAAGGGAAAAGCAATGCATTTACAGTGGAGAATCCTGGCCAACACCACCTTAGCCAGGTGATCTTAACACCACTAGGAACACATAAGGGCACCAGATACCCCTGGGGTGAGGCATGGAGAAACGCATCTGTGTTGCCTGAGGGTTTCAGTCCTGGGCAAGTTCGTTGTGGACTCAGTGAGACCAAGAAATGACAACAGAACCTTCTTGGGGTAAAATGGTTTATACCTGGCTTTCTCCTCCTGGTGGTAGGGTGAGCGCTTGAATCATCTGCATCCAGCAGTCTGCAGGTCCATAATCCACCTCCATCTCTCTCTCCACCCAGGGCACTGGGCAGAACTCTTTATATAGTGACTCAGTCAATAATAGCTCATTGCCTACAGGTGTGGAAGCAGTAGCCTAGCAGCAGGCCAGTTCCATCATCCAGCAGTCTAGGGTCAGGTGAGGATCCTGGCCATAGGAACCTGCATTTTCCCCACAGCACCCCTCCTCTGTGGTGAGCCTCCCCAAAAGGCATAATAATCTCAGCCACACCAGGGGGAAACCTAGACTAACCCACAGTGGGGGGATTTGCTACAAAACGTTTGATGTATTTACTTTTCACACTTAGAATTTTCGTTGGGTTCTTTTAAAATCCAGTTTTTCCATAATGTCTTTTGTTGTTACACACCCTATTCCAAGTGCTTTCACTTCAAGTGGTTTTTAAAGCGTTTTTGTGAAGATACTTCCAAACTCAGAGAAAAGTTGCAAGTATGGAACTGATGGCCCAAAGTCTCTTCTAGCATATCTTTGCCTGGCACAGAATCCAGCCCACTTTTAGTCTGGCATGTCTTCAAACACTTTGATAGACCTCTTTTAAACTCTTTTCTCTAGGTGCTCCGACATGATGTGGCCCATTTGCTGCCCCTGTTGGCTATCCCACGGGTGGCATGTATCCTCGGGGCCTTGGTAATCTGTGTGAGTTCACCTCCTGCAGGAGCTGTCTTCTAAAGGTGCCCTGCATGTGCCACACATGTGCCCTGGGATATGAGAACGCTTTGCACCTGCGTCTATGGATCTTTATGGAAGGCACTGACTGTGGACCATCTTATGTTAGTTTCTGCACTTGGGGTTTCTGTACCATGTGGGTGGCTCGTATGCAGTAAGGTTTATTGGGGGGGGTGTTTGCTCCAGTTTCATGGAAGGGCAGACCCTGTCAGGCTCCAGCTGTATGCAGCAGACCCGTTCCCTCAGTGCATGGGCTCTGATTCCCTCCCCTTAAGGTAGAATCTGGTCCTGGCCCCTTTATGGGCAACTCAGCTCCACCCATGCTCTGAGGCCCTCCTTCATTCAAGGGCCTGGGTGTCCTATTTCCCTTTCTTGTCTTGAAACAGAGAGACACACACTTCTCTGTGTCTGGAATGTGTGTGTGTGAATTCGGGTGTGCTGACTTCCTGCACTGGTTCACTTGGTTGTCCAGGTGCCACTGCAAGCCTCAGGTGAGCCATGTGATCTCTCTGCTTGTCAATTCCCCATCAGGAAAACGGGGTAATAATGGTACCCACGTCATAAGGTGCTTGTGAGGCTTTTTTGCTATCCAAGATATGTAACCAAACCTTGTTTAATTTTACACAGCCATATCAGACCGGAAGAGCAAACACCAGAATACAAAGCCATGGTTTTCCCTGGATGAAGGTTATGGGTGATTTTGGTTTTACCTGCGTATGTGTTTTTGTGTGTGCGAATTTTCTGCACTGAGCACAGTTTACTTCTCTAATGGGGAAAACAGTAATTGCTATGTAAACATATGCTATGACAAGGCTATAAATGCTATGTAAAATGCCGGGCACTTGGTCAACTTTAAGTGCTGAGTGCCAGCATGTGCTCAATAAACGCATAAAGACATGGTTGGAATGAAGTGACATCTCACAGGTGGTGGGATTGGTAAAGGGGGAGGAAGGAGGGCAGCCTCGGAGAGCTGCTTCCTGTGTTCTTGGAAACTTGAGGGGGTGGAGGATGGTGAATAGGAGCAGAGACGCCCAGAGGGTCATCACTGGTCACCTTACAAGTTCTGCCTCACCTGCTCTGAGAAACCTAAACCCTGTGAGCTGCAAGTCGCAGTCCAATGCCTTGTTCATCAGTAACAGGTGTCACTGCGTCCGGCAGAGAGGGTTGGAAGAACACGCCAGCCAGGGCCCTGTCTCATGCAGTGTCTGCTTTCCTGAAAAACATCAAGCAGGTGGTTGCAGAATCTACTACGTGCCTGCAGCTGTGTTTGCTCCTCACCAGGGGAACTGCCAGGGCCACTGAGAACACAGCTGAGGCAAAGGGTGGGATGGCACAGCTGAGGGGGAAGGGCCCAGGCCTGGGACTTGGTGGGAGTGGGAATCAAAGAAGAGAAGTCTGGAGACTGCTTTACATAGACAGGTGTCCCTCCTTTGCTCTGAGAACTGTAGTCCCAGCAGTTCTCCTCGAGTGTGCATCCAAATACATCCAAAGCATCCAAATACAGAAAGAATAAAACAAGAAAATACAGTTAATGTGATTGGCCCTGTGAGGAATGGATGTCAAATATCAGTAAGTATAGAATCAAAGATAAGAGAACAGGCACCTTGTCTTACCAATGGGTTTCAGCTACAGGCAAGTTCACTATGGATTCAATGTGACCAAAGAAATTGACAGCAGAACGTTCCTTGCGGTGAAAGGGTTTCTTACCCTGCTTGTTCTCCCGGCGGTAGGTGGAGCACTAGAGTCTCTACCTCTACGCAGAGCACTGGGCCGAACTCTCTATATAGCACAATAGCTTATTGCCTAAAGGTGTGGAAGTGGTAGCCTAGCAACAAGCCAGTTACATCATCAGGTGGTTTAAGTTCAGTGAGGATCCTGGCCATAGGAACCCCAACTTCCCCACACTCCACCCCTCCAGGATTCTCACCTTACAATCTACATGCTTTCAATCTTCCACAATGGTCCCTGTGTGAGAAAGCTGGAGCACTGTAACCAGATTCCACAACAGCAGCAGAGGATAACAACTTAGAGATAATAAAAATTAAGATACAGCAAGATTTTGATACAGGTAAAAAAAATAATAATCCTCAACCCAGAGGAGGTTCCCAATCCACAAAGACTTTAGGGGCGATAAGGCACATGTTTTAATGACACCAACATAGGCAAATCTTGTCCATCGGGTAGGATGCATGCAAGAGAGTGGTCCTGTGATAGGACTGTAGCAGGAAGGGGGTCCCTTCCAGGTCTAGTATACCATACTTTTACTCCTCTCCCCGTGGGAGTTACCGAAGGGTCTATATATAGTGCTACTGGAGGTGCATGCACTGGTCATAATGAATAAAACAAAATTCCCCAGTAAGATGCTCCTACCTTCTGGCCGTTCAGGATATACTACTGTGACCTTTGGTGGCCACTCTGCTATTATTCCAGGAACACACAGGAGGCCAGCTTCCAGGCCTTGTCCCCAAGGTGTCAGGAGAGCCAGCCATCGCTGGTCCATGTGTCGAAAGGTCCAAGGCCATGTCCACTCAATAGAGTCTCTGGGGTTCAGTGCAGTTGGTGCTGGCAGCAAGATGTTATTCTGGTGGCCGAACCTTGGCTTTAGTGATTCTTCCTTGGTTTGCACTTGCAGCTGTATAGGGGAGGCAGCCATATGTGTTAACATGTCTACAGGGCTCAGGGCTCCCTTTCGGGGTCTCTCGTTCAAACACTGTAGCACAGTCCATAAGTGGATTGACAGTCCCCGCAGGCTATTGGTATCTGACTTTAGTCTGGATTTTAACAAGCCATTGTGCCTCTCTATCATGCCTGCTGTGGTAGGACTGTACAGCACATGAAACTTCCATTTGATTCCCAGCTGTCACACCCCTTCTTGCAGTGTATGTCCAGTAAAATGGGTGCCCTGATCACTCTCAATTACCTGTGATCAGCCATAGGCAGCAAAGAGACGCTCCAGGCCTCTTTTGGTCAACTGCTGGTCTGCACAACGGGTAGGAAAAGCAACCAGAAGTCCAGTAGCTGTGTCCACACAGGTCATCACATACCGATACCCTTCTGACACAGGTAGAGGCCCAATATAGTCTATCTGCCACCTGACGAGGGGTATAACCCCTTAGCTATTGTCCCATGTTGCTGTGGAACTCGGTGTAAGTCCCTTTTGGAGCACACAACACACTCCTGCCAGGCTCTACTAACTTCTTCAAAGGTCAAAGGCAAGCCCCATGGATGGGCTACAGCCCACATTGTCTTTTACCCTGCATGCAACAAACACTGATGTAACTATTGGGCTACATCAGAGGCAGGCTTGCCTTCTAACCAACATATCTGGGCCATTTATCTGCTTCATCATTTCCTGGGGATGCCAGTGGCAAATGACCTGTCACTTGGTGTACTGTAATTATTTTAGTCTGACCACAGGCCCATAAGTCTTGCCACAGTTCTTGCCCCCAAAGGGGTTGGTGACCAACCAGCCAGTTGGCATGGTACCAGGTTGGTAGCCACAGGGTCAAGCCCCGATAGACAGCCCAGCTGTCAGTACAGACAACTATAGGGGAGGGCTCCTGGCTGATCACAAGTCACACAGCCTGCAACTCTTCCCATTGGCTGCTCTTCTCCTCACCATCTGCCATCCATATTGTCTCAGTCTTAGGATGGAAAGCTATGGCCCTCCATTTTGGGGGCTGCCCACAGCTGGAGCCATCTGTGTACCATGCATCTTCAGATATAGGGGCTCTTCCCTCCCAATAGGGACTCTCTGCTACTAATGGTTCAAAAGCAAGTTCTTCCTGCTTTTCACTAGTATATGTCATCAGCCCCAATAAGCATTGGAGTTCTTCACTCAAGGGGCTACTAGAGAGGGCACTACACTGCTGTGGGTAAGCACCCCGCTTGGCTAGTGTGGGTGTTTGTGCCACGCCACTCCTTGGCTTTTGGGTCCAGTCTCGTATCCATCTCAATATGGGATAGGTGGCTATTTCCTTTATTGGGGCCATTCCAGTGGTGGGTTCTGTAGCCAGCGAGGCGTGATACACAGCAGCCAGTTGTTTTTCTATCAAAGTGTATCGTACCCTTTTCACAGTTGTGACCAGAATCCAATGGGTTGGTGAGTTCATTCAAGCTGCTGCCAGAGACCCCAGCCCTAACTCTCTTCAGTGACATGAACGTCCAGCTCACAGGGCCTGGATGGGTCTATCACACTCAAGGCCTGCATGGCCTTGACTGCCTGTTTTGCCGTAGTAAAGGCAGGTGCACATGTCTCATCCCAGTCCCACCTGATGCCCTTTCATACCAACCTGTATAAGGGCTTCAGAATTTGTGCCAAGTGCGGGATAAACACTCCCCAGTAGCCTAGAAGACCCAGAAACTCCTGTAGCAATGCTACAGTTGTGGGGGTAGGAAAGGCCTGGACTTTACCTATAACTGCTTCTGGTATCATTTTGGTCTTACCTGACCAGACGACCCCCAAGAATTTGACAGACAAACCAGGTCCCTGAACCTTGGTGCTGTTCACAGCCCATCCTTTCTCCTGTAGATGTTGCAGCCGTCTAGGTGCTGCACCTTCTAGGTCTGAAAGAGAATAGGACGTGAGCATGACATCATTAATATGATGGTACAGCCACACCGTTGGTGGTTTCTCCCATGTAGCCAAGTCCTGGGCTACAAGTCCATGACAGATGGTGGGGCTGTGGAGGTATCCCTGTGGGAGGACAGTGAACTGTTCCTGACTTTCCTGCTCAATGTCCATGGAAAAGAAGGCATTAGCAAGATCTACCACATAATGATATGTTCCTAGTTCATGGCTGAGGGTATCCATCAGGGCTGCAATAGCGGGGACAGCAGCATGCATAGGGGGTATGACTTTATTCAGGTCTCTGTAATCCACAGTCATACGCCAGGAGCCATCTGGCTTTTTTACTGGCCACATTGGGGAATTGAAAGGACTGTGGGTGGGCTTTATAATACCCACCTTTTCCAGCTCCTGGAGAGTTTCTCCAATCTCTTTATGCCCTCCAGGCAGTTTGTATTGTTTGATATGTCACCTGCCAAGGCACAGGCAAAGCTATGGGTGGGTGCCTAGCATGTCCCCTCAGAACTGCCTTCACCACATGTACCTGCAGTGGTCTGCAGCCATAGACCCTGCAGAATACCAATCCTCAAAATATACTCAGGGATAGGAGATATATACACAGTATACTCTTTTGGGGGTATACGCCCTATTCCCAACAGGATTTGGGCTTTTTTCACTCTGATAGCCTTCCCCCATATCCATCTATGAGTGAACATTCAGCCCCTGTGTCCACCAGAGCCAGGACACATTGTATGTTCGCTGGGACCAATGGATAGCTATTTCAACATGTGGCCTCCGGTACCCCCCTGGTCCCTCAGGGCAGATACCTTGACCTTCCCCTCAGTCAAACCGTGTTCCCCAATCACCTTCCTATGTGGGCTCAAGTGAGGTTGGCTTGCTTTCCAGCAGGAAGTCTTGCAAACACACAGGCTGGACTCGTGGCTCTGTCTCTGACCTCTGCCTCTTTGGTCTTAATGGCTGGAACTGCTGCTCTGGTTTCAGCTGTTGCCATAGCTCTAGTATGATCCTATTTGACTTCCCATCTAATTTCCTTCCATCTGCTCCTGCCCGTATTAAATCAACCCACATCTAGGTCCTCCTAACATTCATGGGGCCCTGTAAATTCTTCCTGTGAGAAACATCTTATTTCTTTCTGGGTTCTCATTGCTTCAGCCTCTCCTAAGTCTGCTACTTGTACATGTCACCTTGCTTATGGGATGCTCTAAGTGAGGGGAAAGAATGGCCACTAGAGACCCAAAGAGGGATGTAGGAGCCGTTTGAAGTACAATATTTCTCATCCCAGTAGTGAAAATCTCTTCATATAGGCCATAATTCTCGGACTATAGATGGCATTTCTCATGCTTAGCTCTCGTAGCACCTGTTGGAGTTCAGCATATGTCTGCCATCTAACAGGAGAGGATGGTAGATCACCCGGAATGGGCCACACAGCATGAAGTGCAGCCATGAGCCAATTGAGGAGGGAGTGACTCCCTGGGGTCTGATGTGCATTTTGTAATTGCTGCCTCAAGGCGGGCTGCACTGTCAGGGAAGAGAGCTTTCCCATCTCCGACCCCGACAGAACAATTCCATCCACCCCTAAGTCCCACAGACGCAGGAGCCAAGCTGATATTGACTCCAAGGGCTTCTGCCTAAACCAGGAGCCCAAATCCACCAGCTCAGCCTGAGTATAGGGGCGGAGCATAGAGTGCTCCACGACCTGGGGAGGGGGCTGCTCCTCTCCTTGGGGAACCTTCAGCTGCTGGGTCTTTATTTTCTTTACAACCACTAGGTGTGCTTTCAATACAGGAGGCGCCAGTGCCCTCGGCACCACCCCTTCATCCTTCCCAGCTCCTCCATTTCTGGGGCTGATGGCACCTTCCTCTCCCCTCCCCTGAGTGCCTCCTCTGCCACAACCTTTACCTTTTCTACTGTACCTCACAGCAATGCTAGCTCAGTCTTCAGAAGCTCTTACCTTCACCTCAATGCTTTGCAGCTGACGTTCTTGTGCCACTTCTGCCTGTGCTTCCCTCAGGAGTACGTCTTTTTCCTTGATGGCCTCTTCCTCCTTCAGAACACCTGGCAGCACTGCCATCTCGTTCTGTAAGGAATGTTTTACCTCTTCAATGGCACCTTGCTGCCAGCATTCTCGTACTGCCTCCTCTTGCATCAATGCCATTTCCTTCTTCAGGGAATCCAGAGAAGTTTGCAGCTTGCGTTTTCGTGCCGCCATGTGGGATTCACTTATAATTCAAGTATAAAAATCAAATGAATAATCATAGTTGACTTGATTGATTATAGAAACCGGATCAGTTTCTGTGATATGACTGTCCTCGCATTGTCCCACCAAGTGGGAGCTTGCTCATTGTATTGGAACTTGTACGTTAAGCTCCAGAAAGTTGATAAGTGATAAAAGACAGAACAAGACCAAAACAGTTTCTAGGACCTAAGTGCCCTTGCTATTGTTTCAATACCATGTAAGATGTCGCGCCCCAGGAGACTGGAGACTGCCGAGGATTAAGTTTAGAGTTAGTTAATGGCTGTCTATTAAATCCCCCACTCAGAATTCTATTGTTGTTAACTAGTTTTGCTCAATAAATACGAAGGGTGCCCTCTCAGCAGGACCCTTGAGCTGTTAAGCCTTGAGTCCCCTGGCTGGTCCTTTCAGGTCTTCGATATCTCATCGTATCGCCTCCTCAATCTGCAGGTCAGAGGTAGGGAGGGGGCCGACACCACCATTTCTTGGGTCTCTTCTGTAGACCTTTTTAATACTGTGAGAAGCAGCCAACCCACAGTCCCCGCTGCCTCACGGGCACTCTGCTTCTCAAAGGATCTGCTTACTATACCAAGGGCCACCCCTACTGCCTCAGGTGTCACCTCCACTTGTCTCCAGTCCTGGGGTGGGGCCCAGTCCTCTAGGAGACAAGCCACCTCAGACCACATACCCACTGGGGGACAATCCACTCTCTCCCCATTCACAGGGGCAGCCCGATGAAGAATCCCTTCCATAAGGGCAGCCTGTCTTTTTCCTTGGTCAACAATGAACCCTGCTGACTTTTGCCAATTATCTTGCCAATGGGTTTCAGCCATGGGCAAGTCTGCTATGGATTCAATGTGACCAAAGAAATTGACAGCAGAACGTTCCTTGGGGTGAAAGGGTTTATTATCCTGCTTGTTCTCCTGGTGGTAGGTGGAGCACTAGTGTCTCTGCCTCCACCCAGAGCACTGGGCCTAGCTCTCTATATAGCACAATAATAGCTTATTGCCTAAAGGTGTGGAAGCGGTAGCCTAGCAACAGGCCAGTTCATCATCAGGTGGTTTAAGTTCAGTGAGGATCCTGGCCATAGGAACCCCAACTTCCCCACACACCTCCTCTCCGCCAGGCCCTACACCAAGCCCTTGATGTGCCTTCTGGCGTAGGGACCTCACAGTGTTATTTCCCTGCCGAGAACCTGGCTAAGCCACCCTGAGGTGCATCGGCCATGTGGCCAAGCAGCCATCAGAGGTTTTATGCTGACAGTGGTTCTCAGGCAAGTGCAGGCCCTAAGGAGCGACCACAGAATCACAGGCAAACATACGCTCTGGACAGGATGTCCCAACAACGCCAAGATCAAGTATCCCCAGCCTCCCAGTGCCTTTCCTCACATGCCCCGTAACTGAGACCCCTCCCCATGGGGCTGAACAAAAGCCCACTCTTTTGAATTGCCCATTGTGCCTTAGCCTGGGAAGCCCAAAGTTCTCCACTCCCGGAACCTAATAAAGGTGTATGCCCGGTCCTGCCTCTCTGCGCTCTGCCTTCACCTGCCCGTGTGGCCCCTTGCGCTGTACTGTGTGCTCCCTCTAGGGCCTGTGGGTGATAAACTTGTTTCAATTTTCCTTGCCGTCTCACCATTTTTGAATGGTGGCTCGCCATCTGGCACCGAGGCACAGACCGTGCTCCACTTAACAAATGTTAACTTTAAAAGCTGTAACATTCCCTCATTTGGGAAGGAAGGAAACAGAGCGGTCGCATCACTGCCCGAGGCGGCTCATCAGAGGGATCCCCTCCAGGGCCTGCCTCCAGCCTTGCCTGGCTGGCTCTGAGGGTTTGAGCTTCTGTGTGGGTTCCCCTCAGTTAGGGGTGGCTTTCTCATGCTGACCCAGCTGCCCCTCCCTCAGCTCCCCTCTGTCCGGGGCACAGGGCTCAGGAGGCCCAGGTCTGCCCCGAACCCCTTCAGCAGAAGCTGAGATGAGCTCATACCTCTGCAGTTACATAAACAGTGACTTTGCCTGGTGTCTGATGTCACTCCCGACTCTCCTGCATCATATTTCAGCATCATCAAATATTCACGGAGTACTCACAATGCACAACGCATTAGGGGCTACCTCCACAGTCTTGATGCTTTGGGGAATGGTCAGTATTCACCTTCTCTCTGCCAGACACTGGGGTATTGTGGAAGCCGACAGACCCAGTTTCTGCCTTCTAGGTTCACAACCTGGCCAGTGCAGGAGTCTAAGCAGACAGTGATGTCTGCCCACTGCGTGCTGGGGAGGTGAAGGGGGCCAGGCGCTGGCTGCAGGAGGGGTGGTATATGCGACACGGGGCGCTTCAGGTAACTCGGGTGGCCAATGTGAAAGGCGCGCTGGCGTGGCGGTGAGGCGAGGCAGAGCTAAGGTTGTGCCCTGGCGAGAGGGGTCGGGCTGGGTGGTGGCGGAGGCGCGGCACGCAGAGGCGGCCCGTGTTTTTCGGGGTGACCGCACACGAGGCGGCAAAGCGGGCTCCAGTTTCCGACCCGGGCCACAGCGCTCAGGAGTTTGGTTTGTCGGCCCTGGAGCTGGCCTTTGCCCCACCCCAGTCCTGCAAGCCCGCGGACCATTCCCGCTACCCCCAGCCACTGGAGGTGCGGATGCAGGGCATCTTCCCGTCCACAAATCTGCTGGGGAGGCCGCCCGGGGCCCAGAGACTCAGGCAGCCGGCTGCGAAGCTGCATGGCTTTTGTCCTATGCAGCAAACCAAAGTTCGAAGGGCGGAGCGTCAGGTCCCCTCCGAAGCC
Source organism: Phataginus tricuspis (assembly GCA_029783875.1). Taxonomy (NCBI): domain Eukaryota; kingdom Metazoa; phylum Chordata; class Mammalia; order Pholidota; family Manidae; genus Phataginus; species Phataginus tricuspis. The sequence goes on from JAQQAC010002172.1 coordinate 4,868,687, forward strand.
CCCGGAGACCCCGGCCCACGCATGCGCGGGCCCGTGCCACCTCGGACTACAACTCCCGCGGTTCCCCGCGCGCGGCCCGGAAGTGGAGCCCCGTCGGGTGTTTGCTACCTCCGTGCAGGGGCGGGCAGGCTGCTGGCTTAGGGAGGCGGCGGGAGCTGGGAGCCCGATGCCGGCGAACGGAGCCGGAGATGGCTTCGGCGGGAGGCGGCGACTGCGAGGGCGCTGCACCGGAGGCGGACCGTCCTCACCAGCGGCCCTTCCTGATCGGGGTGAGCGGCGGCACCGCAAGCGGGAAGGTAAGGGGCTGGGCGGCCAGGCGGGGCCTGCCACGGCAGCTCGACCCCTGTTCCCCGGCACTCCGGGTGGCCCGTGCCGGCCGCCGTCCAGAGAGGAGACCCCAGCTCCGGGCAGCGGAGGGGCGGGGTGCCGCGGCCTCGTGGGCCGGGCCTGGGCGCCCCCCACCCTCCCCGCCGGCCGGGGCCCGTGCTGCCTCCGCCGGTGCCCCGCAGCCCTCCCGCCAAGTCCAGCTCCACCTGTGGCCGGCCTGCGGGGCAGCCCCTCGGGGGCTGGTTAGTGTCTCCAGGAAGCCAGATCCGCGCAGAAACGCCCAGGAAAGGCGCCGTGCCCGTGGCGGGATGCGCGGCCCCAGGCGGGGAACCCTGTTTCTGTTTTCCCAGTCAACTGTGTGTGAGAAGATCATGGAGCTGCTGGGACAGAACGAAGTAGACCACCGCCAGCGGAAGCTGGTCATCCTGAGCCAGGACAGCTTCTATAAGGTCCTGACCGCGGAACAGAAGGCCAAGGCCCTGAAGGGACAGTACAATTTCGACCACCCAGGTAGATACAGAGACCCTGAGGATAGGGTGGGGGTACGAGAGCAGACCTCGAGTACAGGGTCCAGGGGTGGACAGTGGTGGAGATGACCCGAATGGTCCCGTGAACTGTCCAGAGAGCTGGTGGCGGAGCAAGCTGTGTGGCCAAGTCAGAAGGGCTTTCTCTGCCAGCGCCCTGGGCCCCTGGCACCACTGCTGTCACCACAGCTATGGTCGCGGAGAAGTCCACCCCTCTTCTCGCTGCTCAGGGCCTTTGGCACACCGCTGTTTGCTGTGGCCTTTCATCCTCCCGTCCTAGGTCAGAGTCCTCAACAGGCCAGCAGTGGATACGAGAGGCCCTGAAGCTCCATTGCCTGGTCTGGCCATGCCAGGGCCGGGTGGAGATGGGGTGGAGGAGGGGACGAGCCAGGCTGCCCTTGCCTGTCGTGAGGAGGAGGCCACTCCATGGCTGGCTGCCATCCTCATTCCTTCCCTGGGGACACACGGGAAGAGGGCCCATGAAGTGTCCGACTGTGGTTATTTCCCAGAAATAGAAACAGACGTCTAACCCACCTACCTCCCAGCACCCATGGATCAGGAAGTTCCTGTGTTTAAACTTCTGGGTGAGACGGCAGCCTGGGCAGTGGGCACTGCCCAAGGGCAGCAAGAACATGTGCATCCTGTGGTTTGCAGACAGCTGAGAGCCCTGCAAATGGAAACTAAAGGGGCAGCTCCCAGTCCAAATGGAAACTAAAGGGGCAGCTCCCAGTCCAAATGTTCCTTAGGGTTGTTGGAATCACCCACACCCAGGAAGCGAACTCCTTTCCCCGGCACAAGGACGCCTGCCCTGTCTTGCCTTGTTCCATTCCTGCAGATGCTTTTGATAACGATCTGATGCACAGGACTCTGAAAAACATTGTGGATGGCAAAACGGTCGAGGTCCCAACTTACGATTTTGTGACCCACTCAAGGTGAGTGGTGGCTCCCAGAAGAGGGGCTGTGCACTGGGCTGTGCAGCTGGCCCACAGCTGGCCCTGCCCCCTGGCTTCTGCAGACAGCCCTCCTCCCCACCATGATCTGTCCCCTCCACGGAGTCAGGGCTTAAGGACTTGAGCTGGCTGTGTGGCCCTGAGGACCCATATCTCCAGCACTGCCCATTTCCTGGCCTCGCCTCCAGGTTACCGGAGACCACGGTGGTCTACCCTGCAGATGTGGTCCTGTTTGAGGGCATCTTGGTATTCTACAGCCAGGAGGTCCGGGACATGTTCCACCTGCGCCTCTTTGTGGACACCGACTCTGATGTCAGGCTGTCAAGAAGAGGTGAGGTGGATGCGGGCCTTTCTGCCCCAGGCCCGACTGTTGGGGCCCCAAGGCCTGAAGGTCACCGCCTTGCTCCCGTTGCTGCAGTTCTCCGGGACGTGCACCGCGGGCGGGACCTGGAGCAGATTCTCACGCAGTACACCACCTTCGTCAAGCCAGCCTTTGAGGAGTTCTGCCTGCCGGTAGTCGCCGTTCACTGACTCAGGAGCCTCCTTCCTTTTCTCCCTTTTCAAGAGGTTGCATGGTGCACCGTTCTGAGAGCTGAATCGTGGGTCAACACGGTCTGATTTATACATGAGGAATTTAGCTTGTACCCCAGTACCCAGGAAATAGTTCTCAGCTCCAGAAGTGTTCTCTGGGCGAGCCCCCACCCCACAGCCCCACAGCCTACGCCACCTGCACCATCCTCCCGGCTCCCAGCCTGCTGTTTCTCTAGGGCACCTCTTGCCGTCTGAGGTGCGCTGCCCACTTTGCTTACCCCTCTCCCTGACCTGAGAACGGTGAACTCCACAAGGGCACTTTCTTTGTTCACTGCCAGAGACGGCATCTGGCACATTATAGGCACTTAAAATTTCATCCACACCATGTGCCTCTCCAGGCTGCTTTGGCTGGCACGTGGGTCTAGCCAGCTTGCAGAGGGAAGGAATTCACTGTTGTGCAGCCTTCCATCGTTTCTCCTTAGTTTCTAACCAGATAGGACTTAATGGTTTTAAAAGATTTAACAGTATCCTTAAGAGGTAAAAAGTACAGCACAAAGGACCTAGAAACAGGATCCCTGCTTTAGGTAAGTAGGCCAAGTGAGTTCTGCTGCTATGTAACATTTAAAATTTTATATCCACTAAATCTGACCAGGAGACGTGGAAGGCAGTACCATCTTTGGACCGAGCCCTGAGAACTGCCCTGGAGTTCCCCCTCCCTCGTCCTGTACATTGAGCCTAAGCTGCCATGTCCCTCCCATTCCTACAGTTAAGGCCTTCCTCTACTCTTTGCCATTTCTCCTGTCCCCCTTGGCCTGCCGTCTGCTCCCCACCAGTGGCAGCCAGCCTGGCCTTCCTGTGTTCATATGTGGGTGTCCACAGCTGTCCCTGGCTCAGTCCCCATCCATCTATGTGGCTCATCTCTTATAACACGCATCCTTGGCCCAAATCCACACGACGACAACACTAAATGGTTCCCAGGTCTGTCCCTTAGCCCTCATCCAGCAGAGCACGCGTCACCAGGAGAGGGTGGGGGTGAATGGCAGCAGTGAGGCAGGCAGCTCTGCTGTCACAGGATTACATGTGCTGCGTCCCACCCCTTCTCTGGGGTTCCTGCACAAAAGCTCCTAAGTCCAGAGGAGAAACAGCTGTGCTGTGGAAGGACGCCACTCAGCTCAGGGAACTGAGTGGCCGGCGCAGAGAACCGTACTTAGTGGTGTGCAAGGAAAGAAGGAGGACAATGAGTATTTCAGGAGAGAAATGTCCTTTCTTCTCTCTGCAACTTCGCTTTGTGCCTCCCTTCTTGCATTACAGTCTCACACCTGGTTCTTAACCCCTCCAAATCCGTCTGTTGTGACACAGGCACCTAGGCACCCCGGGGCTTACCCCCCCCCCACCGAGCAATCTGAAGTCACCTCCGGGGGGCCAGTCCTTACGAGACTCCTTTTTGCCTTGCAGACAAAGAAGTATGCTGATGTGATAATCCCTCGAGGGGTTGACAACATGGGTAAGAACCAGGCCTGACAGGCTGCCCTGACTCCTGTGTGCCTCAGAGCCACAAAGGGGCCACTGCCCCTCCCGGCATGGTTCCCATGAGCCACCCTTGCAGGAGGCCTGTCAATTGTACATTCGCGGCATTTAACAGGTGGTATACCTTAAACTGCCGCGTCCTATGTCAGAGCTCACTGAAGTCGGAAAATGATCTACATGTTGAAACTGCCTGACGGGGCATCACGTTAGCAGGAAGTGACCGGCTCCTTATTACGGGCTGGCCAGTCCTGCTGTGCTCGTTCCCGAACCTGGGTGTTCTGTCTGCTGAGATTCCATACCGACAGGTGCCTGGGTGGGAAGACTGCCCTCCCTCAGGGGTCAGTAGGCGGCCACCATCCCGGCTGGGGGCCGCCTTGGGGAGGGGCAGCCCAGTTAGCCACAGCAGCCTCCATGCTGGCTCACGGTCCAACGGGAGTGGGTGTGGTAACCCCACTCTTCTCTGTCCGCTACAGTTGCCATCAACCTGATCGTGCAGCATATCCAGGACATTCTGAACGGTGACATCTGCAAATGGCACCGAGGGGGGTCCGATGGGCATAGCTCCAAGAGGACACTTCCAGAGCCGGGAGACCACCCTGGGGTGCTGGCCCCGAGCAAACGGTCGCACTTGGAGTCCAGCAGCAGACCCCACTGATAAGCAGGGTGCTCAGCTTTCTGGGCAGGGGGTCCCCCAAGACCCACGTTCAGGGTCTGGGCCCAGAGATGCCCGCCTGCCTCTAAAAACCTAGCCACTGCTTCCTGCCTGCACCTGAACAGATGTTTGGGTCAGGGCGTCCTAATGTGGGGAAACCCAACTCCATCGATAGGCACTCCTTCCTCATGGGAAGGGTGTTTAAAGTCTCTAGGTTACTGAGAAATGCCACAGAATATGTCATAAGCAAGTCATGTATCTTGGGGAACATCAAGGAAACAGCAGGGTGGCTGTTCCAGCGTGTCTGACAGTGAACCCACAGCGAGAGGTGCTTCTAGTATGACCTGGGTTCATACAGACATGACATAGACCTGAAACAAAAGTCTGGGGAGATAACCTTTTCCCCTTTTCATGTGTTACATGTCCAAGTGCTTTGTGTTTTTGTCTGTTATTTATTGTACCCTGCTCGTAACCTGTTACTCCAGTTTTGGGGCCCACTAACAGGTCAAAGCCGAATCTGGTGGGTGCAGTGATGAGGGGGCCGCACACATGCCTCTTCCCCACCGGCATGGGCTCCATGGGCAGCATCCAGGAAGGAATCCTGGAGAACAAGCCGTTTTTTAACCATCACGTGGGTGTTGGGCCTCCTGTTCCCACCAGCCGGCCTGGGCCTGCAGGTGGGGCAGAAGGCCAGCTGGCCCATACAGTGTCCACGTGCAGCCCGGCATGGGGCCAGGCCTCCCTCCCTCGTTGAACCCAGGGTGCCTTCTGGACAGGCCTTCTCTGATAATAGCCTGGGGCTGAGTCCAGGGCATGTTGTCTCAGGGCAAGGCTTGCTCTGGCCCGGAGAGGTGGGAGCACACCCGGCTGCCCAGAGCCAGCCTGTGCTCACCTGGAGTCTGTGGCCTCGCAAGTCGTCCCTGTGGTCTGTGTTCTGGCTTGTCTTTCCTCCCACATGGCAGCTGCTTCTGTAAACGTGACCCTGGCCCGTCGCCACCAGCTAACTACATGGGCACTTCTGGTTTCTTCCTACGAGTAGCAACTGCAGTTACACAAGACATGGCATCAGCTGAGCCTGGCTGGGCTCCGTGGCTGGTTTCTGATGACTGCATTTTGTCAAGCTTATTTGTGCCCTTTTGGAGAGAGAATCAATAAATCACACCAAATACAAAGCCAATTTGTCCCTTTTTTAATTACATAAAAGAAGGCAAATTTAGGACAAGGAATGTATGGATGACACAAACCTTGACTGAAGATGCTCACTGCACACATTTAGCAAAATCTCGGGACGGGGGTCTTAAGGGTCACCAACAGTGAGGACTGAGAACTCTACAGTGACCACAGACTGCCACACGTGCCTCACCAGAGGCTTGTCATCCCAGCAGCTTACCTGACGCTGGACTGTTCTAGGAGATCCCTCAAGGCCTCATTGGGGACAAGGATTATGATGGTTCTAGCTCAGTGGGTGCTGGGGGGCAGGACCAAACCCCACCACGTACATCTGTCAGCAATATGGGCCTTGTCTGCTTTGACCTCCCCATCGCTGCCACTCCCTGTTCTCCACCCAAGTCCTCCACTAACTACTCAACAGTCCAGGGGGCTCAGGAATCAGTGGACACAGTGTTCTTTATTGCCTCAAAAAAAAATTAACTGCCCATCAAAGGACTTAACAAGAATGAAACCACATCAGGATCCTTGCCGAGCCTGCCAGTCTAGCATGCTGAGAGCCACTCTGCTCGCCAAATATATTCATCAGGGACAGTCTACCTCGCCCTGACCCTGGCCCCAGACATGTTTCGCCATGTTCACGTCCTGCTAGTGTTTTCGGATCAAGATGTCCCAGCTATCTTTCCAGCGAAGGGCCCTGAGTGCACCGGGTGAGAGTGATGTGTCCCCGTAGGTTAGCGGGCGCAGCGTGATAAACACATGACAGGCGCAGGCGAACCACGCCACCACCAGGGCGCAGAAGAGGTTCCTCTGCAGCTGGGACCTGGGCACCGGAGTGGAGCACAGCCTGAGGGCGGCAGTCCTTCCACCCGTGTCCTCTCAGCAGTTCTCTCCCATGCAGCCACCTGCTCCCCCCTACCTTAGCGGCCAGCCCCCTTCCCAACCCAGCAGATGCCCTAGGCAGGACCCTCCTCTGGCATCTGCATCTTGAATCTCCACAGCTTCTGCTCCAGGCACCACAGTCCTGTCCCCACACCCAGCATCACCATATCCCAGCCCTGCTGACACTCTGAGGCCTGACATCCCCACCTGGTGCTCTGGCCTCTGGCCTTTGTTCTCATTCACAGAGTTTCTGGTTTATCTCTACACACACCGTGCAATGTGGCCAATAGCCACAGTCTGCTCCAGAGCACACCCCACGGGCCCTGTTCGCGGCCTTTGCTCCTACTGCTCCAGCCATCTGTGTCCTTCCCATTTCCTATCCACACCAGCCAGGTCCGCTCCCAGCCAGTCATAGCTTCGTCCCCTGAGCCCTGGCGGTGCCTTATCTGTATCTCCTCTATGGCCTCATCCTGTTCCTTAGCTCACCGACATCCGTATTTCATGACTTCCGGGACCTGAGCCCCAGGTGATGTGCCACGGAGGCCCTGTACCTGCATACCTGCACAGGTGGTCACTGATGTGCTGCAAGACCACGGGCAGCAGGAGGATTTGGAAGGTGAGCGCGGGCAGGTAGTGGTAGAGGAAGAGTGTCTTCTCCATCATGAAGAAGGGGAGGTAGTTCACTGCCCAGCCCCCGGCACATACGCCTCCTGCCAGCACCCAGCGCAGCCAGGAATCTGTGGGGAAAGGTCATCTCCAGCCGTCTCCATCTCCAACCTGGGCAGGTCCGTAAGGTCGCTCTGCCAGTCCGAAGCACTGGTTTACCTGTCTCTACGTCATGGGTGAGCTCGGTTCTCAGCTTCTCTCCCTCCCCATCCTAACCCTTCCCAGGATCTCAGGAGGAAGGACAGAGTGTAAGACCCTCCCATAGCTTCCTGCTGGGCACCCGCCCTTCCTCTCCTCCGAACAGTACCAGCCCCCTACCCAGGCCCAGCCTCTGCATGCTTATCACCGGATTCCCAGTGAGCTCAGCTCATCTGGGGATCTGAGCTGGGTCTGACTTCTCCAGCAGCTGTGAAGGGTCCGTATTTGTGCACCTGCCCAGTGGAGAAGGGTGGCAGTGGGAGGACGGCCACCTCGCGGAGATAAGTGGATTAAGGGTGCCATGCTGCCTGACGGCCCTTGGGCCAGGCCCTGCCCTGCCCTGTGTGTTTATGCCTTTTCTGTTTCAAGATGGTTTGAAGCGGGTTTCTGTTACTGGCAAACCACCACCTCCCTGACTACAACCCTGCTGGCTGCTCTGCTCTATCCACCATGTCCAGGGTGCACAGGAAACCCAGAACCAAGCCTCTGCTCCTGTCCTGGGGTCAGGGACAATTCCTGCCTGTTAGTGCATTTCCCTGGAGAAGCCTCTAATGCAATGTGGAAACTTAAGTGCAATATTTTGTCTCTGGGGAGACAAAAACAAATTTAAGATGCCCCAACGCAGGAAGCCCAGAGGTTGCCTTAAAGTGCAGATTCCTGGTCCTGAGGCACAGTGAACTCTCGTCAGAACCAGAGGCCTGAGAACGAACTGTGAGGCTGCACGAACCCTCAGGGAGGCTGCAGGTGTTCCTACGACGTCTGAGCAGGTACCAGAAGAACAGCAGGAGGTATGTCACTGTGGCGAGGCTGGCTGAAGCCCAAATCACGATGTTCCCAAGCAGGTGGATCTGAGCCTGAGGGTCACAGGGACACACTGTCAGCCGCTGGCCCAGTGAAGATGCTTGTGTGCCTGCCAGGCACACCCTAGGATCCCCCAGCCCTTATTACTAAGGCGATGTGCTTGCTCCCAAAGGGACCTTTTCTAGAGAAGTGTCAGATTCCCAATTGTCTAAGCTGAAACTCAAAACCGGGTGTAGATGGGACTCCTTTCTACCAGAGGTGTTCACAGAGGAGCCAGGCAGAGCCAAGGATGAAGTCCGGGGCCTACCCCCCACCCCTTCACTTCAGCCCCTGCTGCATGGGTGACCCCGTCTACACCTCTGGGCGGGAAGAGGCGAGGGGAGCAGTCTCAGCACGCGTGCTCGTGACTGTCTGCTGAGCGTGGACTGCTTGGCGGTGCTGTGGAGGTGCTACTGGGAAGCAGAGCTAACAATGAATGGAAACAAAGCTCTGATAGGCTCAGACAACAGCCGCTGCGCAGGTAATAAAGTGGGAATATTTTTAGAACCACTTTTGCCAGAAAGGGGAACAAAGGGCTCCCACAAAAGCAGTACAGCCTGGTTTCCCCTGATGCAGACATGCTAGGACCTTCGTGCCTGGCATCTGATGGAGTCTTGGCCTCGCACTGCCAAACTACTTAAGAGAAAAGTAAGTCATAAGCTTTTGTTAGGAAAGGCTCTGGAGAAGACGAGGACCACGTAGACGCAATGGCTGCTCCTAATGCCAGAGATGTCGGCCCACCACAGCCCTCTGACCGCATCTGGCCCGAGCACTGCACTCACGCTGGTCCTGGGGTGCAACCAGTAAGCGATGCTGGTGTCCAGGGTGACCCAGTCCAGAGGCGCCGAGCTGTACTTGTGCTCTGAGTCATCACTTCTCAATGACAGCACCCTCCACTGCAAAAAGCCAGGAGATTCAGGGTCAAACGGACAGACAGACACCTTCATGCTCGGGGGCGTGCTGGAGGGGCTGGGTAAACTTCTGTCCCTTTCACACGGGGGTCCAGGCTCATCTGGAGTGTACAACAGCGGCAGTGTGACTGATGGCACTCCTGTCAGGAGACAGATGGCACCCCACCCAGGGCTCCAGTCACCCTGCCTGTGGGTTCAGTCGTTGGACTTGGGGCTCAGGGCACTTTTAAATTCGGGACCCCAAGTCTCTGGACCGGACTTCTTTAGGGCTCCACCTGTTGACATTGGGCCATTTCAACCCAGCCCGGGAGGGAGTCTTAAAACACACCATGGTGATGTGGCAAAGCTATGTCACTGCAGAATCTCCTTGGTTCCTGCCTGCAAAGCCATGAGCACAAGACTGATAGTGCCACGTGTCGCTCACAGCACAGAGTAAACACTCCTTTACTGACCATCAGGTTCCAGTTTAAAGACTGACATTGGGAAGGTCTGAACTGTACAGACCACAGCTCTCCTCACCGAGGAGCTGGCTCCCAACGGGCAAAGCCGCACTTCCCTGGGCCCGGGCATCACCTGCAGCTCCCAGAATCTGGCCATGAAGCTCAAGTTTCTGCTGATGTCGGTCTGAATGGGCGAGTGCAGCTCCAGCTCCCTCTCCTTCTGTTCTTGGCCTGACAGAACAGATCAGAACCCAAAGACATGAGTAGAATAAGGTCAGGGAGCTCATGGGAGAGGCCGTCAGCTTGGCAGAAAGCTGACTTCCCTGCTTTTCAAACAACCTACAATGACTGTCAAACCACAACCTTCCATTTAGTTTTCCCATGATGGGCAGTGGCCACCATGCCAGATTTGAACCTTTCAACTAAGAAAGCCCAGCTTGCTCTCTTCCAACCATACCTGGGAGTAGTATCTTTAGTTGTTTACAGCTTCAGCTGCACAGGGAGGGACAGTGGACACTGGCTAGCTCCCCTGGACAAAAGCTTGTGTGAGAGCACCACGCGTCACTGAGTGTGCCCAGGGACTCACTCTTGCCATAGCGGTGCTCCTCCACGTTCCACACCATGCTCTCGTGGGAGCCCCTGGATGGCTTCTCGCCAACGACCTCTAGCTGCCGAAACCCCCAGTCAGGGAGGTGCGCCCCACTCACCTAGCAAAATCCAGAAAGGCAGAGGGCATGATGGGAGGCCCAAGGCTCTGACTCATCCCAACACCAGGTCAAGTGACCTGTGATTCACTGATGATTCAGTGGCCAGAAGGGCACAGATTCTCCTCTGCAGGGTGTGCATGACAGGACTCAGCTCTGAGCTGTAAAGACCCACCCCCATCAGTGTAAACATGGCAAGGACCGACCAACCGTACTGCCCTAGGGGCCTGCTGGACCTGCGGAGGTCAGGAAGGGGATCCTGAGACCGCGCTCCCTTACCTTGAGGATGGCAGAGGTGTTCAGGTGCACAAAGCGGACCTCTGACAAGATGGTCTTCCAGACCTCCGTGTCTGACTCTCTGTTTACAATGTCCTGTAAAAGTGGACCCTGCCCATTACTTCATTCTTTTCTAAATTTCCTTCAATGCAAAATGAAGACCAGTTGCCAAGCAATGAATGGATGTGGCCTGACACAGGGGCAAGCCTGAGGGAGCGGGCAGGCTGGGGCTGGCACACGGCTCAGGAAGAGGTGTGCACTCTCCTTTGCTCGGTGAGGCTTGACGGCTGGGACTTCGAAGTCTGACACTGCCTCTGTTCACTTAGAAGACACAGAGCTCGGGCTCCGCTCCCAGTCCTTCTCTGGTGAATACAAAGAGGGCACCAGGACTGCTGGACACTGCCCTGTGAGAAGCCCTTAGGGGGATGCCTTACATCAGGAGTATCAGTAAAACACAAACACTTGGAATTGTCATATCTTCACTTACAGGAGCCTCCTGACAACCCTATGAGCTCACGTAGCTGTAGACAAGAACCAGGGGCCGCCTGGACTGAGTGGAAGGAGGAGGCCTGGCCGAGGGGCAGGCTCTGCGGTCAGCCATCCTTCCTTCTTGTCCTGTGAGCTTCAGTTCCTGGAGGTGTGGACGTGTGGGGCTACAGGTGCCAGCAGGGACTGAGGAGGCGGCGGCCAAGGAAAGGAGGGGAAAGCAGCAAGCTCGCAGAAGGGAGAGGGCAGGACCTTCAGTGGAAATTCCATCGGGATTTGAGCAGGTGGTGACAAGGGCAGGCGGGAAGAGCTCACATCAAAGCGGGACATCAGGGAGGTGGAGCAGCAGAATGCGCACCGGTGTCTGTAGCACAGAGAAGGCAGGAGGGACGGAGGCGCCCACTGCTGTGCTGAGAGGGGTGGCCAGCCTCTGTAGGCCTCCAGGCACCACACCAAGTGGCTATGTCACTCACACTGTTCAGTCACTCAGGAGAATCGAAATGGAGGGTTGCAGTTAAGCCGCCAGCTGGAGACCAGAAGGAGAGGCTGACTGTATGGAGCTGGCCCAGTGCAGCTACTGGCATGGCTTGACTGCCACCCTACATTGTGCTCGTGTCCCTGAGTTCACAGATGGCGCAATGGCCCAGAACCCGACGTTCCTGCCACCTCTCCCAGGATGCAGCATGCAGCCCTGAAGGCTGATTTTGAGGATTCTCCCCCACGGGAGGGCCAGGCCTTCCCAGAACATTCCCAAGGAGGGCACTTGTCCCTACCAGGTGGGGGCCGACAGGAGAGATCCCACTGGTTGAGAAGGGTGGCCAGAGCCTCGAACCCTGTGTCTTCACTGACCTGATCTTGAGGCCGAACAAGCAGCCAAGTTGGAGGAAATCATTGCCTAGCAGAGCCATGTGAGCCAGCAGGGAGCCAGGTGGAGCCACGCAAACCAGCACCAAATGTTGATCAACTGTTTCATAGACCTCTGACCCCACAAGCCATGCAGATCCCCACGTCCTGTATTAGAGGACAGCACTGCTCCCTATGAAAACACCTGACTGACGACTGTGAGTCACTTACCTCATCTTACACCTCAACCAGAATTATTCTAATGGTTTTGAACGTTCTGTGTTAGAAAGCACGCGTTGCTGATGGACAGCGGAAGCCCTTTCCAGCGGGGACTCACCAGTCTCCAGAGGTTCTGGGAGGGCATGGAGATGTTGTAGTCAATGTAGCAGGAAACCTCCTGCGAGTGGGGACTCAGGGGAGCTGCAACGTCATGCCTGGAAAACCAAATAATCTCACAGAGAGAATTCCTCAAACTCCTCTGAAATGCATTTGCTATTTTTTTTCAGGAGAAAAAGCCATTTTTCATTAAAAAAAGCCAGCTCAGCCTGAAAGGACAGCCCAGACCAGCAGTCGCCCTGCCCAAGGGTGGACCACCTGAGGGTCTGGTGACAGAAAAGTCCCCAAAAGGCACAGACTCCCCAATAACCCCACTTCTAGGGGGAAATGCACACGCAATGTGGAATCTGATGGACGCTATTCCACTTTCAGGTGACAAACGAGGTCTCAGAGTCAGGAGCCTGCTGTCCCAAGAGCACGGCCACACGTGGGCTGAGGGCTCCCTAACGGCCAGAACCCGGAAATGGCTAGGCTTCCAGGAGCATGCTTGGAAGACTAGGTGCCCTCTGTGACGCTGACCTCAAATGTCCAGAAATCTCACGTCTCCTATTCACCCCCTCATAATCATGCTTCACTGTGCTGCACGCCAGGCTCTGCGGAAGAGCAACAGGAGTCCACTCACCCTGGGAAAAGCAGATCAGGGTGCTGGTGGACATGACAAGTCAGGCTGTGCGAGTGCTACCAATAAAACTGAACGGGGTGGCAGGGTGGGGACAGCACCCAGAAATGCTTTTTGAGGTGACATTTCAGCTGACGCCTGAATACAGTGAATAGGCTGTGGGGCACGTGAAGTGATGGCCATGCCAGGCAGATGGAGCAGTGCGAAGGCCCAGGGGAGCAGCACTGGGTCCTTTTGGGGACAGTGGGAGGCCAGGGTGACTGGAATGAAGCTCACGGGTCACACTGAGGCCACCTCCTAAGGGGCTGCAGCCACGGCCAAGTGGGTGTGACTGCCACACTGTGGAGGTCACGGGAGGGCTCCCAGCAGGGACACGATGCAGGGGATCTCATGTTTCTCGAAGGATGTGGCTGCATGCAGGCACACAGACGAGGCTGGGCACCGGTTCCAGCAGCCCAGGCAACAGGGCCCCGACTGGGGCGGTGGGAGAGAAGGGAGCAGGGGGCTTCATCTGGGCAGAGTTGGGGAGGAAGGGAAGCAAGAACCGAGGTTAACAGCTGGGCACCAGCTCTTTCCAGGGAGCAGCAGGCCAGAGGCAGGAACCTGCTGGCACCCCAGGGAACCTTGTTGGGCACCATGGCGTCCAGGGGAAGCTGGGACTTGAGGAATGACACTGAGGGACACTGAGACCCCATGAGATGGCCTGAGAAGCTGGGTGGAGGCAGGAGAGGCAGCAGCTGCAGGGGAGAAGCAATGGGCTCCAGGGGGAACCCCTCTGCTGCCGTCCACTTGACACTGGCACTGGGCACTGTGTACCGCAGCCCCTTCTTGGTGTGGGAAGCAGAGGACTCTCCAGTCATCAGCCACATCCCTCCAAGCTCACTGTGGGACGCACTGGAGGCCACCAGACCTACCGAGGTCCTACTCCCCACCCCTCTCTTCTCTGCCATCGCCAGGGCCCCCGTCCAATACTGAGCGCAGACTGAAGCACTTCTCCACCCGAGATTGGGAGAGGCCTGTCATGCTTGCTGTGAACCAAGAGAACCCGGGAGGAAGGCCTACAGGGAGCCGCAGGGGATGGGACACTCACGTGTTAAGGAAGCGGGTAGTCATGCCATGCACCAGCTGCACGATGTCCCCATGTCGCACCGGTCTCGGGGGGCTGCTCACCACCAGCTGGTGCCTGGGGGACAAGTGCAGCTGGACAAGCGAGCATGGGGCCTCAGAGTAACACGCACTCCAGAGGCACCAGGCCTCCAGCTCCTCACACCAGGGCAATTTGCAAGGTGCAGCTGCCCGATCTGCCTGTACCTCATACAAGGTGAACTCGTGTGGAAACAAATCATGCACACTTATTTAGCTCTTTTCTGGACCCAAAGATCACTCTCCAGCCTCCCCACGTGGTCCCGTTTACAAGTGGCTGTTCCGTGACTGTCCCAGTGATGAACAACCGTGCCGGCCCGGGAGTCCCCCCCGACGGATGCTCTTGTTCAGGAGCCATGCCATGGAAGCGTCCTGAAGGCTCCCAGGCCTGCGCCGGGTGGGGCGCTGAGCACATGCGTGCTGCACTCAAATGACTGCATCGAGTGGAAGAAACAGCAAACAGTGAGCAAACAGCTCAACACCTGGCAGTTGACGACCCTGGACACAGAGAGGCCAGCAGAATGGTGACGGGGCGCGGAGCCTCAGGTGCTGGTTAAGGCAGCCTCAGAAGGGCTGACCTTCAAGTTCTGAGTGAGGAGCCGGCTGGGCGGGATAGCTCCAGGCTGTGGGAACAGCTTGTGCAAAGCCCAGGAGTCTGCCTTGCTCAAGAGGTGCTGTGAGCAGGAGCAGGGTGGACGGAGGCTGGAGCCAGCCTCTGTAGGCCTTACACCCGAGGCGTCTGGATTTCATTCTAAGGGCAGCGGAAGCAGAAGCACATGATGGGGTTTGAGAAGGAGAGTGACCTGATGTGCTTTACTTCTTAAAAGGTGAGGGGGTTGGGATGGGACTGAAGCTGGAATGGGTGGAGTCGTCGGGCCAGAAAGGAGTGGAAGCAGACCCTTAGTGCGAGGCAGCACACAGCAGGGACGAAGCCCCGGTGGCTGGGGAACTCAGGATCTTGTCTGGGGGCAGAATCAAGGACTGCAGAGCGCCCTGAAGCCTAACAGTGAGCACCCCTTTCAAGGGGGCTGTTCTTGCTTTTGCATGGAGGGGAGGGAGCAGGGGGTGAGGGCCCAGGCGGAGGTGAGTGTGGGACACAAAGTACAACCCCCAGGAGACACTGAGCAGGCGGCTTGGCTCACGGAGAAATGATCAGACCCGAGCACAGAGCTGGTGTCAAAGCTTCACGGGAGGAACTGCAGACACAGAGCAGGGCCCAGAACTGAGCCCAGGGGCCTCGTCCAGCCAGGCAAAGAGGCAAGCTCTGCTCTGGCATCCTGGGACCCGCACGTACCTCCCAGGATCCTTTACAATCCACCAATTGTTGACATCTTTGAAGGGGTAACAGGTCACCTGCTGCTGGTGGGAGCTGCCTCGGCCACTCTCGTATCTGTGGGAAGTTGCCAAGAAAGAAATGCGTCAGCGTGTGGATCGGCCAAGGGGCGAGGCAGCCCCTCTCTCAAGGCTCCTGCAAATACTACCTCAGGGGGCGTTCAGGGCAAATAAGGATGAAACAGGTGAATCTAAGAGGGGTTACAAGAGGGGAACCTAAGCAGCAGGTCAGGCAGAAGGCTCTGGCGTGGGCACCGCATGGCTACCACATGAGCGCCCCGGGCCCCTCTGCTCCCCAAGTCCCTCTGACTGCCCACAGAGAAATGACAAGATTCACTGGGATCAAGATCTAAGAGCTCGATTCCTTTGTGCCTCATACACTTCTTCATTTACATCAAGAGCTGGTAACAGCAAAAGCATGAAAAAAGAAAAACATTTTATAATCTTCAAATTAAAATGGTCACTCTCCTTACATCACAGGGTAGGTGCTCTGATGGGAATGAAGCCAGCAGGGCACGGGTTTGCCAAAGATGTTCTTCAGAGTGACCTGGGAACCAAAGGCCACCTCCAGGGGCTGGCCTTGTGTGATCCGAGCGAGCCCTCCCTAAGGCAAAAGCAAAAGGTGGTGAGTGAGAGACAGAGCGAGGGACAAATCTATGCCAGCCTCTCCGACAGACACCCCTCCCTCTGGGGAGCATATTCGGGGTGGCGGCGATTATTCTATCACATAGCCAGTTATGATCGTGGCGGTGCAGTCCTGGCACCTGCATCACACAATTGTAACTGCAGTGTGGAGAGTGGTGGGGACAGAAGGAGCAAGAGTACCGGACAGGACTGATTGTGTTTTTGTGCCTAGTCTCCATCTAGGGCCTGAACCGGGCCTGACTCGGAAAGAAACCTTGAAAAGTTTTCTAAATTCCAGAAACAAGTATCTCAGGAATGCAGGGAGGTCTTATCTCAAGGCCAGCCACCTGGACCAGATGCCCCCAGGTGTGTGTGACTTAAGTATTGGATTAATATCCGATTAGATTGATCTGTGGGCAATACTTAAGTGATTGGATTGAGGTCCTTGAGAAGGGTGTGTGAATCTAATCTGTAGACAATACATGTGTATATAAGCCATGCCAGAATAAAGCTTCTTTGCATTCTGCACCAGACAGTTTGCCCTCCTGTCGTCTTGTATATACAGCCCGACGCCCCAACTCAGGAACTGTTCAACTCCTGCCGGGGCCCCAGCACTGCAGCTACTGCCCACTGAATGCAGCCCGGAAGCTGGGCATGGCCTCCTCCTCTGCACAGGCCTCATTAAGTCCTTAAGGGCAGCCTCCGACAGGGAGAGCAATCAGGTCTGCTTAAAAGATGAGACTTGGTTAAGAAACTAGCCCAAACACATGAACAGGCTATTGATGGAGCCTGCATTTAAGAGCAGGTCCGTGTGACTTCAGAGTCTACGTTCCTATCTCAACCAGTACATTTTACTATTTTTGCAAAGTTAATAGGAATAAGCACCAGAGTTGACTCTGTCCTAGGAAGCATCTGCAACTGCCGAGTTTACAGGACCTTCCAGTGTCCTCAAGGAGGTCACCATGAAGAGCTAACCCCTTTGTGTATTTCCAGACCATCAGTACACTCAGAATTAGTTCAGAAATACTGAAACAGATTCCTCACTTTTTTTCCCCCTTCCCGTTTCCCTGGACTTTTCACTGCTTGATTTGGTTTCTCCTCCAGTGCTCACTTGCTGATGTGTTTACCTAAGGACACTGTGAGTCTATTATCGTCCTCTTTCAGAGGGGGCCGTGGCACCCTTCTTACCTCTAAGCTGGCTTGGAAAGCACTGGACATGATCTGGTCGTGGGGCCCAGAGCGGTAGAGCAGAGTCAAGTGGACATAGAAGAACAGCAAGTATGTGACGACCGGGACGACC
The DNA here is from genome assembly GCA_029783875.1 of Phataginus tricuspis. Classification (NCBI taxonomy): domain Eukaryota; kingdom Metazoa; phylum Chordata; class Mammalia; order Pholidota; family Manidae; genus Phataginus; species Phataginus tricuspis. The sequence goes on from JAQQAC010002172.1 coordinate 4,885,965, forward strand.
AACAGAGCCACTGCTCGGGCGAGCAGATGGCAGAGCACACGGACCTGCCGGAAGATGGCGCAGGGTCACTTCCCGAGGCCTGAGGGCACCTGGCTCAGATGTCGCCGGCTCTGGGAAAGTCAGCGGCAGAAACTCGGAGCTGGCATGCAGGTGCCGCAGGGAGGCTTGCCCAGCCTGAATTCCTCTGAAGCCTCTTCACCCATCTCTCCCTCTGCACCCCAACTCCGGCCAGCCCCCTGACGTTCTTGACGTCAGCACCTACATTTGACAAAGTCTGGTCTCCGATCAGGTGCCAGGCATGGACGACGGCGACTCCCAGCACAAGCAAATATGTGAAAATGCCCATGTATCTAGTGCTGAAAAGACACAATAGGGAGAAACTAAAACAAGAGGCAGCGCGAGAAGGACGGAGGTACCGCCTTAGGCCTGCAGGCGGAACTCACCCCACTGCGCAGGCACAGGCCACTCCCGTCAGCGTCAGCCAGAACCACCAGCTCGGGGAGAAGGGCCTGGGGTCAAAGCAGGAAAGCAAGGCTGGGACCAGCTCCCGAAATACTTCCTGATGGCCAGAGAAGGCATATTTCTCAGGTCTCTCAGGGTCAGCTGGCTGTACCATGCACAAGAAAAATGAATCCTCATCTCAAAATACCCATTCCAGAATTTTTCTTAACATTTGTCCAATTAGTTTAAGTTACAGCAAAATGAGGATTTTTCCTGAACAGAAAGGTGTCAGGCCTTCTCAGGCTGCCAACCCCCTTCCTCCCACCCCATCTCCTCACTGGCCAGGAAGGACATGTCCTATCCCGCATACCTGTCCTTCTGGGAGTTGAGGAACTTCAGGTAGGACAGCACGGCCAGGAGATTAAAGAATATCAGCACCGACTCCAGAAGCATCAGCCTCGACTGGGTGAGCAGAGCATTCTCTGTCAGAAGGACGGTGTGCCTGTCAGCGGTCAGGCAGTGAGAGCCCAGGCGGGGAGTCGAACACATCCACAGGAAGGGCACGTTCTGAACGGCACAGGGCGTGAGGGCGAGCCGTTCAGGACTGGGAAGGCTGGGAGGCAACATGCTCCAGGATCACCAAGGCCGATTCTCAGGAGTGAGCCACACCTACAGAGACCTGTGCGACCCTGGGCAGGACACTGAGCCTTTCTGAGTCTTTATTTTTCTCACTTGTAGAAGTAATACCAGTTTGTAGGGCAGCTCTGAATGTTAAAACATTATGTTGGCTCAGGGTCCACTGGAGTCATCACTCAATAAACACTAGATCTTTCTCTTCTAGTCTAACTTTTCATCTGAGTTGGTTTCGTGTGTTCACACACCTGGGCTGAAGGTGGGATCCTTTCTAAGGAGGACCCACTAGCTCCTGAGCCTGTCTCGGCTGCCTGAGGCCTGGGAGGCGGTTGAATGAAGGCTGCTACCACTTCGTGACAGTCTTGGCTGGAGGCGGAGGCGCCAGGGTGTACCCGGGAACTTGTCTGATGGCCGTGAGGTACACACTGCACCTCTGTGACGTTAAAGCCTGACCATACAGCTCCGCATTCCCACCGCCTGGAAGCAGGCTGGTTCCCAGTCAGCTCTGAAAAGGCTGGATGGGCTTTCTCCCATCCCCATGTGTGTGGGGGACACTGCAGGAGCCATATTTAAACCCACAGGCTCTCCTGGGCTGCACACTGAAGTTCATAAAGGCCCGCACTCAGCTCTTCCCCACAGGACACTGAAGCATGCCGAAGCGCAGGTCTCACCGATGAGCAGCAGCAGAGCAGCTCCCATGGCGGCACAGTGGGAAAAGCGGAGCTCCAACAGGATCTGGTAGGCCATGGGGACCAACAGGGCCCCTGTGAGGGCGGGCAGCAGGCGCAAGGACCACACAGGCACGTTGCTGCTGTATTCTATGGAAGCAACCAAGGTGGAGCTGGGGCACTGTGCACACGCCACCTCCATACACTGCACGTGTGTTTTCAGACAGAGAAATATATTCACAGGCTCTGAAGCACAAGGTCACAAGACAGGGACCACCCCAGGAACGCGGTGCACAAGCTATGGGTAAAGCCTTACAAACTAGCTTTATATAGTCAAGGACCAGCACTCATTAAGCAGAGGAATGATGACTCAGGATCCTGGAATGAGTTAATGCTTTACTTATTTATAAATTTACCCCATCTATTTTCAAAACCATTGTGGCAACACACAAAACTCATTATGTACAAAAGATAATTACAATCAGATGCCATGTGGCAAAGAGTGTGCCATGTGTACCAAAGCCAGGGATAAAACAACGACAGAAACCAAACACTAAGATGCTCACCGGGCTTCTCCAAAGCCTTTCACTTGTACTCAACTCATCACACCCTGGACTCAGGTTAATGAACCGTAGTTGTTATGCCTATGAACACTACCAACTCTCCATTCTGATATATGCAAACTAACAAGGGAAACAAAAATGATCTCTTACCTGCCCCAATTCTGTTCCACAAAAAGTTACCATCAAATCCTCCCAAATAACCTAAAATAGAAGATTAATCAGTAACTATCCCATTTAGCAAGTACTTCCGGAGGCAAAACTGTGATGGGCAATAGAGAAACAATGATTAATAAGACATGGTTTCTAACCTCAGGAATTTTCACTTACAAGTTTTAAAGGGCTACTTCTCTTACTAATGAATCCTACCTCCCAAGGCCAGCAGCATGTGGCCAAATGGTGGTCCACTGCCATCCAAAAAGAAGATCCGCTTCATGTAAAAAGAGATGTACTGCCCATAATACACTTCATCAAAACTGAAAAGGAAATCCACATTATATTCAACTAGAAATCTTAACTGTGAACAAAAGGTGCAAGGATAAATGTATACCTGTGTGTCCAAATGATTCTAGGGAGTGCTCAGCAAAGCTCGGACCTTTCGCCCCAACGCATCACATCCCCAGTGTTAAGATGCATACAGCACCATCCTTCCACAAGGACAGGAGGGAAAACTCAACAAGAGGAGTCGGGCACTCTGGGGCTCACCTGACACAGATTCTATTCCCCTCCCTAGTTTCTGACTTGGGGTATATTAGCCAGCCTTCTGAACAGCCTCAGACATGGAGCTAAGCCCCTTGTCCGCCAGCCCCTCTGTGGCTAAGAGTCAGAATCAAATCTGGTGACCCAGTGAAACAGGTACAGGTATAAATGGGAGACACTTAGGAACCAACGGCAACAAAACATTGTCAGACAATCAGAGACATTCAACGATACCAAGAAATTGCTGTTATGCCAAAAAGATGTGAGAATGCTCATGTGGGTTTTGCTTTTAAGAATCCCAATCATTCAGACATATACAATTAGCTCTTGAACAAAAGGGGTTAGAGGAGCTGGCTGCACTGTCAAAAATCCAATATATTTATTGAAAAAAATCCGTGTATAAGTGACCTGAGCAGCCTGAACCTGTGTTGTTCAAGGGTCAAGTGTATACTAAATTACTTATGAATGAAATATAATGTCGATGCTTCAAAACAATCCACTGCAGGGAAGGGGCTAGCTCTGAGCTGGCAACTACTGAAGGTAGGTAATGAATACATTGGTGGGGGGTCGTTAGACTGTTTCTCCCTGTTTTTGCATATGCTTGATGTTTCCACGATAAGAAGTTAAACAAAAGAGAACACATATTAATCAAATAATAACCTGCCCTTAATAACAGTAGTCATGTCCCATTATGACAAAGTACACAGCTTCCAAATACATCAGTCCTCTGCCCTCCACTCTCCAGATTTTAAATGTTTACCTAAGGCTACTGCACCTGTTTCATGGGCCAAGTTTTATCTGCTACAGACCTATGGGGCAAGACCCAAACAGGTGCGCTCCACGGGGGCTATCCTGGGGACAACCTAGTCTCTCCTCTGACTGCCCAACTCACCCGTCACCATGAAGCCCAGGATTTCACTCCCATTTCTGCTGCTGTTCACTTCCTGTCACCAGCACAGTGAACAAAGGACAATTCTTTCCCGTTTCACCCCAACTGGAGTTGTCTGACTTACACCACAGCCCTTGGATAGGTGAGCCGCCACAAGCGGCTCAGTAACCCGGCCGCAGTCAGAGCCACGACATGCAAGTTGATATCAGCGGTCACCACCACAGGGCGCTTCAAAAATCCCAGCATTCTTGTAGAAAACCAGGCTGGCGTGGATGCCCTGGAAAAGGGGAGACCTGACCGTCAATAAATGGGCGGCAACCCCAAAGGCTCACGAGAAGCTATGAAAAGGATCCCCACCACCCTGGCTCTCAGATGCACCGGGAAGACGCCTTGAGAAGGGCAGAAGAGCAGCGAGCCAAGGTGGGAGTTCGGGGGCCTCAGAGCTGAGTATCCACTCATTCAACAAGTCACTCCACAAACGCGGGCTGCGCGCTTCCCGGGAGGGAGGCTGCTTACAGCGGGTGACCCCCACCTTCTGACCCGAGCCTCATCTGCCCCGTGCCTCCTCCCTTCCCTCTCTGCGAGAGCACAGACCCCTTTCTCACCCCGAGGGTGCACGTGCACGCTGGCGCCCCCGCTTCCTGCCCGAGGCGTCATGTTCCCGTGAGCTGCACTCCTCTTAAGGATGCCCCAGTCCTGGGCGCCCCCCTCCCACACGCAGCCGCACCGGCCTTGGGCGGGACCCTTCTCTCCGCAGACCTCTGCCCCGGCTGCGTCTGGCCCGCCACAGCTTTCCCGAAGGTCTGCTCTTCCCATGAGCCCCTACTTTTCCCGCGGCTGCGCCTGCTGGGCGACCCCCTGTCCCCCAAGCCACCCCTCCAGGGCGCACCTGCCCTCGGCCCCGCCAGGAACCCAGACGCCCCAGGTCCAGCCTATCCGCAGGCCGCGCGTGCACGGCCCGCACTGACTCCCTTGGGTCCCGACCGGGAACTCGTCCCCGGCGCCCCCGGCATACTTGAGTTTCTTAAGTCCCCGCAGAGCCTCTCCCAGCGCCGGGCCCCGTCTCGGATCCGCCGGCCCGGGAACCACGGTTGGCACAGCGCGCGAGGGTGAGGCCGCTCGGCACACCGCACCGCCCGCTCGGCGTTTGACTCGCCACGCCTTCGGGGCGGGCGCGGGTGCGTTGCGCGTGCGCACTGGGGCCGCCGGGCAGCGAAGCGTCCGAGGCGGGGCGGAGATCCGCTGGTCCACGCTTGGAGATCCCTGCGCACGCCAGGGTCTCGATTCGGAGCCCACCAGACGGAGTGCGCCAGGCGGAGCGAGACGGGGCTGTGGTGCAGCGGACGTCTACGTGTGTAATCCTCCTGGACGGAATCGGGGTCCTTACTGTCCGCGCCGATTCCTGTCGGGTCGGCGGTGCTGTAGAGACACGGGTTAGGAATGCGGCGCGGGGCACTGACACCGCGACTCGCTCCCGATGCGGTGCCGCAGGCGGAGGGAGCTGGGCTCGCGCGACCTCGCCCCGAACGCCTGGGCTGGGCTCTCGGCCTTTGGTTTTTCATTCTAGCAGGGGCCGGCCTCAGGATCCGGAGCCGCCTTCTCGGCTCCGTGTGGAGCTGTGTGGCCCGCCTGTCCCCAGGGGCAGTGCGTCCAAGGGACCGGCGTGGCCGTTCGGGCAGAGACGCCCACGCATGGGTTCCACTCTTCCAGCCAAGAGGCTCTGAAGTAAACTACGGGTAGGGGTCTCCTCCTGCACCCCTCCCTTGGGGATAGTTTATAACCTTACTACATTCTTACCTCGTGCCACACTACCCCATGAGGTAGAGGCTGATATAGTCTGTTTTATAGTCAAGAAAACTGACTTTCCCAAGGTCACCATAGGAGATGGCGGAACCAAGAATTACTGCCTGGACTCACACCCAGGTTCTCGAGTCTTCACTGCCCCAGACCTGGCTTGCTCCTCTTCTCCTACTTCCAGACAAAGAAAAGGGACACTAGCAGTGGCAACAAAACACAAACCAAACGCCTAGCTCGTCTGACAGCACCCCTCCTCATGCGGAGTGGGGGAGAGCGGAGGGCAGGCAGCTGCCACCCACACTCAGCACCCCCCCAGGAGGGGGGCTGTTAATGGCGACCCCTCTACCTTAGCTTTCAATCCCTTCTCTCTCCGGTCGTTTATGCATTTCAGCCAAGCCACTCCTATTTCCACCTAAACTGAGAGACCAAAATGCTTCCATCTCTCTCTAATCAGATGACAGAATCAAGGGACACAGCCTGAGAAAGCATGTTCAGTTTCAGTTTTTTTAAACTTTTTTTTTATTTAAATAAGGAGAATTCTTTCATATGGAAAGAGCTAGTACAATCACATATTTGAAAGGAGAAACAATAGGTACTGAGCCGGAGGGAAAGGGCAAAGGGTGAAGTGTGCCCCATGGCCTGGTGAGTCCATGATTCCATTTCCCAGCCAAAGTAAAAGTGTCCCAGAAATAATGTATAAACAAGCTGCACATTACACCTTTTAGCCATCGTCCGCCCTTTCAAATATCTGTTCTACATGAAAAGACATAGAGGAAAGGCCAAAATAAAAAAAGTAAACAAAACACAACCCTCTCAAAAAAATAACAAAATACCCAAACCCTTTTTAGTATGAAAAGCATGAGGTCAAAAGCTTGAGAGTACACTATCCCCTTAAAACAATGAAGAAAGTCATCCACAGAGTCTTAGAAATTTCCACTCCGTGACCTTGTAACATGCTGATGACAAGGCCCTAGGGATGTTGTTACCATCCTGGAGGCCATCCAGCTGGGGTGGAGAATCCGTGAACAGCAAGGTCAGGTGTGCTGGAAGGTCACTGGCCAAAAATGTGCTGGTGGTCCCGGTGAAGAGCATAGCTGAGGGACAGTGTCTGACCCCCAACACTGAGCCACTCCTGTCCCAGTGACCTATCTTAGGTCCGTCCCACATTTCCAAACAGGAAGGGCTGGCTTTCCGAGAGTCTGCATTTCTCATTCATCACAGAACACAACAAAGCACACTCTGTGTCATGGCTGTCGAAGGCCATTTCCAACAGACCTTCCAACCCAGGTTTTTGCTCTACAAGAAGTGAAAAGGGACAAATATATATTTGAGAGGAAACATGCAACTTGGTGGAAGGGAACCAAACAGCAGGGAGGGGGCTTTACATCTGCCACATTGACTCCGTGGGTCAGTTCTGAGAATGGCTGTGTGTGCACGGGCACACCCTCAGCTGCCGGGGCTGTGAGCACCACTCACAAAACTATCATCCTGAAAGCGGACTCAAAGACAGGAGGGTGAGGGCAGAGCTGGAGAGACATGATACCAATAGTTAGTGTCAAGATACCCCACTATCCCTAGAAGGGGTTGGGACAACCACAGCTTTGGACCTGGGGCAACTGATTTCTGAATGTGATGAGTCCTCCTTTGTTTTCCCCCTTGATACATCTTGGGCCAGAAGTGTATGAATTCTAGGTTTGAAAACAATAATGTGGATATAAAGGGGGAAGCAACAGTAAAAAAAAACAGACCAAATACAGCGGGCAGATAAGTGTTCGGTAGGTGGAGGGCACCACTTGGATACACAGCCCCACACTTGGGGATTTTACTCCATTGAGTACTTGACGCTGAACAGACACTATTGCAGGGTCACGGGCTGCTGAGCACTGGCCTGCTCCATCAACCAGGACAAAGCTGCCAGCACTGGAAGGGAGAGCAAGTTTAGCAGACATGGGTGCAGTTGAGAGGCCCTGGCACCCCGACCCTGTATCTCAACAGCAGGAACCCTCTAAGTGCTGGTCTACACCTGTTCCCACCAAAGGCGTCCAGGTACCTGCATAGATTTGCGCTCTGAGGCTGGGGATTTGAAACCAAAATAAGATGAGGTCCTATTACTTTGAGCTTGGCTCTAAAACCACATGAAAGGAAGAGATATTGCACCTTAAAACATCTCTGCACTAAAAACTGCATTTAATCAGACGAAGGAAGGGACGGGGTATTGGGCAGGCCCAAGGCCTGTCTACTGTCCCCAGATGCCAATTCAGAATCTGGATCTTAGAGGGAAAGACTGCAGCTTGGGCACACAGAGGTGGTGAAAGCACCGAGGCTCTGAAGTAAATTCACATGCAATTTCCTGGCCTTTCCTGCACAGAATAATTCAGACATTATATATAAATAGAAAAGTGGAACATTTACTTTTTTTTCACCTAGACCTACAACATCAATACATATAAATAAATTCTAGTGTTTTCTGTTTTATTGGGGTGGGGGCAGGGGAGGAAATACATGGGTAGAGAAAAGGGCTGGAGAACAGGTGACCCTTTTTTTTCTCAAACACGAAGTACTGTCACTCTGATGGCAGGTTCACCTGACGGGTACGTCGAGTTTGTAACAGCTTACGCTGAATTTCAAAATGAGAAAGCCTTTTTTCTTTCTGACAATGTGCACTGGAATTAGGTGTAAGGGGTCTGGCTGTGTTTCTAAGTGCACAGGCAGCAGCAAATGTGTGGCTCCTGCAGGGACAGCTAGAGGAGCTCAGCCAAGGCAGCCTGTCTACAGCAGGGGCCGCAGGGACAGCAGTCAGATGTCCGCAGGGCTCAGGGGTAGGGTAGCTGAGCACACAGGACAGGCAAGTGTGGCAACTCCATCAAGTGGGCAGCCCTTCGAGAAAGGACTTCACAGAGTAAAGATTCAGAGGATGAAGAAAAAAAAGGAAAGAAGGTCTGAGGTGGAGGTAAGCAGGGGAATGCTCAATGCTACAGATCAAGCAGTGGGGCATCTTTCAAGACGACTGGCCCTCTGCAGATAGCACCCTATGCTAAGGAGGGTACTCTATGCTAAGGAGGCTGCCCTCCACTGCCTTAAAGCAGTAAAGGGCAACAGAAGTTTCTTCAGCTGTTTCTAAGGTGCTTCTTTCCCCATGTTCTCCACTAGATCCTAAGCTTACAACTACAGGCCGAGTGGCTGGCACACCCGCAGGGCATACATCTGCCCACTCCTGCTCACCATTGAGCCAGGGCTGCTCTGGAACCACCAGCAAGGCCAGGCAGCAACTCCTTTAAGTAGACGGCTGGCTAGTTACTCTGAAGAGCACATGCAAAGCTTGAAATTTCCCCTCCCCTTTCCTTGGAATGACAGAATCTGAGGATGGTTTCCTTCTAGTTCCTATTTAAAAGAGAAATGATCAAAAATAACAAAACCAGCCTAAAATGACTCACACAAACATTTTGCTAAAGGTGGCTCTGTAGACTTAAGAGGCTGTCCTTCTTCTGAGGCCGCCCAGGGCTATTTTGGAACCATGGAGCCCTGCAATCCATCCACTCCTTGGACATAGCCCTGGCCGTCTGGAAAGACTGATGCCTGCTGCCCAGCTCAGGCCTTTCTGTCCCAACAACCCTTTGCTGGGAATGAAGAGGAGAGGAGCCTCCCCACCACCTGGCAAGCTGCACACCTCTGCTGCAGACCAGCCTGAGCAGCTGCTCACACGCTGGTCACTATGTGGAGGACCTCACGGTTTCTAATGACAAAGTGGAGGGACAGGAAGATCCAGATGAGAAAGAGGCTTAGAAGAAAGAAGGGCCTAATTTGGGAGGCTTCCAGGGTGGGGGTACATGTGGAAACAGTAGCCCCTGCAGGGGCTGGAGCCCCACAAACGGAGATGCAGGTGGGGACTTGTGGTGCTGTCCATGCACCGTCCACGTGAAACTGGAAACCACCAATGACTCTGTATCTCCATGATTCACTCCAGGAGCCTACATGTCAGTACCCACTTGCTTTAAAAGAGTCCCAGACAGAAATGCTGTGTAATTCTTATGCTAAAACGTCAACCACTTCACCAGGCTGCCCAGCAGCTCCCTGCAGCCATCAGGCCAGCTGGAACCCAACCGAAACACCTTACCTCTCCCACACCTGCTTCCAAAGCATGTAGCTGGACATCGGAGTACTCACGAGTGGTGTCTTCAGCAACCTCCACTTCTTTGGGCAAGGACCCTGAAAGGTTAACCAACTGAGAGGGAGCAGGAAGGGATGCATTCTTAAAAGTCATCTCTTAAGGTACCGCAGTGATGCATCAAACCCAACAGGAGGTTAAAGGACACCGCTGGAGTAGAGGAGGGTTTGGGGAGAGGACGGCAAAGGACGTAGAAAAGTTCAGCTATACAGAGAGAGCTCGTGTTTTTCTTTTCTTTTCTCCTTTGTAAAAACCTTAACTGCTTTTTAAAACAAAAAGCCTCAAACTAAAACGACCCTGCTGTCAAACCAATGTGCCTGGGGACCCACAAGCTGGAGGGGAGGAAGCACTGCTAAGGAAACGCCCTGGCCAGAAGGAAGGACAGGGCGGGAGGCAGGGGTGACACACTGCACAAAGGCCTTGAGCCACTCCACTTAGCTGTGGAGAGGAGACAGGAAGGGAGTCATTTGCTTATTTGTCTGTCTTGTATTAAAGCAAGCAGGTCGATGCCATATATCCACGGGTGCAAGCTGGTTGGACAGTGAGCTTTCAGAAGTAGGGAAGAGAAGAGAGAGCTCTCAGTCCGGGCCAGGTAGCGGGACGTGGATCTGGTGAGATTCCCAAGTGTCCGGCTGTGTCGAGGCACTGTCCTCGAGAGGGCGAGGCATGGCCAAGCACCTTTAGGCCTTGCTCTCCTCCACTTTCACGGCCCGAGGCTGGATCGCTCCAGTGCGCTTCATCTGTGAGGCAGTCGAAGGGGCCTCCTGCAGTTTCACGGCTCCCAGGCTGGGTTTTTCATCCACTCGTTGTTTTGCCTTTGGACAGATGAATGGGGACAAAGTTACCCTTATGCAGAAACATCTGTCTGGATACACAGTTCGTACCACCCCCTTCCTGCTCCTGAGTCACAGAGAAGAGCTACCCTGAGAAGTCCACTCTTCAAAGGACTACACTTATTTAGAAGCCACTCTCCCAAAAGGACACTGGTGTGAGCCTCTCTGTTCCCTCCCATGGGCACTGAGTGCAGTGATTCAGAGAGGCAGGAAGATGCCAGGTCCTCTGGAAGCATTATGTGATGCCCACAGGCTTCTGGGAGTGGGGGGGCCATATCCAAGGCTGAATGGGGAAAAACCTTTTCAAATCAGTGCACCCCACACCCCTCAGATTAAAAGCCCCCGAGACGATGCCAGTACACCCCATGAGCCTCAGCACCCCCGACTGTGCTGAACAGGGCAGGGAGTCTAGGAAGACTTGTTTCTCCCCATTCTTTGACTGTCCCCAGCTCCCGCTTTGTGGAAATCTTTCCCCAGGACCCTAGCTTGACCTCGAGATCCCGTCAGGGTCCCAGTGGTCTGGAGCTCTGCACAGTGGAGTGTGTCACAAAGCAGTGGCCTTGACTGCCCCTCACACAGTGGTGGGTGGGAACTCTTAAGAAAGCTCTAGAAGCTCAGTCCAAGCAATCAAGGAGTGACCTCCAGAGAGCCAAGTTAGGAGGGGTGAAATGAGCGGTCAACCTTCCAGTTCCAGCACCAAGAATGCTGTTTTATTGAAAACCCATGCCTGCTGTGTCTGAGTTCTGCAGCCTGTCATGTCTTAGAGGGAAGCAAAGAAGATAGTGCCTGAGGGCAAAGATACTGAGATATCCCATTTATTATAAAATGGGAAAACACCTTCCATCTGTAAGCCCTCCCAGCCAAGACACAGCACTTACTAGAGCTGGCAGGTACACGCACACATGCGCACACGCACGCACATACACGCAGGCACACGCCCCAGCTTCTAGAGCTGACCCACAGACCTAACCGACTCCCAGGGCCTTCACAGCCCACACTGCTACGGGGTACTGTCCTCCTCCTGGCGTCACCTCCTCAGAGGAATCCGCATCCTCCCTTCTCTGAGGAATCCGCATCCTCCCTTCTCTGCAGGACAAGGAAGGATCCAGACGCCCATCAAGAGGAGAAATGCCTTTGCCAGGAGGGACTCGGGCTGCCCGGCTCCCGGCGCCATGCTCTTAAGTGCTAGGGCACGCCTCTCTTTTTAATAGCAGCACTCAAATGGGCTGGACAGGCCCTTCTCTTTGGGCACTTGGAGATGGACCTAAGCGTCCGGGGCTGGAGGGTCTGGAAAGCCATCTTCTACCTGTTGAACGTAGTGTCCCTGCACAGAGCCCATGTTAACTGCTGATCCAGAGGGCTTCCCACTGGGGCTAGCAGAGCTAGGCCTGAAAAAACCAAAGGCAGGGGGTGAGAACACACACGCGTCACCACGGAAACGGAGTCAAGCCTAGCACACGGTGGTCCCTGGCTCAGGCTCATGGACCTCTCCAACAAAGGAGGAAAACAAAGACCTCAGAAAGCCAGAGTGCAGAAGGGGCGAGGGGGTTCTGCCAGTGCAGCCCATGAAGACGCACCTGAGGGGACAGCGACCTACGCCCCAGCTATAGGCAGACACTGACCACACACATGGATGGACACCAACTCTCTCTCAGGGTTTAGAAGGTCTGGACCTACATGATTCCATGACCCATACAAATGGTCTATAAACCCAGTATAAGAATTATGCCGAATATTTTTCTAGTCTTCACTTTTTCATGGCAGGGAGGGGCAGAGAGAGATACCAAAAGGAAGGAAAATGTAGAACATCTTTGCAGGTGTGGTCCATTGACCAGACAACTAGTTCCCATGGATGTTAACTAGGTGCTCTGTGAACAGAAAGATTCTGTGGTCAAGAAGCAAGAGAAGGGCTTGTGCAGAGCTCAACAGGCCTCTCAACGGTGGGGCCATTTAGACTCCGTGCTGAGCAGCGTGACTCCCACAGCCCATCTCGGACACAGCATGGCCCCCCAAGTCTGACCAGGAAACCCTTTTTAGGCAGAAAGCTTGGGAAACACTGCTCCCTAGAAACACCAATTTTCCCAGCCCCACTGAAACACCAACAAAACAAAGGCTACCAGTTAAGGCTCATACTTTCTAAATACTCTCCCAAGAATAAAGCTGCTGCCTTTCCTAAACTAAATGGACACAGGCGACTCTTGTTAGGTGAGCTTCCATTTTCTGGATTTGCCTTTGTCACCAGACGCTGCTAAAATCTGCCTATTGCAGCAGGGAACGCCAGCATCTGTTTATACTTGAAGCTTCCTTCTTTCTTCCAAATTATCCTCATTGTTCTGTGCTGCCATCCATGTTTGTTTTTCTTAGTTTTGCTGTTTTGGCCTATGTAAAAAACATGGTCAGAAAACAAACGAGAATAAGTGAAGCCAAGAGTAAAAATGGAAACAGAAAAGATGACATGGAAAAACCTCACAAAAATCCCTTTCTCTGGAAATGCAGTCCAAATATGGAATTATGTGACAGAGAAGGACAGCCTCGACATCTAAGAACAAGGAGCAGAGTGACTGCAGCAAGAACTCACAGAGACAGTGACCTGATTTGCAAGAGTTCTCCTCAACTGGGCAGGCATCTGTGTGCCTGCGGAGGGACTTCATGGCACACTGGAGCTGTGCTGTTAGCCTCGCACAGCTCTGCAAGCCTCATGTGTCTGTTACTCATGTACCAACAGGCGGAATCTCCCACATATAACAAGAGTCGACTGTACCAACCCTTGCGCCCACAGCCAGAGCATGCTGCCTGCCTACCCAGCACACTTCCTCAAGGGCTAAAAGGTCCAGAGAACCAGAGGTTCTCTTGACTTCTTAATATAGTAACTCAACCAGGAATTCCTACAAAGCCACCTCTGAATCCAGCTAAGGGACCTGGGACAGTTGCTGGAGGCAGAGAAAGATACAGAGGAAGTAGAGAGAAGGTGCCAGTTGATCCTGTGTGAGGCGCGGCCCCACAAGCGCAGCAGTGACAAGTCCTGGCAGCATCAGAGGCCAGTGCAGGGAGTGTGGCTCAGCAAAGGGTACCACCTCCCTCCCGGGGTGTGTGCCTCCTTGGCCAGCGAATCCTTTTCTGAAGTCCAATGAGAAAGCTGTGAGCAGTCAGGGTCAGCCCTAATACTATTAAAATGTTAGCTAGTCCTTTTCCTTCCTTTCTAGAAAGCTCTTCCAAACCAAAGCCTTTATTACAATGATTCAAAGCAAAACCACTCCCCCAGCTCCTGACCCTCCTGTGGTGCGGTTAACTAAGACACATGTCTGTCCCAGCCCTGGAGCTTCATGGACCCACTGGCCTAGTGCCCTCCGCTCTTCTCCCTGGGCCCCACAGACCCTCCTGAACCACCAAGTTCATCTACAGCAAGTGCTCAGCCACACAGCATCCAACCCCAGGGCACTTCTTTACCTGTAGGTCTGTGGTGACGGCACAGAGCCTCCTGAAGGAACATTCTGTTTACTGTCGGCAAAGTGGAAGCCCTTCATCTCCATCTGAGAGGACTAAAGAGACCAAGTGGCGAACTGTCATTTGCTGGCCCTGGAGACAGCCTGGCCCTTGCTAAGCCACCTTGGGCATAGCCAGTGAGGGCCCCTGAGAATTTCCAGATAGAGATGCATCTTCGAAAGGAATTTGCATGCATTCCCTCCACCTGGGCTTGAGGATTTGTCCTCAGAGGAAGAAGCCATTCTTGTATCTGTTCTTTGAGTTGGGCAGGGCCACACCGCCATAGGGCACTGACCATGCTGTGACTACCACCTATCTCCCCCAGAGACAGTTAGCAGAGCCCCTTAGCAGAGCCCCTTAGCAGAGCCCCTGGGGCTGGTGAGGAGTGCAGGCCCCTGGATCCCAGCCCTGGAAATGTGCTGTCAGGATGTCTGGAATTTGTGTGTCAAGTGGGCTCCACAGGTGCTTCCTGGCCATTCTGATGCTCAGGTGCCAGCTGCACGTGCCCTCCTTTCCGCTCAGGCAGTGTAACACACACCCCAGCTTGTTCACATTGCTAGCTTACACGTGAACCCAGGGATTCTGAGAGGCCTTCAGGAATAGGGAATCAGTGGTCTGGTGAAGCCAGGAGCTTGTATCCTAGCCCTTTGGCATTTTCTGCCACAATAATAATGGTTCTCAACTAGCTAGAAAGGGTTGGGCCCTCCCCAGGACCAAGCAGGGAATCATCCTTACCTCTCTGCTGGTGTTAAGGACCGAAGGCTGAGACCCAGGTGGAAGAATTCTTCGGGGGGGCCCCAACAGAGAGGCTCTGCCCCTGCGGCAGCTGGATGGACTGTGGCAGAATCAGGGGCTGCTGCCCAGAGCCGTACCGAGGCAGAGGCAGCTGGGAGCCAGGCAGCGGCATTGTCAGCTGCTGGATGACAGGGACAGTTAGAAGGAATCGATGTTGGGGAGACAGCCACCAACCAGTGTTTACCTGGGCACCCGAGAGCAACCACATACTGCACTTCACATTCTTATTTCCAAAGAATTAAAGTGAGGTCTTTGCCCAGTGGTGAAGATTCTGGATTTCTATCAGAGCACAGCAGATCTGACACTCTCAGTGGTGAGGACAAATCTTATCACAGGACATCAGTAGGTGGGGAGGAAACAACTGCAGGACCAGGCAGTACAGGGACAGTCTCAGTGCACCACGCCTGAGTCTGCAGAGGTCCTATGCCCCAGCCCTTGTTGCTTCATCCCACAAAAGGGTTCACTGAACACACACTATGCTAGGGAAGTGCCAGGACACTGCCAGACCCAGGAAATGGTGGTGAAAGTGCAGCTGGATACAGCTGCAGGGTGCCCAGAGTGCAAAGTGCAAGCTGGAGGTGGGAAAGGAGTTTGGGAAGGCCAGGAAGCCTTCTTAGGAAGTAACATCCAGGCAAGCCCCCAAGGAGGAGGCTGCGCAGAAGGCTATCTCTATATCCCTTCGTGCAACATAAAAGGCAGGACTCATTGACTTTGTGCCTCCAAAGGTGACAGAAAACAAGATTCAACTGGGTTCTGGGATTTGGGGTTCCTGCAACCAAACTGGACCCTCTTGAATCCCTCTGAAGTATATCACAACAGAAGAACAGGGTGCGGTGACCACTCTGAAGTCCAGAACCAGGTGCATAAGAGGTGGGCCTGGAGGCTCTCAGAACAGGGGACAAGAGTGGGTCACTTTCCATCTCTCAGTCACTTTCCTCTTCATCTCCCTGCCATCGAGTCCACAGTGGAGGGTCAGAAGGATCTATTGGAATTGCATCACTGAGATGTGTGGCAGCCAGAGCCTCACATCCATACTCCTGTCTGCACACACAGGGTGTGGGATGAAGATAAAGACAGCACTGCCACTTCTGGGGCACTGGCTCTGGGTGTGGAGTGACCTGACCTGTGTTTTAAAGGGGCACCCTGGCTGCTGTATGAAGATCAGAGTGCAGGGCCCAAGAGCAGAATCGGCAGGAGCTCCTGCAGCAGCCTGGGCAGGGTGGCAGGTATAAGGCATGAGAGATGGCTAGATTCTGAATACCTTTCAAAGGAAGAGAAAATAGGACCTGCTGAGGGAGCAGATGGGGTGTGAGGGGAAGCAGGGCCCCAGCATGCCATGGACTGGACAATGAGAAGACCCGAGGAAACCATGCTTTGGACTTAAATGTTTGCACATGATAGGAGGTCTGAGATACCATGAGACATCACAGCACAGATCTGGGCAGCCTGCTGAATCTAGTTCAGGAGACAGATCTGGGCTGAAGACATAAATCTGGGAGAATTGGAAGCCAGACATTTGAACAGGACTTCGAGTCAGAGAAAGAGGCCTGGGGACAGAGCCTGGGGAGGCAAGGAGACAACATCAACAGAGACTATGAAGAGGGCCTCAGGGAGGCAGCAGGAAGACCAGGAGTAGCATCCTGAGAACTGAGTGGCAAACGTGATCCAAAGGAGAAGGCATGATCTCGGGATCCGATGCTGCCGACAGGTCAGTAGGAAGACAGTGAAGAGTAAACCATCAGATTCGGTAACATGGACTTTCCTGTGTCCTCAGAAGAAATTCTATTTTTAAAGGGAGTAATAAGATGGCTGAGAATGTAATCAGGAGGACCCCCATCCCGAGGGTGGTCCTCCTGCACGTTTGAACACTGAAAGGACATCTGACACAGGAGAAGTGGGAGACTTGCGGAGCAGTGTCCCAGAGAGGGCAGGACGGAGGGCCGCAGAGGGGCCGTGGGGCCCCCAAGCACGACCAGACCACCCTTGTGGAAGGAGAGGGGCAGTGGGAGCTTGCACAAGTTCTTTCTTTTTTATTGCTTATGTTTCCTTGGTAACACTGGAAGCAAGATCATGGTAGGGGTAGAAGGCACTGAGGATGGAGCTGCGAGGAGGGTGGGGACTGACTGAACTAGGCGCAGGCAGGCACCCAGACCTCTGGAGGGAGGTGAACTGACAGGGCACAGGTGAATTCAACCCAAGCTGAGTCTGGACGGGGTGTCTTGTCCCAGCAGACAGCTGCAGCAGTGGCAGGGCTGGATTTACCCAAGGTGGACACAGTGCATGGAGGGCTGGGGGTATACCAATGCACAGGAGTGGCTCCACTCACTAGGGCAAGGAAGGAAGTGGGTCCCTAAGTGTTAAGTGATGCAAAAGCAGGCCTAAAGCTGGCACGCTAGACACAGTGAGTCAGAGAAGTCATAGGTGATGGCTGGGCAGGATCCTTAAGCTGGAGATGGCAGCAGGGGTGCACCTATGCCCGGCCCAGACAGGACTGTGAGCAGAGCAAGCATGGTGACAAGGAGACCTGGACATGGGGGGACAGAGACCTGGGGCATCATCTACACAGACACAGAATCCACCGAGAACTAGGACAGGAGCTGTGTTGGAGAGACCATGTCGTGGGCCAAAGGACTGGAGGTCCTTCCTACAGTGTGTAGGTCAGCCAAGAGGCAAATGAAAGGGACAACAGGCATGAAGGAACGAGACCTAGTGTTTTGGGATAGGAGTGACTGCGTTCCTGACCTGTGGGAGCTGCGAGTCCAACAACTGGGAGGCGCCCAGGCTGGCAGCCTGGCTGAGCTGACCCTCGTAGACGAGGGCTTGGTTTCCACTCATGGGCTGGTAGGGTGAGCCGGACTGAGGCTTCACCATCTCTAAGGGCTGCATTCCTGGAAACGCCGAATACGGAGGCTTCAAGGCTGTGCCTCCAGAGAGAATCATAGTGCTGGGCGGCGACAGGCTGGGGTGCATGTACACCTGCGATCTGTAAAAGCCAGAAAGATGGTTGGGGTCAGGGGTGTGAGTACACCAGTGATCACACGTACAGGCATGCACCAGAATGTCCTGGGGGCTTACCAGAAAAGACTGCTGGCCCAGACCCCAGAGCTCCTGACTCAGAAGGTCTGGGATGGGCCCAAGAATCTGCATTTATGACAAGCTCCTAGGTGGGGCTGCTGCTGCTAGTCTGGGAATGCACAGTTCGCACAATAGTTCGGATTAACTAAATGGACACATTCAGGCTGTGCAAGGCAATGCCAAAGGCACAGGACATCAGACACACTGCAAGAGCAGGCCAAAAGTCGGGGGACGTGGGAGGAAGGGTCAGGGAGGGGCCGGATGACATGGGACGTGCAGGTCAGGCCCATGGCCTCTCCTACAGCACAATATTAAGGAATTGCAAAGCGACCATACTCCCAACCTACCCCAAAACAGAAGCCCAGAGCAACAGTAGAACAAAGAACAAACCTACAGGCCACAGTGGCATGACTCCCTAGTTGTGAGCTGCCAGCCCCCGTAGTCCCTGCATCTCACCTGAAGGGCTGTAAAGAGCTGAAGATCTCCTGAGACTGGGAGACAGGGAGGCCGCCCCTCAGTCCCAGCTGGGCTTGAGCCTGCAGAGACGTGTGAAGAGAGATGGGGATCTGCTGGGCAGCGGCAGCCTGCGGAAGGGACCCCAGGCAGGTAACTGTAGTACCCTCTTCACTGGTTCTCCACCTCCCAACTCCCCAGCCCCTCTCCACGTGGCAGCTGGAATACCACACAAAATGTGAATTTGAGCATGTTCCTTCCTGTGCTTCCCCTGCTCTTGGGGAAAAAGCAAAACACTGCAGCAATCCCAAACCATGGGGTAGTCCTATACTGGGTTCAGTACAGCACAAGAATGAATCCTAGCTACACTTATCCACAGAGGGGGTTTCGTAAACATAATGGCGAGTGGAAAACACACATGAAGGAGAACATGTACAGTGTAAACCAGTTACATGGAAACCAAACTCTTGCAAAATGGAACAATATTATATTTAAGAGCATGTTTTAAAAAGAGGTCAGGACAGGCCAAGTCCTCTGTCCTGAATCTGGACTTCAAACAGTGCCCCTGTCAGAGCCTCATGGTCCTGGTCTGCAGGCACTCTGACTGCAGGGGATGGGCCATCTACACCAACTTTAGAAGGGAGACTTGCAGAAATCATCGCCTTACAGTATGAAAATATGCCAATCTTGTGAAAAAAAAAACACCTGCTCACTTCTAAAACTACCTCTTTCTACCGCATCCATGCCTGGAGTCTAGGCCTTTCTTCTCTTCATCAGAAGGATACCTGATCACCAAAGAGAATTCATTACAGCTAATTCCCCAGCTAAGATACAGAGAGGAGAAGTCTGAGAAAGGGAAACTAAGTAGAATCTGGAATACTGAGTGCCAATCCTTTTCCTTCTCTCTCATGTATTTGTTCAATAAACATTTACTGGCTGCCATGGTGTGCCAGGTGCTGGGCATTACATGTGAGGGATACAGAAAATGAATAAATAAATGAAGAGTATGTCATGTGCCGCAGCCCCCATCCCCCACCAGGCCACCTGGCTTGCTGTTGTCACCTGTTGGTAACTCTGCTGCTGAGGTATCGTTTGAGGAACCAGCCGGGGCTGACTTGCAAACACATGGCCATCCAGATACAGAGGTGGCAGGTGGTTGCCTGGGAACAGAATCCGAGAGGAGGTACAACAGGATTATGTCTCACTGTTACTGAATGTCTCTTTGGGGGCACTCCACATGGGAACACTTTCCTGGGGAATGGGTAGGAGAGAGGCAGTGTGCATAGAGCTGGTTCAGACTCCTACTCCCGGCCCTGTGGTCGCAGCACTACACCACTTGTGACACAGACCCAATGCACCCCACAGGAAACCTGGGGAGGCGGCAGCACCAGGGTCCAGAAGGAGGGGGCAGGCTCCAGTCTACCCTTCCCACCTAACCATTCTCCCATTGCCCCACAGTCAGGAGGGGCTTCACTGCAATTGAGGGCTGCCTTGGTCTCTCAGTCACTTTCCTCTTCATCTCCCTGCTATTGAGTCCACAGTGGAGGGTCAGAAGGATCTATTGGAATTGCATCACTGAGACATTGGCAACTGGGCCCTCAAAATGCCCACCTTCTCCCTTGGGGAAACAACACAGCAATAAAAACAGCTACCACTTATCGAGGCCTCGATTGATACAGAGCATTTTCCAGGTACAACAACATCATTCCCCCATTTCCCCCACCCACTCTTATTTTACAGAGGAGGGATCAGTAGCTAAAAGCACTGAGCTGCTTAGGCCGAGGCAACACAGGCTATCTGTGGAATGTGGGAAACTAGGACCACCCAGCTGAGACACACCCTAACTTCTACACACCCCTTAAGTCAAGGTAGGGGGTGTTGGGGTGCTTAGGACTGTCAATCCAAGGTTTCCCTTGAAAGTGAATGGAGAAGGTTACCGAGCTGCCAGGGTAGGGGGATGAGATACCTGGAAGAGAAGCAGAAGGGGCTACAGAAGCCACGGGCATGGGTGGCATGGAAACCCCACCGAAAGAGCTGTAGTTGACTCCGCTGGAGGCTCCCACAGAGGATGGGGGCTGGATGCCTGAGCCGGCGCCTCCAGGAGAGCTCTGCTCCGGCAGACTGGGCGAGTTTTCCCAAGCCTTGCGTGCAGACTCCATCTTCAAGTGAGGGGAGGGATGAAAATTACTACCAGGGAGGCAGTGGGCAGCACAAACCTAAGCTGCGGGGTGGGGCTGCTCACTCCCGCCTCTTCACAAGCTAAGGCACCCACGTGGCTCGCGCCTAGCTCAGGGCTGGCATTACCTTCAGAGTAAGGTCGGCAGTGGGGAAGGACATTTGGGAGAGGCCGATGGCCCTCTGGATGTGATGGTCGCGCCGGAGGATGGGAATGCTCTGTGTTAACCCAGCCTGGAGTAGGAAATGAAACCATGGAATATGACGGGGGTCAGAGTAAACCATATGGCACATCAAATGTCAAAATGCACTGTCAGGTTTAGCTGCATGTACTTGAGACCATCAAGATGAAGCAGCTGGCAGCACAGATCACAGTTTATCTCCTCCAAGTAGCTGCCTTTGTCAAGACCTCAGAAACAAGTCTGTGGAGCACCCCCATGCACCCCATGGAGGGCTCCAGCCAGGTCGTCGTGTCTCGGCCACGTAAGGATTACTGGCTCCCAGCACACCGGTACCCTCCCTAGCTTGGAGATACCCAGGTCCTGTCTCAGCGCCACCCAAAACTGCAAAAACAAGGTCCCTGGTAATGTATGTTCAGAAATGCAACTGCTAGACCCTCCTCTCACACACACCAGCATCTATCACTCTGCATATCACAGGGATCCGGTAAGTCTCACAGTGAAGAAACCTGCCTCATGCAGTATTATCAAACATACCTCAGAACTTGGAAGACTGCAGAATCAAAGAATGCCAGGTAAACCAGACCCTAGGAATATCCCTAAAATATCCCATTTTAAGGTCACAAAACCAGGGCTTGGAACATTTAGGCAACTTGGCTGAGTACATGTGACTAGCTAGAGACACAGCCACAACTCAAACTCAGATCTGCCTCCCCCGAAGCTGGTGTTGGTCCACCTTCTCTGGCCTCAGCGCCACACAGGGCTCTCTGAACACTAGGGTCTGCCAGCAGAGGGGATAAGAGAGCTGGAGGTGGAAGTGCAGACTTACGTTACTGGCCAATGCATCCTGAAGTTTGACAACTGGATTCCCTGCAGGACCAGAGGCAGAACCAGGTGGCAAGTTGAAATCAGAGTCCTGAAAAAAGGGAACAGAGCCCACTGAAAGCATCCTGATTCACCTCTGGGCAGAGACTCACACTACTTTGATCCACAGTCTCAGCGACTCAGAGAATCCACTAAGCAGCATTTACTGTATGAACAAAATGGCCAGATGGTTCCCGACGGCACCCGAGAAAGAATGTTCCCCCCATCCTCTCTCCCTGTGCTCTGCTCGTTCCCAGTGCCCAAACTGTCAGAGACACTGAAGATCACCCGCCTGCTCAGCCTAAGAACCTGGCTGGTGTCAGTGGAGAAATCTAAAAGGCGGCCAGAAGAACGTCCCGTCCACGACCACACGCCAACACACTCCCCTGAAGTATTGCTCAGCCCCCATCTCCTGGCTCTTTCTAGGAGACAGCCCCATCTAAGGCCCCTGCCCTTCCTCTCCAAATAACAACAAAAAAAGGTGGGGATCAAAGCCTCACTTTTGGATTGACTCCAAACTCGATAGGTGGTACCGGCAGCACAGAGTCCACGTGAATCTCTACCCCGTTAACAGGTGGGACCACAGCCCCTGGCAGCCGTTCGGTCCCCTCCGAGCCCTTTCTGTTTTTCAGAGAACGCTCATTGCCAATGGGTCCTGGTCTGTGCTCCTTGCTCTGTCCTGCGCCTTGTTCTGAGTCCTTGATGAGAAAGCAGAGAGGCTGAGAAACACAGACTGGAAGGACCCCAGCTCTAGCTTCTAAGCCCCCAGCAATCAGGGAAAAGGACAAAAAAGAGCCCCCTGCCTAGGACCTGGCCCTCAGGAACAGGACTCCCAGGTACCTTTTGCTCAGACTGTTTCTGAGCCTGCTCCTTGCGGCTGTCAGCCTTGGGCTCCAGGTTGGGACCGCTCATCTCCTCTGGCTTCAGAGCGCCGTAGGGCGAGCTGCGCTGCGAGGAGGTCGCAGATGACTCACGAGACTCAGCGCTCAAGTCAACACCACTGTCTCCCTGGCTGCTCTTAAAACCCTGCTGTGCGAGGCACAAAATGGGTTAGAGTCCTGACCCCCAAACTCCAAAATGTGACCTCCAGCCAGCGAGACCAAGAGCAGTGCCCCAGATGAAAAACACACCAACCTACCCAAGCCCATGATCACGAGATGCAGTGAGCTCTGGACCAGGACTGCCTAACTCCTGCACGTGATCGTCTCAAGGAGAGGCCCTCAGTGCTCGCTCCCCCAATGGGGAGGAATCCCTGGGAATCCCCTCCCTTCTGCCCTCTCACATAGGCACCTCACACCGATCAAACACCTCACTGAGCAGGACCAGCAACAAGCCAGGGCCCACGGAAACAGCTTCTGCTCACGGCTCACCCACTGCGGCCCTGGGAGAGCTCAGGCAGGTCACCAAGACAAGCTGGCCACATGGACAGGGTGCGCACCCACTCAGCAGCCAAGCAGCACGTGGCCACTTACCTCAGCAGAGCCAGACTCTGTGCTGCTGAAGGCCGTGGCAGCTTTGGTCCAGGAGTCGCTGGCCGAGGCCTGAATGGGAAGGGCTGCCAGAGGGAGGAAGACAGAGTTGGGGCATCTGAGAGCAACACCCAGGCTGGAAATGCAAGCCTAGGTACAGCTTACACACCCAGGTCCCCTACCTGCCTTCCTGCCCTGTAAACAACATGCACGTGAGCAGATCTGATGCACAGGCACTGGTCTGATAGATTGACCTGACCTTCCAACACCCTCAGGCAGATTTCAATAACCATGTTTCTCACCATTCCATCAGTTACATGCCCTCATAAACATACCAGTGACTTTTCATTCACACCATTTAGAGGTCTTGCTACCTCTGCTGTGGAGAAGCTCTCCCTTCAGCCAACTGTTTCTAAAAGCTGGCAGTCCTTGTCTTACTCATCTGTGTACCCTGCAGGGTCCTGCCCAAATTAGGATTTCAAGAATCTGATCAATTAAAATGGTTTTGCATTTTAAAAGGAAAAGTTAACAGAAAAATAGCATCAGATATTAAATTTTCTTTACAAAGGATTCAAGGCAACAAATTTTCCAAAAAGTAAAATCCACTGTACTCTGGTCACAAGTCTGTCTAAAAGAATGTTTAGGGAGGAGTAGACAGAACATTCCTCCTGGGTTAGAAAAGGGTACCCAGCCCAGACAGGAAAGCTTCCAGACCTGTTCCCGTACCCAGGCACCATCTGTGGCTCTTCCACAAGGGAAAAAAAACAGTAACTAATGTGGGCAAAGGGTCAAGCCAACTCCTTGAGGGGCCTTAGGGAGATGGAACATATGGAATGCTCTGCTCTTCCACCAAATCTGGGCAGGGAAAAGTTAACATCTTTTCAGGAGCTATAGCACCAAGTAGTACAGAGATGGTGTCTAACACCTTGGGCTCAGTCAAGGGAGCTAAGAAGCAGGTTATGTTCCCTCTATCATCAGGGCCCCTACGGTAGGACGCTCCTGAAGAAGAGACCCTGGGTCTGGGAGACGGCTATGGGCCAAGCAGTAAGCCCCACACCAAACCCTTACCCTGGCTGCTGCTCTCCCAGATCTCAGTGCCCAGGCTACTGCCAGGCACAGTCACATCACCTTGCTCCAGGCACAAGCTGTTTTGCTTTTTAGCAAACCGAGGAGGTATACGGGAGGAAAGACCCCGACTTTTGACAGGCACCTAAAGAGAGAAAAAGAATATAGGACAGCCTGCCGTTAGAAATGAACAATGACACATTTGAGCATCCCAGACACCAAAACCCCACCTCCCAAGAGGGCCCCAGATGCTAGAATGCTCCAACGCCAGCCCACCGCAATGCTGACTAAAGCACCCAGGAAGAGCTAACGAGCCAACAGACTGGGTCTGACCACCTCTAACAAGGCATGTATATGTATGCAGGGTTCGGCTCTGACTCCGTCTGAGTGTTGGGACCCCAACCCTCATGACTCCCAGGGGGACGAGTCTCAGCGGAAGGAGAATGGACTAGAGGGCTGATGGGTGTCTGCATCCTGTCAGTCACATTTCTGCTGTTGTCACCATCTTTAAGAACAAGGGTAGCACCATCTCTGCCCACAGGACACAGGGACAGTGAGTGCTTGGTAGACAGTGAATGGTTAATAAACACCCCTTTCTTTCTCTCATCTCTCTTGGACTTAACTCAGAAACCTCTAGTCTCTCTGGCTCCAGGTTTCTCTGCGTCAGCCTGCTGCGACCCATGACCCGTACCTGCACAACTTGCTCCTTCTTCCTCCTTTCTTCCTCCAGCAGGCGGCGCTGCTTCTTGGTCAGGACTTCAATGAAACCTTCACCCACCACAGAACCCACCTCACTCTCCTCCCCAGGGCTGGACCCGCAATTTTCAACGATGGCACCTGAACCGAGATTTCACAAGAAGGGACAGTGTTTCCTTTCATCAGAAGCCAAGAATAACCCAACCCCTCAGGCACCTGCTTTCTAAGGAAAGGCTCACTCTGAAGGCCAGGCAATCCCTGGCTTGATACCTCTGAGGAGCTGAGGATTGCTCACCAGAGTGTATGGAAATCTGGCTGCGACTTCTACCCAATTCATGCCCCCCTCCAGTGCTGTCACGTCAGACCAAAGAGGCTGGGTAGTGCTACAATTAAGAAAACAGTCTTGAGAGACAGATGTGCTTAAGTCCCAGCTCTGCTCCTAGCCAGCTATGTTGGCCTTGGACAAACCTCCCAACCTCTCTGGGCCTCAGGTTCCTTCCTTTTAAAACTGGGACACTACAGGGCTGTTGTGGGGGTTCAGCAAGGCTGTGAGCAACATGAGGGCAGGAATCATATCTGTCCTGCTCAGCACTGTGGCATCAGACTTAACCTTAGGGCAAAGACACTCATTGAAAAGGGAACAGCAATGTGTGGAGGCTGCTGTGGCCCTGAGTTTGACCTGGGCCCTTCCTCCCCCTGAAGATGTGAGGCGACAGACTCACTTCCATAGCTGAGGTCAAACTGCGTCATGGCCTCTCCCTGCTCGCCTGCCCTCTGAGCAGCCAGCTTGGCCTCCTCTGCCTTCTCACAGGTGGTTTCTGGGATGTCAGAGGCAGCATGGGCTGCCCGCTCCAGGCTGTAGTGGCTGCTCCCACTGCTGCAGCCCAGACTTCCAGGCAAGACCTCATCTGGGGCCCTATGAAGGAAGGAAGGAGGACTTGTTAGCTCAGAAGCGACCCGAGGCCGAGAGGCGGAAGAGGAGACTGCACACACGCACACTCACACAGGGCCCTGACGCGTGCCCATGCCCCCCCCCACCTGTCCCTCAGCAGGAGCTGCACACCAGCAGCAGTGCATCACGTGCAAGCCCACGTGGAAGGCCACCCCCAGCCCAACACCACGGCAGAGCTCTGCCTCTTCCAGGGGAATAGCCCTTTCCCTGGCCCCTTTCCAAGGGCTCAGTACTTCCGTTCTTTCCCACGGTGTGACACACTTGCAGGGCCACAGCAAGGAAAGAACAGAGCAGGGAAGATTAAAACAGAGCCCCAGCACGAAGCCAGGCCTGGGGCTCTTGGGTAAAAATCAAAAGCAAAGCCAAGTCTCGGCAACCTGGGGCCTGGAAAGCTAGGCTAAACTGACATCCCAAACCGTCCTGTGGCTCCTTCTTTGGGGTATGGCTTAATTACCCCACAGGTTTCTGTGCCCTGAATTTTGAGGCTGGGAGGTAGGAGCAGTCTTTCTGCGCATGCTGCCGTGCAGTCTGCGAGACCAGGAAGGCTGGCTGCATGAGCTCCTCCTTGGCTCCAGAGCAGCCTGCGGACAGTGAGCTGACACTGAGCACAGACCACCCACCTCAAAGCCTCTCACTGCGGTCAAGATGCTCGCCGGGCATCAGGCAGCCCAGTCCCCTATACTTCTGCCCAGCTCCTACCACGCACAGTGGCAATCCCTGGGCAGTGCTGCATCTCCTCACTACACAGAAGAGGAGCTGGTCAGGGAGGAACCATCTCTGCGGGGCCGGAGGCCAGCAATGCCGCAGCAGGATGTGGTCTGGCAGCAGCCCTGGAGCAGGGGGATCTGGTGGCCTGACTGGGGCCCACCGGTGCCCTGCACAGGTAATGCCCTCTTGCTGCAGCAGCCCCTTGGTGGGACTCCAAGAACACACGTGGAGGCTAAACTCCTGGGAAAGATGCCAGCAGCCACCACAGGAGGACCACTGCGGTGAGGACTCTAATTTTGGTTTCAAGGCACAACAAAAACAACACAATGCCACAAGAGAAGCAGACAAGCAGTGCAAGAGCAAGTGATGGAGATGCTCACACACAATGGCCTTGATGGGAAGTGGCCCTTCTCGAGCACGAGAGGGAGAGAGTTGAGGGCACCTGACACATGGTAGGACATGCATGCATGGCGTGCTGCTTAAAAACTGGCTTAACAACAGAACAGCAACAAAAAAGAACCTGGGATTTTGTTTTGTGTTACCTTGTGGCTTTCAAAGGCGTCCCATTCTGTTGGCTGTCATAACGGGGAGAAGATTCACCACCACCTGGCCTAACAGACTTCTCCCCAAACCCTCCCGGCTCCAGCTTTCGGCTCTGTCTGTCAACCAGGGGTCTCTGACTGGAGAAGCTTCTCTTGGCCAGCTCCTTCTTCTCGCCCAAACTGGCCCCAGGCAAGCCGCTGTCCACCTGGGAGTCAGGGTCAGCCCCGTGGCCTTCCCGCCGCTCCCGCCTCTCACTGAAGTCACTGCTCTCAGAGGCCGTCTCCCACTCTTCATTGGCGTGGTCAGAGGAGTTCTGGTATGCGAGCTCAGGGGACCTGCGGCCCACAGCGCCACTCTTGTCCCCAGGACAGAGTTTGGGCCTGCTGGCCCACTGACCTGGCAGCAGGTGGGACTCCTCCTCAGGCCCCCACAGGCCCAGGGACTCACGCTCCTGCCTGAGGCGCCTGAAGCGAGGGGGCTTGTCTTGACGTGGGGGGCGCCTTCTCCTGAAGGGCCGGTTCTCCACATTTTCACAATCTGCCACATGGTCGTCTTGGAAGAAGGACCTCTTGTCTTCCAGGCGGCTGTCCTCAAAGCCCCTGGTGCCAAATGAGTCAGAATGTCTGTAGGCCTCTGGGATATAGTCTCTGTCTGTGGGTCGCCGGGGCCCACACGTGTCAGGAGAGCTGTATTCCTGCCAGGAGGCACCCAGACTCTTACTCTGCCAGTGGGCTGACTCTTTGGACACGAAGGTTCTCCGCCCATACCCGCAATTGCTCAGCCGGGGAGGGAGGGCTCGCCCAAAGGCCCGAGGGCCCCGGTTCTTCGTGTCCAAACCACTGTGGTCCTCAGAGTACATCTTGTTAGAACGCCAGGAATCTCTGAAGTCACCTTTCCTCAAGCCGCTCTCCTCCCGCTCCAGGAGCAAGCCTTCGTTCCCGTTCTCTGAGCCCCTCTGCCGACGCCGCTTGGGCAGCTCCTCGTACTCGGAGCCCTCACTGTGGGTCTCGCTGGCAATCCTCCGGCGGGGCTTGGCCCTGGGGAACTCGTCCGGCTGACTGAACTCCCGCAGGCCACGGCCTCGGCCAGTCCTCTGGCTGCTGCCGCTGTAGACACCCCGCACCCCAAGGACCGCCCCCCCACAGACGCTGCTGCTGGCAGGCCGGCCACGGAAGGTGAATTCTCTGAAGCCACGGCCGCGGCTCCGGGCCTGCCCTCTGCCCCCAAAGGCTTGCTCCTCATCAATGAAGATCCAGTTATTCCTCCTTGTCGGGGCAGTGTCGCCGGACTCCCGGGAGGGCCTGGCTTCCCAGGCCCTATCGGGCTTCTCGTCCTCTTCAGACTTGCTGGCCTCATGGCCCAAACTAACATGGGTAGAGCCCTGGCCCTCCAAGGTGGAAGGGGATGGACTGGCCAGTGCGGGGTCATTCTCCTCATCTTCATCTTTCTCCACCTTATGAGGCAGCCCCTTCTCCTTGGCTGGGCGGGTACCCCCCACCCCCAGGTCCTGCTTCATCCTCCCCAGCTCCTTCTCCTTGTCTTCTACCTTGAGGGCTTTTAGGACAGGTTTCTTGATGGGTCCTGACCTTCGGGTCCTGCCAGTAGGCTCCTGGAGCTGGCTGCCAGAGCTCCGGGGTTCGGAGGTCCACTCAGGCTCCAGTGGGGGCTCTTTGTTGGGGCTCCCTGCCTTCTCCCAGGAGGAGGTGCTAAAGGGTGGCTCCTCCCGGGGGGCCTCCTTCTCAACACTGCTGGCTGCACCGGTGGCCTTTGGCTGGTGGCTAATGTCCCAATTACTATACTCTGGCTTTTTCTCAGCTGGGGCAAAGTCAGGCTCCAGTGGGGGGCACCTGAGGTTTGGGCTGTGACCCCCAGGATCACCTGCTTCCTGGGTATTTTCTTGGGGTGAAAGCAAGAGCTCCTGGCCTATTCTTTGAGAAGAGACACAGCTGTCAAAGTCTGCTTGGGCCTTCTTGTCAAAAGCACTCAAGTATTCCTCCCCTCTCTCCTCAAGGAGATCGCGCTGGGCACTTACGCCCCCTGACCTTCCGGGTGAGGCAGAGTAAGAGCTTTCATTCCTGAAAAGGAACCAGAAAAATCAGTCAATGTGATTGGAGCCTGGTTCCTGGTTTCCATGCTGAACACAGAGCTTAGTTTTAAAAAGAAAAAATATTTTTTTAAAGAAAAAAACATAAGCACCAACATTCGCTCTATCTTTAAACACGTCTCAGAGCTGCTGGGCCATGGATTGGTCGGTGGCCCCTGGAGTCCAGAGTGGAGAACGCAGTGGCTGCTGGTGGACTCAGTGCGCCACACTGGCGACAGAGAGCAGCTGGGGATCCTCTGGTTCAGCAAACAAGCTGGAGCCCGGAAGTCCATGAAGAGTCTGGGGCACTGGGCCGGCAGGGCCAGCTTGCTTTACTTCACAGGAAGGAGCCATGACCTGTGTGCTAGACCCCATCTGCTCTGCAGGGCCCCCACCCCCTTGCCCTCTGCCCAAGGTTCTGTGAGATTTGCCTCTGACCCCAGGACTTCTCCCCAGCCTTCAGTCCCGCCATCAGATCAGCGCCTCTCACACAAAAGCACTCCAGGAGCCCTGAGCACATGGCCTCCTGGTGCCCTGGCATTCCCTTCCACGGTGCCCACGGGCAGTGTCCCCTGGGGAGTGTCTCTTCCCAAAGCCCCTCTCCATTAGGACCTGGCGAGTCTTCCTCAGGTGCACATCAGCAGGATCAAGTTTCATCTCACCTGACATGCATGTCCACAGCCAAA
Organism: Phataginus tricuspis; assembly: GCA_029783875.1. Lineage (NCBI taxonomy): Eukaryota > Metazoa > Chordata > Mammalia > Pholidota > Manidae > Phataginus > Phataginus tricuspis. The sequence goes on from JAQQAC010002172.1 coordinate 4,915,876, forward strand.
GTGTCCTCTGATTTTGGGTGGGGCAGCGAGTAGCCCTTGCTCTGCAATGCCATGTAGCCCTCTGGGCTCCACACAGGGGTGGGGTCGATGGTGGTCACCTTTCTTTCTTGCAGTGGGGGCACGCGGTTCTGATCCTCAGGGCGGCAGCTGGCCCCACCAAGGGTCTCTGGGGGCATCACGGGTTTCATCAGTCCTGAAGAAGGCCAAGAACTAGTCTGTGTCATCTTGTTCAGAAAGCCGTGCTCACATCTCAGATCAACCAAAGGCTCAAAGGAAACAACAGTTACCCCTGACCACCATGTGGGCACAGTACCCCACCTGCTTGACATCACTGGGCTCTTTAGCTTTTCTGACCGCAGAACCTCTGAAGGCAGGCATGTGGTCTGAGATGTTACATGACCTGTTTTGAGGGCCTGTGAGGTCCAATCCTAGTTGCCAGATTAAGAACCCTGGGTTGAAGGGCACATAAAATCGACAAATGGAAACTGGGACTATCAGGCTGGAGATCTCATCAGTGCCACCAGAGCAGCCAAGCTGTCAGCAACATGACTGAGCAAGCAGATACCCAAAGGTTTTCTGCACAGACACAAGGAAGACTGGCTATGCACCAGGGGCCCTCACGGAACAGTGAGCTAGTACGACCTGCTTCAAAGTTGTGCAAAAGGTTTTCAAATGGGATTGAGGTTCTGGCTTTACTTCCTCTTATTCCTAACCCTAAGACCAACAGCAATACCCCATATCTTTGTATGGGAAATGGGGGGGGTGGGCACATAAAAACAAGGATTACATCCCAGTCTTGCCCGATATCAACTAGGTGGGGAAACCACACCCCCGCTAGGGCCTCTTTGGTTGGTACAGATGGAAAAAAAAATCTGAGTTTTCATATGCTTTCTTCACAAAGCTTATTAGGAGCCAAACATTTTATTGTGCCCATTTTTAAGCTGAGATAATCTGGCCGGGAAAATAGTTCTGCATTAGGCCAGTGGTTTTAAGCTTTTTTTTTTTTTTAGCTGTGGAGTGTTTTGTTCTTGTGTTACCAATATATGACACCAATGCAAAGTTAGTTTGTGTCAAAAGGTGGTGGGGAACCTCTCCGGAACACTACAATTACATGACATTTAATAAGTACTGATTATAACTTGATAATGGGGGGAATCTAGTAACCACAATGTTGCTCATGTAATTATATATTAATGATACCAAAATAAATAAATAAATAAGTACTGATTATGAGGCATGCTCAACTGCTCAACACTATACACTGACTTACTTTGGCAACATGGCAGCCCTTATTACCTGAAACCCCCGCCACAAACCATCTCTGCCACACAAACACTAAACAGAATATATCAAACATTTCACTCACAGAGCTGTGTTCCCAAGAAAAGAGGAAACAAACCCCCAGGTAGCGGAAACCACAGCTTTGGGCCGAAGCCACTAACAGGTGCATCTGAAGGGGAGCAAGGTGATGCACCTGCCGGTCTTAGTAACCTGAGGGCTTAGTCTTCCTCACCCTCAAAGAATAGGTGATGGGCTTTTCTGCACTAGGCAGAGTTGCAACTGAGATGCTGCTTAGAAAAAAGACCCTCAAAGGGCTATGCCCTCAATTGAAAGATGGGTTAGAAAAATATATGCTCTTTAGTAAGGGCAATGACTAAGTTTGTATATTGACCTGGACTAGGGTAGGGAAAAAACAGTCCCCAGCTAGGAATTCACAGCCATGTATGCCAGCCTTATATAAGATTGGGGAAGGCAGAGTTCAGATGTATACATCCACAGTGGTCCAGAAACTTCCCCAGCTAAAATAAAAGGTGGTTCTAGGCCAGCAGAAGGAAACATAAAACCATTATGGAGGGATATACTCTCAACACAAGCCATATTGGATCCCCACAATAGATAATATTCTGTTGAAAATGAACTTGCAATCCAAAATTACCATAATGTGTGGGAAAGTAATCTGCCCTGAGTCCATGGCACATTTCCAGGATTACATACTTCCTCAAGAACTTCAGATAACAGAATAATCTGTTATACAATAGAAAATTAATGTTTTAAATGATTAAAAACACAAAAGGAATGAAAAACTTAAGACAAAATATAAGACCCAAGAAAAAATAATAGATTTGAGGGAAAATAAAAACCGTCACTGAAATTAAAACCTCACTGGACAGTAAAAGAAAAATAAAAGATTAGACATAGCTGGAGAGAGAACTGAAAATAGTTCTGAGACATTTTCCCAGAAGGCACCACAAATATAACCTCTCTTATATAATTAAGAGATAGAGAAGGTACAAAATAATCTATGTAGGAGTCCTAGGAAGAAAGGATACAAAGAATGAGGGGGGGGGGGAGGCAATATTCGAAGTGATTATCAGAAGAGAATTTTCCAGAAATGATAAAAGACTTAGATTCAAGATCTTAGATCCTTAGATTCAAGCACCATGAGTTCAAAGCAGAATAAAGTAAGGATATGGATACACGCCTGGCCACAACACACAGAGACAAATGCAGGAGACCAAAGACAATACAATCTTAAAAACAGAGACAAATCTGATTAGATCACCCAGACATGAATCAGACTTTCAGCAGCAACGGGAGCCATAAGAAAATGGAATATGATCCTCCCAAGACTGAAGGAAAGAAAGTAACTGCCAACTTAAGAATTCTACACCCGGCTATACTATGGTTCAGGAGAAAGGGTGACATATTTTTTTTTTCAGGCAAAGAAAAGCTACTGCCAGAAACTTCCCTGAAGAACTCGGCAGAATGTACTTCATGGATCTGGATGGAAGGAAGAAGACGCAAGGAGGAAAGTGCAGCAAAGGAACTAGTAAATATACAGGCAAATCTGAAAACACACAGATTGGGCCAAACAACAAAAATAATGATGACTAATTTGGTGGGCATAAGAACAAAAACTAAAATTTCAGGCAAAAATAACAAGGCTGAAGAGGTAATGAGAGCTCGGGTTAAGGGTAAAGACGTGACTAGTCTTTGCTGAGTTGATGGTGTGTGTTAGAATTTAATGTAACCACAAACAAAGTGGGTAAACAATGTAGGAGGAAAACAAACAGAAAGAATGGGAAAATTTGACTGACAAAAGGAATAAAGAAAAAGAAAAGGACAGACAAGAGGGATAAACAGAAAGCATAATAGGAAAGTAGAAAATCTGAATATAATAATCCCAATAAATCTAAAGGGACCAACTTTGGCAATTACAGTCACAGATTTTCAGAGTGGGTAAAACCGTACACATTTTGTACATATGTACAAAGATAGGCATATGCCCCCCAAAAAGGGTTGAGAGAGGCTAACAGTAAAAGGTTGGGGGGAAAAAGGGATACCACATAAATATTACTCAAAAGAGAACTGGAATGGTAATATTAATACCAAAGTAGACATTACAGACAGAAAGCAAAATTAATGATAACAAGAGTGCTCTATGATAATAAAAACAAGATGTAGTAATTCCCAACCTGCATGCTTCCAGATAGATGAAGCAAAAACTGACAAGCTTACAAGATACAAGTCCATAGTCATAGTGGGAGATTTTAACACACCTCCCAGTGATTCATTAGAGGGATAAAAAATTGTAATGATATAATCAAATAGTACAATTATCAAGTTCAATTTAATGGACCACATGCAATTGGAGAATACAAATTCTTTAAAGCAAACAATGTTAAAAAAAAAAAAAAGAAGAAGATGACGACAAGGACCACATTATAGTCTAACAGGAAATCTCAACAAATGTTAAGCAATCAAGATCCGGGTTGGTGGGCACATTCCAGCCCTTAAGTGAAATTCAACTAGCCCCCTGTTTTTAAAAATAAAGTTTTATCAAACAGTGACCACACTCATTCACCTCCTATTGTCTGCGGCAGTTTTGTTCTATAATAGCAAAACTAAGTGGCTGCTCAAAGCCTAAAATATTTACTATCTGGCATTTACAGAAAGTTTGCTGACCCCTGACCTATATCATACAGACAGTATTATCTTACCACATTAGAAATTAACACCATAATCTTAAAACTCTAAATATTTGGAAAATTTACAACATACCATTAAAAATCATCAATCAGAATACGTAACAAATCAAAAGCAGACTAACGTTTAGAACAATACAATAATGAAAATGTTATTATCTTGAAACTCTAATTCATAGGAGCTTATAGGTCAGGTGGTACTTAAATACTTTTACCAGGAAAGTCAGAAATTAATGAACTAAGCATCCAAAACAATTAGGAAGAGAATGGAGAAATTTCTAAGGAATAATGAGAAAAAAGCAGAAATTAATGAAATTAAAATCAAACAGAGGAATAAAAAAACCCAAAAGCTGTTTTTTGAAAATGGCATTAAGATAAACCGTGGGAAAGACTAACCAAGGAAACAATAAGTGAATACACAAAGAACATCAAGAATAGGAAAGGACAAAATGACGTAGCAGAGACCTAAAAGTTAATTAAAGCAATTCACAATGCATGAGCTTAAGGACTCTGCCCACAACACTCTGTGACAGTACACAATCAAACCCTCACTTTGCAAGCAAGGAAGTTAAACTCAGACTGGTTGCATGACTTGCCAAAGAGGCCAGACTGAAATCCAGGTGGGTCTGTCTAACTCCTGAGGCAACACCCTAAAAGCCACAGTACCCTGTTGCTACTGGAATGGCCCACTAGACCACCATGCTTACCGGAGGGATGTAGGGCTGAGGGGTAGAAATCCACTGGGGTCCGAGTGGGTGTGATTCGTGGGTCCATGTAGGAAGGCATCATCATCCACCTGGGATCGAAGCCCAGCATCTGGGGATGATGTGGGTAGAAGGTGCGCTGCGGGTGGGAAGGCGGAGGGTACACGGGCTGCCAGTGCTGCATCTTGTACAGCTGCTCCTGACCAGGGAGAGAGGCCCAGTTAGAGGAGCACTGCAGGGCAGACATCCCAGGCGCACGCACACACACACGTTCTTCTAGCCTTCCATAAGGCAGCACAGACAGAGCAGAAGAGCAAAGGGGCGGGAAAGAGCAGCTGCTCACAGGGAGGACCCCAGTGCATGAGAGCTTTCAGGCTCTCCCAACACTGGATGGACAGCCAGGCCACCATCACAGTAGAGGCCACACATGGCAGAATGGGGCTTCATTAAGATCAAACAACATCCTAGAACCAACAGGGACCAGCACTCCTCCCAGGGAATTTGCTCCTTGTCTACAATCGCTACCTGAGGCCGGGCCCCACCCTTCCCTTCTGACTCCGGCCCTGTTCAGTCTATTGCCCACACTCCACAGCAGCGTGATCCAGCAATCCCTGACCACACCCACAGCTTGCTGCTGAACAGCCTGATCGCCCAAAGTTACGAGTAACCTACAGGGCCCTGTGGATCCTGCCTTACCTGCCCCTCAGCTCCCCTCCTCCCCCACATGGGCCTGCCCACCCACTTCGGGGTCCCTGTCTGGGAGACCCCTCTTCGCTCCACCTCCAAACCTGGCTCAACCCTACTACTTTCTTTAGATTTCAGCTTAAAAATAAATAAATAAATAAACAAACCTCTTCTTGGGAGCCCATCACAAATCCCTGGGAGATGGGTGCCCTGCCCTTTGCTTCACAGCACTATATCTCTCCTCTCTAACACTAATATAGGTGATGACATTTCCCACATCATGAAATCAGGAAAGGCTGCCTGCTAGGGTCACTGTGGTACCCTTGTCCCCAAAACCAGACATAGCACATAGAAAATTTGTCACATGAATGCATGACTATAAAACATCGGTAGATTATTCAAAAGCAAGGCCCTGCCCCAGTGAGGGTGCACTGCAGACTCTGCTCCATCGCCTCAGTGACTTTGGGCTACCCTCCCTGGTGCATCCTGAATCAGTACACTCCATCAGGACTCGGATGTCAAGGCAGACCAGGAGGCTAGCTGACTTCAATCTGCAAGCAAGAAGGCTGCTCACCAGCTGGTCAGCTGCAAACCCAGCCTGCGCTGGATGCCCAGATGGCTTGGATGGCTCCGACAGCACTCCCCGCACCTTCTAGGGGCACTCAGCATGTACACAGAGCTCTCCTGGCCCACCCAGACGCTCCTCCTCCCATTTAGACCCCAGGCCCCCAGAGAACCTAACCAGACAGTCTGTTTGCCGGACTCTTTCAGACTGCCCTGGCCCTTCCAGACTTCTTTCTCTTCCTAAGGAAGGGTTTTGCCCATCACGCATCCCCGAATTACCAAGAGCAGCCACTGCTGCTGTCTGGCCCTCTCCCCAACCAGTAGCTTTCCATCAGGCTCACAAGAAACTGCATGGTGCTCGCTCACACTATGCTATAAAAGCACAATGAATAAAACTTTCTGGACAGAGCACAGAACCTGGTGAGCTTCTGGAATGATTCCTAGGAGCCCAAAGAAAGGCAGATCTGGGTGGTTTTAAAGGCAACTAAGAGATCCTGGGAAAAGGCTCAGACCTTAATCTGTTTCCCCAGGGCACACACATTTTGAAACATTTTCAGTTATTACTACTAATAATTTACTGCATGCCTAGCTTCCGGGCTAAGTAATATCCACATATCATATCCACGTCCCACCAAAATGTACTGTTCATCAGTAACAATCTGTTCCTTCATTTATTACTCCTATGAGACACGTAACTGCCAATGAGTGCTTCCAGCTGGGCTACAAGAAACTGGTATGGACACAACCACCACTTACATGATCTTCTCAGGACAAAAAAGGGGGTCCCTCCTAAGGTTTCTGAAACATTCATGAAGATGATGCTGGTTAATACTGATAAAACCAGCCTACAGGCGTCACTAAGCCCTCAGTGCCAGGCTGAGAGACAGGGACTCATTCTTGCTGGTGCACACTGGCCGGCCCCAGGCCGTGCCCCACCAGACAAGCTGCACTACAAGGACTGGACCCCAGAGCGGCCCGACCAAAGTGCACAAACCCCATCCTTAAGCCAAGGCCACCACACTTCTGACAGCTCTGTGTGCACTCCCGGCCTCCCTTACCCCTTGCAAGGGTCCCAGGGTGGGCCCGCCACCGGGCCAAGGACTGGCCGCAGCATGCTGCTCTAAATGAAACACCACTCTTCTCACTAAGCCACACAGAGTCCAGTGTACGCACTACTTACCAATGTTAGACAAGGTCAACAAGCTACCAGCAAGGGCTCTGTTCCTCCAGAGGACAAATCACGGGAGAAGTAAGTAATGGCCAGGGCTGACCCACCAGAATGACAACTGTACTGCCTGCCCCACAGGGCCTGGGGACATCTAAATGAGAGATCCGCACTTTGAAGTGTGACCCTGGATGCCCCTGCGGGCGCTGTTTTAATTAAAGTGGTATGGCGGGTCATCCACCCAGTCACCGGGCATTCCCCCCAGTCCCCAAGAGCACACACACACACACCCCCATCACCAGGAGCACCCCCCAGTCCCTAAGTGCACCTGCCCTCCCCATCACTAGGCACAGGGCCCTCCCTATCCCAGGTGCGCTCACGTCTCTTCTGTTTACCTGCTGCTGCTGCTGGCGCTGGAACCGGGGCGGAAGCGCCTTCTGGTACTTGCTGAACTCCTGTGAGGGGGACGTGGCCTCCCCAGCCCCGTCCTCGCTGCTGCTCTGAGCCACAGCTGGAGGAGCTGTGGGGGCTTCTTCTGAAAATGGGTTGGGGGTTCCCTGGACAGGAAACTCAGGGGAGCCTAGAGAACAAACCAGAAAAATGGCTGCAGTGAGCTCACAAAAGCTTGGCCAGCCAAATGTTTAAACACAAACACTTTTTCTCATCAGCACTTAATGTTCCAATGCTCAGCGTTCACACCCGAGCCCTGGCACTTGCTAACTGCTCCAAGGGACACTCCCCATCCCACAGCACTATTCAACATCTCATGTGGCCAAGGGATCTACTCCTTTTAGAATTAATGCCAGGAAAAACGGGAATGGCATGTAAGGGTCCTGTGCTTTTATTCAAGTCCTCTGGTGTCTGCACTGAGCAGTAGAGGTAATGATAACAGTGACAATGATGACAAATTGGCAATGTTACCAGTAAGTACGTGCATGCTTTCTGTATCTAGAAACTACAAAGTACAAAGAGGCCACATTATCTCCTGTGGCCTCTCAGTGGGCAGGGAGGTATATATTATTTATCACTCCCATTTTACAGATGAGGAAATAAGCTCCAGAGAGATAAACTGCATAGCCAGCTAGTTTAGATAGTTGAAAGTGGATGTGGACCAAGGCCAAAACTCTTAAGGACTGATGCATCCCAGTATCATCTATGTGTGCTAAGATGCCAGGGAGATGCAAACAACAAATCAGTGAGAACAGTCCCAGGTTTCCAGTTCATGGGCTGGGGCCCACCACTCACCTTTGCGGCCAGCAGGGCCATTCTCCTGTGGGGGTGCCTTATCAGTGCCCGGAGGTCGGGAGGCTTCCTTCTCCACCTGCTGCTGGGCCTCGCTGGCCTTCTGGGCCTGCTTACACTTTTGGTCCAGCTGTTTGAGTTTGGCGGCACAGGCAGCCAACCTCTCCTCCCGGGCCCGGCGCTCCTCCTCTTCCCGGCGCTTTCGGGCTCGCTCCACAGCCTCAGACATCTCTGACTGGATGAACTTCTGCCGCGAAGGTGGCTTGTCCTCTTTGTCCTCAATAGACTGTTGCCGGAACACACTGCCCACTGAGGACTTCTGTCAAGAGATGAAAATCTCTGATGAGATGGCAGGTCACAAACCCAAGAGACAGGCTGCTCCCAATACAGGATTAGTTCTTCCCAAGACCCCTAGCACCTCCAGGGGGCATGCAACAGACAAACCTGGGTGTTAATCCTGCCCTTCCCTTACTATGCTTGGGACGAGGTTTGGGCAAGGACCCCCAATCTATGCCCTAGCTCCTCATTTGTAAGCAGGGGGATGGTAAAGGAGCCTTGGGAGAGAAAAGTACAATGGACCCTGGCAAAGCACTCAGGACACCAGCACACGGACACTTTGCCACTGCTAACGGGCACACAAGCTTAGGGCCTCAATGGTGACCAACAGGAGCAAGAAACCACACAGTCCTCATTTCTTAGTCACAAAATGGTGCTATTACTTCCACCACAGAATATATAAACCTCTGGGTATAGAGAGTCACAAGAAATTGAAATTCATGGTCAGACGTATGGTTTCAAAGTGATTCTTTATACAGAAACAAAAAAAAGCATATCTAAAAACATCTCTTAGTTATTTCATCTGCTTCTGTGTCTCTCACTAGTTGCCAGAATAACCAGGGTGCCAAAGATGCAGTGAGAGAAACTCTCAACCCTGGAAGATTCTCCCTGACCTGCCGGGAGTGAGGCTGGGTCTAGAATACACAACAGCACAAGTGCCAGGCAAGTCTCACTGGGCCCCAGCCACTGGAATTCCAGGGAGGTGGGACCATCAGAAGAATACATAACTACCTGTTTTGAGTGGTAGTTACACAAATCTATACAAAAAGCCATCAAATGTAAAGCAAACTAAGATCTATGCCTTTTCTTAAATGTTAATTATACCTCCATAAAAGCAATATCCAAGACATTTACTGTAGTCAAGAAGTTTTCTAAAATTTAACTTCTCACAATCCAGAGACAATTACTACAATCACAGAAGATTATAAGTTTCTAATTCAGAAGCATGAAAATTCCTTTCTCCACAATACAACTGGGACCAAAATGTGCACTATTCTTTCACTTTGCCCTTGAACACGTACTTCTGTCCATGCTTGTGTACTGTCTTACCTCTACCATATCCCTCTGGTGTTTAACACACCCTTGCAGATAATCCTTAAAGCACATCCCTGGTAATTTCCTTCAGAATATCCTAGAAATGAAATAGCAGGATCAAAGGTACGTGTACATCATTAAGACTTTAGCTGTGCCGTTCTGAACTGCCCTAACATTAGCTATCACTTTATAGACTAAATGTTCTGCAAAATATTTGAGCTCAATTTTTTCAGAAATTTGGATGCATAAAATTATATAGCTTTTATCTTTGTTGGCTTTGTTCGGTTAATTCAGTATTATCACAAATAGATCCAAGGGAAACCTTCTGAATACTGAGCAAGCTCAACATATGAATGAAATTGGGATTAATTCCAAGAGGGGTATTGTATGTATTCTTTTTCATTTTTGTGTCCCCTCTACCTAGCAAATAACATGGACTCAACAGAAAAGACTGAAGATAAAGAGCATTTTCATTTTATGAGAAGAGGGACAGGACCCCTTTAAATAGCAAAGCGCATTGAAAATGACAAGTTTTGCCCAAGCGTATTTAAATTAATGCCTTTCCCAGCCCGCTTCCACCCCTCCCAAACAACTCAGTCCCAAAGTCATGAGGTATGGGCCAAACATGGTAGGCACCCGTCGTCAGGGAACCGAGGTGGCTCAGAGCAGGTGGTCAAAGCTCAGGAAGGGTGAGAAGGGAGTCCATGTGGAGACATGGCTGGAGTGGGAGATGGAGCCCAACCAAGCTGGGTGAAGAGGAAAGTCATAAGGAAAGGTGGCCCAACACGGAAATTCAGGGTGCCCATGGAGGGCTCTGATAGCTGAGTGAATAAGAAGGGCACCTGTGAGGGTGGTGATGGAAATAGGAGACTGGTCACAAATAGGGACTAACCAATTAAGTATAAACACCAGGGACAATGGGAGACAGATTTCTCGCTGTTGCAAAAAGAGTTACAAATATGCAACAGAAGAAGACTAGGATAAAGTCTGTAGAACTGGAGGTATCGTTGTGAATCATGGTTTTCTATATGGGTAGATACAGAAATAAAGATTAAGAACACACACTCCTCTCTCTCTTTCTCTCTCCCCCTCCTTCCCTCCCTCCCTGACTCTGCCCACAGAGAAGCCTAGGAACAGTGACACCCCAGTGGCAGTGAGCACTCCTGGCACTCACAGACTGGTTTCTAAATATCCTAAGGGCTGATTCCAGGACCAAGGCAGGGTGAGCATAAAATGAACTGGGAAAAGCTTGTTCTATCAGAAAGCAAGAGCTGCTCAAAAACGATGGAAACCTATAAAAAGGACACAGATGCCAGCGTGAAGAGGCTGCAAAATCAAAGACAATTTGAGCTTCAAGACAAACAATACAAGATTATAACCCATTGATGTAAGTAAATAAAAACAAATTTTGGTGAGAATTAGGATATTCATAGTCTCAAAAGTATCTCCCCACAAATTCTTATCATTACAAATGCAGAAGATGGCAACTCCACAGTGTGAAACTTAGAGACACCACCCTAACCCAGAGATCAAAATGAAAGTTGTCAGCACAGGACAGAGTGGAACTGTGGTCACCTGGTGGGATGCAAGAATAACTGGCTTGTAATATTCAAAATTGTCAAAGTCACAAAAGATAAGGAGAGACTGTAAAGCTCAGAGAAGACAAGTAGTGATTCTCATCTCACTACACTGATGGACAGTGACTGTAATAGGGTTGTTGGGGGGGACCTGATGAAGGGGGTAGTTTAATCATCACAATATTGCTCATGTAATTGTAGGTTAATGATACTAAAATAAAATAAATTGTAAAAAAAAGATAAGGAGAGGCTAAGGAGCTATCCAGACCGAGAGCACTAGGAGACAGGACAACCGAGAAGCATGTGGCCTGAGCTGGAAGCTTCATACAAAGGTCATTAGGGGACAACTGGAAAAGACTGAATGCAGCCTGAGGATTCAGATGGCAGTGATGTAAGTGGTAATTCCCTGATTTTGATTGTGGTTACCGTTTTTTGGGTAGGAAATAGATACCAAAGTGTTCTGTGATGACAGGGCTGGCAACCTGCTTTTCAAAGGTTTCAGAAAAAATGTTCTTTGTATCATACTTGCAACTTTTCTATAAATTTGTGACTGCTTCAAAGTTTTAAAAGAAAAGTTTAAAGAAAAAGAAAAAGGTCCACCTAGGACTTCTCAGAATCCAGCCACTGAACCCAGTGAAGTACCCATGCACAGGACAGCTGACAGATGACCTGCTGTCATCTCTGGTCACAGGAATCTGAAAAGAGCACATGTGTGTGCCCACTCCTGCTCATCACAGGCGCAGAACCCCACCAATGCCCACGGTACCTGGTAGTCGGGGCCTGATGCCCAGCTGTGAAGTTTCCTGGAAGGTGGCTGAGGCTCTGGCGCCCTCCGGACAACACGGGTCATGCCCACTGTCTCAGCCCAGCCCTTTCCTTCCTCCTGTGTACGCTCAGCATCGGCACTGTCCGCGGAGCTCAACGACAGCCGCCGCTGCCTTCTAGGGTCCCAACTGCTCCTAGGACGAATCACAGTGAGTGTTCGTTTTCCCAGTCAGCCAGGCATGATCTGAGCTTACTTGTCAGAGACCCTTGGAAATTTCAAAGTCAGCTCTCTATATGCCAATTTCTTTCATCAGAATAGCTCTACCTACCCACTAAGCTCCAGGCAGGACATTTCACATCCATTACTTCATTTACTGCAAAAACCTGTCCTCACTCCCCCCTTTTTAAAGAGTTGGTAACTGAGTCTCAGAGAGGCAGGGGAGCCACTCTCCTAGGGAGGAGTTAACAGATTTGATTAAGACTCCCAGATGAAGGTCCTTCTCCTTTACTCCAGCTCTGTGCTTGGCACAAAGGATGTGCTCAGTAAATTCTCCTCAAAACAGCAAAAGGCAACTCACCAAGTGATGCCACAATAAAGAGAGCAAGAGGACAAGTACAAAGCCACACAGCAGGAAAAGGGGAGAGAGGGTCCAAAAGGAGGCTATGGGAGGCTCAGAGAGGAGGGAGGCCACCCGTTGCTCCTCGTACATCATAGCACATGCACCTCCCAAGCACCTCTTCCATGCAAAAGAAGCACCCAGTAAACATGGAGTAGTTCAGAGAAAAGCAGGGAAGCAAATTTGGTTAATATGTACATGCCTGCATGTGTCCACATGTGTATGTACACACGTGTACATGAGGTGAGGGCAGATGAGGCAGTTAGGTGGCTCAGGAGGTCACAGGAGGCCAACAATGGCTAATGACTCCTGACATCCCACTAAAAGGCATGGAGACCACAGCAAGGGTCCTGACCTGCCAGGGAAGATCTGTGCCTTTGGAAGAGGTTCAAAGCACAGTGTGAAGGATAAGCTGAAAGGAAGGAGAAAAGCTGTCTGACCTCAGAATAGTCTAGAAAAGAAAGCCTGCTGGTCCCAGTGGCCCCCAGAGACAATGAACAGGAAGGGATGGAGTCAAGGGACATGTCAGGAACCCATCATGAAAGGAGAAATAAAGATGTCAAAGAAGCTTGGGAGCTTGTAGTAGAAGGCTCACAACCAGCTCAGAAAACATCCAAAAAAGAGCCAGGTTTTGGGGACTCTCAATTTAAGGTGTCCTTGGTCAGAGCCAGTAGCTAAGTGAGGTCCAAAACCCAAGCCTAACTTTCAGTTGAGTATTCAATTCACATCAACTGAAAGAGACAAGGAACAAAGTGTCTTACCACTCATAATAAGTCTAAAATTTTATGTCTTTGCCTTTGATTTAAATTCTCGGACACATTTCTTTCTGAGCTTAGTGTTTCCACAACTGACCCACAGATATTTCCCAAGTGCATCCAAATCCTTGGTACAATCAAATAGCATTAAAATAAATTACAGAGCCTCAATTAGTTAATTGTTTGTGTATCACCAGAGAAAGAACGGCAGAAGATCATTACCAGCTTCCTCCAGAAGAGGGGCTTTGAAGCAAAAGATGAAATAACAAAGAAAAAGACTTGCAGACTCAACTATGTAAACATTCAATTATTGACAATAAAATAGAGGGGAAAATATTAAAGCATAAATACCTAAACAATAAAAAACATGAATCACATTTTAAAGGAAACCCTAATCATAGTAAGTCTAACAGATAAATACACAAAAGAAATAGGCAATTCCACACAAAAGAAAGCATTATTAGGAAAGCTGGTACTGAAAAAAATTTACATTAAAGCAACCATAGGTAGTATTTTAAAAGCACTAGCCAGTGCCACTGATGTTGTGATAAAAACTAGAGGGACTATGGGGTTGGTGGGGGGGAACCTGATGAAGGGGGTAGTTTAATTACCATAATATTGCACATGTAACTGTAGGTTAATGATACCAAAATAAATTGTAAATAAAATAAACAAATAAATAAATAAAATAAAATAAATAAAGAGCTCGTGTAAAAAAAAAAAAACAACTAGAGGGACTAAATGAAGGATTTTCCAAGGGGAGCTCTGAGAAAACGAGTCCAGTGAAATGATCCAAAAAACAGAGTGAAGATTAAAGTGGTCAAGTAAGTTTAGGAAATCTGCCATACCTTGCTCTTACTGCCCCTCTCCTCTCCCCAAATTCCCGACAGGCTTTAGTGTACCCTGGGCTCTGGGCGACCCTGGAGTTAAGGAGTAGTTGAACCCAGGGTGGTTTCCTAAACTTGCTTGGCGAGAAAACCCTTTCTGGATGCCACAGGAGTAAGCTATCTGCAGAACAAGTGATCTACACAACACACTCGGGAAAATACTGGCACAGCAGTTAGTCACCAGGACTCAGCCAGCCGGCCACGCCTGGAAGCAAATCCTGGCTCACTCCTAAACACCTGTCCTCAGTGGCCATCACCCCATCATCTATAAAATGGAAACAACATCTGTCCCCAAGAGGCTGCTAAGGGGACTAGGAAGTGTGCCTGGCCCGGGGAACAGTACTTGGCAGCACCAGTAAGCACTGATGCACTTACATCCTGCGGCGTCGAGTTCCAGAGGCAGTGCTACGAGCAGGGGTGCAGATCCTTACCATTTTGGCCTGCCATCCTTCACAACCTCTTCCTCCTCTTCATCATCACTGAACTTCAATTTCTCAGAATAGTCCACTTCCTCATGGAGGCCTACAACAGGAGGAGGGCCAAGGAGTGAGAAAAAACAAGCAGCTCAACAGTGCTAGGAGCGCCGTGGGTTGGGGGGAGCTCCCTCCGGTCAGGAAGGATGCCCGCCCAGCTGAGGAGTCAGGCAAACCACAAGAACAAGCACTGCAGATAGAAGGCAAGGACAGCTCTGGCTTCTGGTAACAGCAAAGCAGCCTGGCCAGACTAACCCTCCCACAGGTAACAGTTCTTAAATCTGGACAATAGTTTGCCAATGTGTGAGAAGGTGCAGGAGAGTGAACATATAGCAGGCAGAAACAGACTGAGCATACCCTAGCAACACAGAAACCTGAGATTTGTGAGTCACTGGTACCGGTTTTGTCCCAGGGCATTCCCCACACGCTGAGGGCTGTGTCCATCAACTGAGGAGTAGGTGTACAAAATGTGGTATATCCACACAGTGGAATCTGTGTTGGGCCACTGACATGTGCAACAACATGATAAACGTGGAAAAGGCCATATATTATACTGTGTGATTCCATTTATATGAAATGTCCAGAATATGCAAAACCATAAAGACAGAAGACTGGTGGCTGCCAGAGGATCCACATGAAGAGAGGAGGTGGTAGTGGGGAGTGACTGCTAACGGACACAGGCTTCTTTTGTGGGTGATGAAACATTCTAGAATTGAATAGTGGAGACGTTTGTACAAACTTGTGAATATACTAAAAATCATTGAATTGTAGACTTTAAAATGATGGAATTTTATGTTACACAAAAATTTGTTATGTGAGTTACATCTTAAAAAAAAAAGGAAACAAAAAGCCCAATCCAATCAAAAGGCAGAATTAGAGTGGACGAAAAGGCAGTACAGCTGCATGCTGTCTCCTAGATCACCACTTTAAACACAAACACGATGGGCTGAATGAAAAAAGATATACCAAGAAAACAATAAATAACTGAAGTTAGAGCAGTGATATTAACACTGGACAAACTTAGAGTCCAAGACAAGAAGCCTAACTAGAAATAAAGAACATTTGAAAACAATACAAGGGATGTGTGCAGAATCACAAAAATTATAAATGTGCAAGTGCCTAATAACAGCTTCAAAATAAATGAAACGAAAACTGAAAGAATAAAAGAGAGAAATAGGTAAGTCCACAACTATACTGGAGAGTTTAACCCTCACTTTCGGTAACTGGTGGGACTAGACAAAAATATCAGTAACTATGTAAGATCTGAACAACACTATCAACCCTCTAACTTGACATTTACAGAACATGATACCCAACAAATGTAGCATATACATTCTTTTCAAATGTACTTGGACTATTCACCAGACAGACCATATCCTGGTTATAAAACAAGTCTCAACAAGCTGAAAAGAACTGAAATCATACACAGCATGCTCTCTATCATGGAATTAGAAGCCTAGAAAGCCCCAATAATTAAAATGAACAGATTAATGAAATAGAAAACAATAAATCAATGGAGAAAATTAAAGCCAAGAGCTGCCTCTTTGTGAAGATTAATAAAACTAATAAGCCCTTGGCAAAAGTGAACAAGAAAAAAAGAAAAAACACAAATTACCTAATTATCAGGAATGAAAGAGAGAATATCAGTATAGACCCCATAGGTATCAGAAGGAAAAAGATTATCAACAACTTTACACCAATAAAAATTAATCTAAAAAAAATGAATCCCTTGAAAAAACTTACCAAATACTGACATAAAACAACATAGGGAAATCTGAACAGCTCCATAACTAATCAAAGAAATTTATAACAAATGTCTCCGCAAAGAAAACTCCAGGGCCAATTTGTTTATCAAGCACATATAAAAGAAATACTAATCTTATGAAAACTCTTTCAGAAAGTAGAAAGGGAAGGAATGTTTTCCAACTCATCTGAGCCCAGCATAACCTGATATCAAAACCCAACAAAAATACTAAAAGGAAATTACAGACTTGATATCTGCCTTGAATACAGACACCAAAACCTTAACAAAGTACCAGCAAACTGAATCGAGGCATGCAAAAAGGAGGAGTTTATTCTAGGAATGCAAATATGGTTTAGCATTAAAAAAATAAATCAGAAGGCAGTATATATAGCACAGAGAAGACAAGTGACTCTATAGCATCTCATTATGCTGATGGACAGTGACTGTAATGGGGAATGTGGTGGGGACTTGATAATGGGGGGAATCTAGTAACCACAGTGTTGCTCATGTAATTGTATATTAATGATACCATAATAAAAATAAATAAAAAAGCGCAATCCACCAGACTACCAGAAAGGGATAAAAATCCTATCATCACAGAGACAGGAAAAGTAACTAAATTTGATACCTACTCATGATTTAAAAAACAAAACATTCAGCTATTTAAAAATAGAAGGGAGGCTCCTCAATCTGATAAAGAACATCTACCAAAGCCCATAGCTGACATATTTATTGGTGAAACACTCAACACTTTCCCCCAAGATCAGAAATAAAGGACCTGAATACAACATTGCACTAGAAGTACCACTCTGAAATAAGTCAAGAAAATGAAATAAAAGGCATAATATAATCTGAAAAAGAAGACAAAATTGTTGTAACTATAAGCAGCATGATGGTTTATATAGAAAGTTCTAAGAATCCAACAAAAACAAGTAAAACTAAGAGCACTTTCACCCAAGTGTCCAGTAGAAGGTCAATACACAAAAATAAACTGTATTTCCCCATTAATAATATTAAACAAAAAAAGATTTTTTTTAAAAAGCCAATGCCACTTATAATAGCATCAAAAAATATAAAAGTTAGGAATAAGCTTAACAGAAGATGTTTAAGACTTCTACACTGAAAGCTATAAAACACGGCTGAGATAAATGAAAAACCTAACAGATTCACCATGTTCCTGGATGAAGACTCAAAACCAAAACACCTTTTATCCAGAAATAAATCCAACACAATCCTAACCAAAATGCTGCAGGGATTTTATAAATACTGACAGGCTGACTCTAAATTTATATGGGAATGGGAAGAACATAGAATAGTCAAATAATCTTGAAAAAGAACAAAGGTGGAAAACTTTTTACTATCTGAATTTAAAACTTACTATAAAGCTAGAGTGTGATATTGGCATAGGATGAATAAACAGATCAATTGGACAAGCAGGGTCCAGAAACAGACCCACACTTATATGATCTATTGATTTTTGGCAAATGTGCCAAAGCAGTTAAATAGGGAGAGGAAAATCAACAGGTGGTGCGAAACAACTGGACTTCCTTATGGATTAAAGCAAACACCAACTCTTGTATCTCACACCACACATGCAATTAATTCAATATGGGTTACACACCCAAAAGCAAGAGTTAAAACTATAAGAATAAAAGGATATCTTCAGCATGGGCAGACTATGACATTTAGACAGGACACAAAATAGTAACAATTAAAAAAAATTTACAAATAAACTTCATCAAAATTAAGCGCTTCTGCTCATCAAAACACAGTGCTAAAAAATGGTCCAGGTGAGCAATGGGAAAAGAATATTTGTGAAATGTAAACTGCAAAGGATTTGCATTCACAACTTGTAAACCATTCAAAAAGAAAGGAAAAAAGCACAAAACAGCAGGTAAAAATGTATTCTTCATTTTTACTCATCAGCAAAATGAAAAGTAAAAGCACAATTAAAAGATACCAGTACATAACCACCAGAACAACTAAAACTAAAAATACCAGTAACACGGAAGTGCTGTGAGGATGAAGAACCAAATTCTCGTGCGTTGCTGCTGGGAATGAAATGGCATGACCACTGCGGAGAAAGATTTGGGTGGTCTGGGTCGTGAACCTCATCACACACCTAGCCTGTGACCCACCAATTCCACTACTAGACATTTACTACAGGGAAATGAAAGCATTATTCATAATGGAACTTTTAATCGATAAACAAACTATATTGCTACAATGAAATCTATCTCAGTAATTAAAAGTACCTACTGCTATATACAACATAGATAAATCTTAAAAACATTACCCAGGTTAACGCAAAACTCATCTCAGAAGATTCATTAAGAGAGGGGAAGGATTGACTGGTGAGAGCTACATTCTGCATCTTGACAGGGGATGTGTTACACAGGATACCTCTTATAAAAACTGTACAATTAGCATGTGTCTTTCAATGTACTTAAAATTTACTTGAAAACATAAAGAATTTTAAAAGAAAACAGGCTGGGGGATAGGGTAGGTGAAGATAAACAGGAATGGCAGAACCCAGTTGGTATTTGCTGAAGCTGGGTGATGGGTAGCTAGGGATTCATCACATTATCTTGTTTAGCTTTTCCCATTAGAAAAACTCTTTTTTAAAAAGTTAACAATATCTCCAAAGACAAAACGAAGATCCTCCAGCTTGGTCAGTAAACAACCACTGGGTCTGGCTGCCCATGAGGATCTACTGAGACACTGAAGCTGCCCCTGCCCCTGTCTTCATTGCGGCTTCCCTGGCAAGCAGAGATGGGCTTCAGTCCTGCACTTCTAAACTGTCAGCTTAGAGCCCACCAGGGACACCCCAACCCACCTGCCCAGCCATCATCAGCATCGGTGTCCAGGTCATCAAGGCCCTTCAGGTTTTCCGCATTGATGATGGTGGGCCGTGGTGCCCGCTCCACCAGCTGCCTTAGTGGACGGATCGGGCGAGTCGTTCCCAGCCTGTTTTCTTTTCTGATGAGACAAAAGCAAAGATGCTGAAGTCATGTCAAGTACATAGATGGAAGCAGAGCCAAATACATATCCAGAAATAAATCCTATATTACAAAGGTTCATGTTTGCATTTAATATCTAATCAACTCCTTTTAAAAGAAATATATAATGAACAAATACATTCCAGAGAGAAGTTCTGCCTCATCCTGAAGTTTTATATGCTTGTTAATGCCTAGGGTAGCAGCTGCCAAAATTTCAACTGTCAGGAACCTAGAATCATAACCCAAACTCCCATCCAGTCCCAGATCCCAGCCATCCCACACACCCTGGGGCTTTGAATTGGTTTTAGGTTTATTGTGGTCTCCAAAAGATATAGCACTCTCATGCCAGCCCACTGTTCAGTATCACCACCAGGGGTAATCTCTACATACGTGACTAAAATGCAGTCTCCTTACCCATCTTGGTCATTCATCTGGAACTGTCTAAAAGGAACTCGGGGCTCAAGACGGAGCTGGGGGAGGGGAAAGGATCCTCGCTCCATTGTACCCTGGTTCTCTGATGACTGTGGTGAACACATCTGAAACATAACATCAATGAACAAGATTGTCTGGTAATGGCCCAAATTCTAAGTTCCACATGCATTACAATTTGTTTTGGAAATGGAAAACGGGAAAAAGAAACAGGGAAGTCTTGGTGTTTCCCAACTAAACCTACCACCATCTCCCCCATTTCTTTCCTGCTTTAAGTAAACCCGCGGTCTTGTGTCTTGGGAAATAACCTGCCTCTCCTTTTTCTAAAGAACCAAAGCTAAAATAATATCCACTTCACCAGGAAAGAAGCTAGAGGCCCTTAAGATTTGAAAAGGGGAAGGGAAAATGCAAAAGTAATGGAAACCTCCTAAGTAGGCTATTAGGACAAAGAAATTGGGAGGGAAAACCCAAGGTGGACATTCAACCACTTAAAGTAGGTTCAGCTGGACACAAACAATCCAACTTCATGGGGAAAAAAATGCACACTCTGAAGACTTACAAAAGCAGGAAGCATGTCATGGTATGTAGGTGGGTGGTATACATTTCCCATGAACTGTGAAGCCCCTTTTCGGACAGGCTGAGCCGGGCGGAGAGAGGGGTCCTTAGAATCGCTGGTACATGCCGAGGAGGGGGCTCCGTCTCCTGCACTCGAGTTCCTGCTGCCCAGCTCAGTTGGGGAGGCGCTCAGAGACGTGGCAGAAATTATATTTCGCCCACCGCCCTCCCTCCAGCTTGTCACATCTGGAAATCGAAAGGGGGCAAAGGGGAGAGGAAACAGGAGGGGGGAGGAGGGATTGTATGAGGTTCTGAAGGTCAAGGGACCCCCTCATTGACCAAAAAATAAAAAACAAAAACCCCAAGTGTAAAGGGTAGAGGAAACTGGTCAGTCTGTCAGGGAAGGTGGGGCAGACACTTGGCCAACAAGTATGAGCTTGCTGAGGAACTCTGATTCCAAGAGAAACACAGTAAGGTCCATGCAGAGATAGGGCAAGTGTGAGAGGAAGTGGTCATGAGCTAGAACACGCACATACACCCACAGAGCCAGCACCCCAAAGAAACCAAACCAGCCCCATGAAAAGAGCCTTCTTCTTCACAAAGACTCATCCAGCCCCCTCAGGATCAGCACCATGCTCAGCCAAAGACGTTATGTTAAAACCAGAGTAAGCTCCTGCTTACTTGTCTAAACTCTGTTTAGTGGTGGCACCTCTGGTCAGAGATTTCCCATTCATAAGATAAGGCAGAGCAGTTCTCCCACCCCCTCCCCCACTCCCCAAGGCCTTCACCCCCACTTGCTCCTGCACTGGCCCTAGGGTCCTCCTGCAGGTCACAGACTGAAACCTGCCAACCTATTTATTTTAAGATGATGCTTTCCACTGTCAAGTGTAGCAAGGTCTGGTAGAATTATAGGCCAACGAGAAATCAGATGAGCCAAAAAGACTAGTCTTTTTTCACTCAACTTTTGGCGAGGAGTTGAAAAATCAAAGGCCCTTGAGTACTTGGCCTCTAGGAGAAAGAGACTCCAGACAGCCACAGCATCAGGGCCCACCCCCAGCTCTTCAACCCCTCATGTGGTCTGAGGCAGGCCCTGTGGCCACTCCTCCAGCCATCTGCTGCTGCTTCTCGTATGATCCCAGAAGCCTCTTCCAGTTCTAAACTTTCATAGTCCTACAAGGCAGCTCATCTTAATTAATTCCAGAAAGTTGTAGTCCTTGGCCTAAGGAATTCGATTACACATTTGGAGCAGACAAAATAACCCAGCATAGGCCCCTGGAAAGGCAGTGTGTTAATTAAGAGTTGTATAGTGACTGTTCACCTACAGGATATCAGTTCTGACTGCAGGATACCTTGTTAATCAAGACAAGCAGACAGAAATCCCTCATATTTCAAGACCTGATCAAGTTCCCACAAGCCATATAAAGAAAAAAAGAACAAGAGCCATTTCAGAATCCCTGATTCGAAAAGATGGAAAATCTCATTCCTGACCACCACCTTAAGTTTCTAGCGACCCAGGCCCATTAAGAAGAAAATGTTACCAGCAAGTACCACTACACAGTGCTGCTGACAACTTGGCTGGACCCTGGATGAGGGGACTGTAGACTCGCCCTAGGTGCTGTGTAACAATCCCCAGGGGGACATGTTAAAAAAGAGAGATTCTAATTTGGTTGGGGAGAGGGGAGAACTGAAAATCAGACTTTTTAACAAACTGCCCAAGTGAGTTCAGACAGAAATTGGCCAGAATTTGGCCAGGTTTGAGAACCACTGGTTTAGAAAAAAAGATCCTACATCAGGGACCACCACGTTAACTGGCCCTTGGTCCATCCATCCTTGCCATGACCACACCAGCAAAGCAGAACCAACACGTGATGACAGCTGGGACAAGGCGGACAGGCCTGGCCCAACCCAAAGCACAAGGAGAAGCAACCTCCAGACCAGCTAGGGAATTAAGTCCAACAGATGCAGAGGTCAGGTTAAAGGTCTATAACCCCAGGAGCTCTGGTTCTTTGCAAACAGGCAGACTTCCAAGAGGGTGGAAAAGACATGGGGAAATTCTGTTATTCCCATGTGTGCCCAGACAGGGGCTGCAGACCACTTACTCTGAGGGCGGAGGCTTGGTCCTGGCCCATACGACAGATCTAAGACGCCCTTTTCTTTGCCAGCCTTGTCCTGCCCTCCAGCTGCTTTCAGCGTCGGAAATTCCTCGGGAGAGAAGGATAATAGTCGGCTTGAGCCCCTTAAACCTGTCAAGAAAACCAGAAAGACATATGGGCAAGTGGGATGGCATCACCAGTTCTCTGCCTGAGCAGCTGTGTGTACTGAAAGCCACACTGCCTGACGGGGGCTCATTTATACTGCAGGGCAGCAGCAGGGTGCCCCAGGGACCAGGAGAGGCTGGCAGCAGATGTCATCAGGCCCCCGCCAGCTGACCTGCAGGGGCTGGTTACAGAGGGCATGGGGAAGACATGGCAGCTCCTCCAGCCCAGATCCTTCCCTGCTCCTGGAAGAGGGCAGGAAGGCCCTTCAGGAAGCTCCTTCTGGTGGCCCTGGAGAATGGAAACGCAGTCTTTGGTGAATCAGCCCAAGGAAGTTGACTACTTTTGTGTGGAAGTAACACCAACAACAGAAGGTAGCCCCCCTGCTGCCCCAAAGGCCTCCACCCCTGATTTACCCTCATGAGGACCTCCTCATGTGTCTGTCCAGGCCTATTTGCCATTTTCTATAGAGTCTGAAGCCCAGCAGCCGGCGGTCTGCTCCTGTAACCCAGAGAACATCTTTCTTTGCTCTTCCATCACTCACCAATACCATAAGCCCCTTTAGAGAAGATGACTTTTTAAAACTTTGTTCCTACTGCTCATAGTCCTCAGCCCTAGGGACCTGCAACCACCTTTCAGATGAATAGATAATAATAAACAATGCATTTTAAGGTCCAGAGTGGGATTGGGTCCACTTATCTGGAACACCCAGCCTGTGTCCAGCACCGTATATGCTTCATAACATAATGTCACAAAGCACAGTGTCCAGTTGCGCTTCGCCCTGCTCTCTAGATAATAAAGCCAAATTTGCCCCTAGGTGTTTGTTCTTAGCACCGACTTACAGGCCTGTCAACAAAGGCAGACTGTGCCAGGAAGATGCAGCTGGGATTAGTGTCAATGCACACGGCAGCCATTCGTTCACCCTCCCACTTAGTAAAAAGGTCCAGGGTCAAATAAACCTGCCAGGGTGACAACTGGACACATTATTCACCAATAATTAACCTGAGAGACATCTCCAAGTATCACAAAGGAGCTCTACTACCCTGTGAAGGACGACTTTGACTTACATGGCCCACTTCATTATGTTAAAAGGTCACCGGCAAGAATGAAATATGAAACTCATACTTTTGTAATATGGTAGATTATATGAAATTAAAAAAAAAAGGCCAGTAGTTTTTTTCTGCCCTAAGAGTCATGAAGGTCCTATTCTAAAGCATGAATTAAACTTACCACCCACAGATGAAAAGGATAAAGGGAAGAACTCAGAATCTCAAACCTTCATGCTCTACAACACTCCCCCACTGATCCCGGCACCATCGGCCCTCCGCCATGAGACTCTGAGGCAGGAAAGCCAGGGCTTCCTCTGAAGTCCCAGGTTGAGCCATGGGTGATGGTGCTGCACCAGAGCCCATGAGCAGTGAGCCCCTGGTCTCCGCCTGAACCACCCCATCAGGCCTCCTGAGTCTGATTCAGGCGAGGCGGACAAAACGACACCTCTATGTAGAGAGCCTATCAATGCAGGACAGTCAGGCTGCATTCTAGAATCATGAAAACGTTTGTGGGCAACACCCCCAAATCCGCATCTCTGGGGATCCCAGCTCAGGAAGAGGAACCAGGGGCTGATTCCCTCCTCTTGGGCTAAAGGCTTCTGCTTTCCTCCAGAAAAGCTGTCATTATGTCTACAGAGTATTTCACTACTTCAGAAATATTTTCTAATTCAAATTTTCTTTTTGATAGTAATGCAATCACAAGATTCAAAAGTAAAAAGCCATGAAAAGGAGTAAGCCACCCATTTGCTGGCTTCTAACCTCAAAACTGGGTACTTTCTGTATCATTCCCTCCTTTCCAGGCTTACCTCCAGAGGGTTTCAAATGCATATACAACACTTTGTGCAAGTATATTTTCCCTGATTTTTTGCATGAATGGTAACATTACCTACTATTCTGTACTTTTTTCCCATTTAAGAATATATCACAGAGATCATGCTGGATCAATAGAAAACTACTTTTTTTATTCCTTATAGACAAATAGTATTTCATTAAAGTACCATAATTTGACAGACATTTCAAGTGATTGTTTCTTATCTTTTATTCATCTGTTGTCAGGAAATTCTTGTATGCGTGTCATCTCACACACCAGCAAGTATCATTTATAGGGTGATTTCCTCCAAGTGGAACTGCTGGGTCAAAGGGTTGATGTGTTAGTAATCTGACAGGCAGCACCAAGCTGCCCTCCACAGGGGTTGTGCCAACTTACACAGGTGTTTTTTTATCTTTGCACTTTTCTTTTTGGTATCATTAATATAAAATCACATGAGCAACATTGTGGTTACTAGATTCCCAACATTATCAAGTCCCCACCACATATCCCATTACAGTCACTGTCCATCAGTGTAGTAAGATGCTATAGAATCACTACTTGTCTTCTCTGTGCTATACTGCCTTCCCCGTGCTCCCACCCCCCACGTTATGTGTGCTAATCGTAATGCCCCTTATTCCCCCATTGCTTCCATTTCTTGGCTATTGTAAATAGTGCTGCGATAAACATAGAGGTGCATATGTCTTTTTGAAACTGGGATCCTGCATTCTTAGGGTAAATTCCTAGGAGTGGAATTCTTGGGTCAAATGGTATTTCTATTTTGAGTTTTTTGAGGAATCTCCATATCGCTTTCCACGCTGGTTGAACTATTTTACATTCTTACCATCAGTGTAGGAGGTTCCCCCTTTCTCCACATCCTCACCAGCATTTGTTGTTCCTGGTCTTTTCTATGTTGGCCATCCTAACTGGTGTGAAGTGATATCTCATTGTGGTTTTAATTTGCATTTCCCTGATAATTAGGGATGTGGAGCATCTTTTCATGCGCCTGTTGGCCATCTGAATTTCTTCTTTGGAGTAGTGTCTGTTCATATCCTCCGCCCACTTTTTAATTGGATTATTTGCTTTTTGGGTGTTGAGGCATGTGAGTTCTTTATATATTTTGGATGTTAACCCCTTGTCAGATATGTCATTTACAAATATATTCTCCCATACTGTAGGATGCCTTTTTGTTCTGCTGATGGTGTTCTTTGCTGTACAGAAGCTTTTTAGCTTGATGTAGTCACATTTGTTCATTTCTTATTTTGTTTCCCTTGCCCGAGGAAGATGCATTCAGGAAAAAGTTGCTCATGTTTATACTTAAGAGATTTCTGCCTATGTTTTCTTCTAAGAGTTTTATGGTTTCATGACTTACATTCAGGTCTTTGATCCATTTTGAGCTTACTTTTTTGTGTATGGGGTTAGACAATAATCCAGTTTCATTCTCTTACATGTAGCCGTCCAGTTTTGCCAACACCAGTTGTTGAAGAGTTTTGCACTTCTTTTTAAATAAAAACGAATACACTGAACTTACTTCAAAAAAAAATTCTAACCTTTCAGAAATAAAGGCTATAAAAAGCAAAGAACCACTGTTAACAGTCTGGTGAAAGCTCCCTATTAAGCCTCTTTAGACCCAATTCAGTACATACATGTTGCCACCTCTCCCTCCCCAGTCTGCTTAACTTGCTCCTTCCACTTCTGCTCCAAACCACAGAATCCCTACAGTTCCCTTTCAGACCATGGACATGCAGGCTTGAGCTGAGCTTCGCCCACTATGAGCTCCTCAAGAGAAGCTGGGCTTCGAAACCCATTCAGCACACTGGATGATGGGTCTTTCCCCATTGGCGACAGAAGAAAGAGCCTCCAGTGACTTCAGCCCAGAAGGGGGTCAGCCTCTAGGCATGGAGAGGAGGGCTAAGCGGGAAAGGTGGGCCACTAGCTGTTTTTCTAATATAAGCTACAAAAGGTGAGGTCTGCCGAAGCCTTGGCTGGCAGTAATACACAGAAGGCAGAGGGAGATGCCAGGACAGGGGGCAGCCGGCACTGCTTTCCAAAAGCAAGGGCAATTGTGGATTGACTGTTCACACCACCGTCACTGTCCTTTCACCTGGAGGCGCCACTTCGTTTGCACAGTGTGCTAGAGATACTCACGCTACCAGTGAAAAATCAGAAAAGTTCATTTAGAAAAATCTAGATCTTTGGCTTCTTTCAAATATACCTGTTGACCCTAGGCCCAAATTCTCAGAGGGCTCCAGTGGCCAGAGGAAGGTTTGATGACCCCTCTGCTCAGGATCTACACCCTCCAGTGTGCCACAGACCCCACTGCCCCTCAAGGCCCTCATCCAAACTGCTTGACCTCTCTGTTCTAGGCCTGTTTTGGAAGCCATTTGAATTTGTTGTTCAGCATTCATTTAAAATTCTGCACTTTTTCCTTCTGCTCATGTCCCCATCTTCCCTCTAATGAACTACCATAGCTGCAGCTCAGCCGACCACCTTTTCTAAGTGCTTCTCATTGGGCATGACACTAATGCTAACAAACACCACACAACCCTCTGCATATGCTGGTGTTACTGTCCAGTGGCAAGCAGCTCAGTTCCCAGGGCGGACTTATTTATAAAGGCAGGCTTGAAGCTAACACCACAACATGCAACACCTCCTAGGACCTTGTGGCCCCAGGAGAGAGGAAGATGTATATGTCTAACACTGCTGAGCAGGTATTAATTCCATTGGCAGTGCAGCTGAATTAAAGCACAGCAGGGCCAGCCACCCAGGTCTGCTCCATACACCTCTGGAGGAATCTCTTTAGCAATAATATCCAGTGAAATCGAGGAGCTGACATGCCCTGCAAAATCAGTGCTTCCAGCATAGGCATAAAGGCTGAGTGCTCAGAGCAGCAACTCACCCAAGTAAGGGATCCCACAAAGCTCCAGGCCAAGGACTGCCAAGGACCCAACCAGAACAGCCCATAACAGGCACCCCTGTCTCCCACCCACCCACCCAACGCCACACATGCACACTTACCACCTTCGTGTACTACTGGCTTTCCATTCAGCTGTGCCCATGACTTTGGTCCACCTGGCACTGAATTTGTGTTCTGAAAGAAGGAAGAAAATTAGAACAGAACCAGCTCAACAGGTCTGCTGTCCATTCACTGAGTGAGTTAGAATAGGTGCCCCCAATCCTCACTTGAGGTTCAAATCCCATCTGCACATATCCACAACCACTTGTGAGCTCCATACAACCACAGGAGCTTCCCAAGCAGCACCCACCTGGTGCAGCAACCTGGGTGTTGGAGCCGCCAGGCCCACATTACAGATGAGCAGGACAGGGTGTAAGTGACCAGCTCAGAGTCATACACTGGTCATACAGCAAAGCCAGGACTCAAATCACATGTCTGCCTTCATGCTGCACTCCAGAACATTCTGTCAGGGTGCCTCTCCTGCCCACACAGAGCTACTATGTCTCACTCTAGGGATAAAGAAAAACCCCCAACTCTAGCATGTGTCCCAAAACTGCATGCCACTGCCAACAGGAGAATGTGAACACGGGAAATGCAGCGTGACTGATCCTTCCCTGCACGGGCCAAGGCGCCACTTCCCATGACTACTGTCATGCACAGGCACAGCTCCCCCAGTGAGTGGCCTTCCCTCCTCCACTAACCTGGACTTGCCTGGCTGGAACTCAGTACTTCCTATGGGCTAAATGCTCACCTATGAGCTAGGCACATGCCAGGCACAGCCTGCCTGACCACATCCTCCCACACTCTGGGAAGGTTCCAGTCGTATCCAACTGAGGCTTGAAAGGAGCGACTAGTCAAAAAATTACCCTTGCCTAGCCACCCCCTCCATCCCAGTCCACCCCTTGTCACCACCACCTCACCCAGTTGGGGCAGACAGCTGTCTTGCCTTGGACGCAGAGCCGACCAGGTGTAACAACCCATTTATTTTTCAGGAATTACCCTGAGTACTTGATATAGGCGGCCTGGAGTGCCCACCAGTCTCCCCAACAGACCATATGACAGAGACAGTGCAGCTGGGGCTGGACAGTCCCTCAGAGAAAAGTAAGCCTGCACACCCAGCACAAGGCAAAGGCTCACAGGGCACTGCTAACATCGCTAGCAGAGCCCATCCCAAGAGTGGAAGTGTCTAATACCTCTTAGGAAAGATTTTACAAGTTGGAAAGCATTGCAAATCTCTTCTTTCCACCTCCACACAGAAGACCAAATCAGGTCACAGCTGAGAAGAGCTGAGCACTGGGTGAAGTGACCCATGAGCTGGCTCCAGGATGTAGCTTTCTGACCTGACCACACACACATGATCCCCTCAGCCATTTCTTTCAGCAGATGCCCAGGACAGTACCCAGGCCCCAACCCAGACTCCAGTGGCACAGCACAGGCACATATTTTTTTTAACTGTCTCCAAAGGCAAGTCTGATGTGCCGCCAAGGCTGTAAAACCAGGGCTGGGAAATCTCATGGAGTGTCAAATTCTGGGACAGACACAAACTCAACTCCATGTACTGTGACTGGTCAACAGTCCCCAGTGGATTTAGATCAACGAATAAGGACTCTTGCATGAATGAGGACTTCTTTTCTATTTTTCTTTCATTTCAAAAGCATGCCTCAGTGTTGGGGAGGGTATCCTCTGGCAAAGCCATAAAATTCTTGCAGATGGGAGGTGGCATCAGAATTTCTATTCCCATGTAGCTATGTAAAACTAAACTATGAAAGTTCAAGGTGTTTTCAAGAGAGCTACTAAATGTTAGGTACCTACATCTAGCTCTTCTGGTCTTCTAAAAGATTCACAGACATTTCATCGACATTTCTGCCTACTAGCTAAGTATATTCTCCTGCTGATCTCTGTAACCCATAGACAGACTCCAACAGACTGAGTGTATTATGAGCTCTTGTTCGCTTAAATCATGGCTTTCTGTTTAGA
The DNA here is from genome assembly GCA_029783875.1 of Phataginus tricuspis. Lineage (NCBI taxonomy): Eukaryota > Metazoa > Chordata > Mammalia > Pholidota > Manidae > Phataginus > Phataginus tricuspis. Next base: position 4,945,438 of record JAQQAC010002172.1, read on the forward strand.
AAAACATTTCAAATGCATCAACAAAGGATTATAGCTCAGTATTTCCCAAAACATGTTCTGAGAGACACTCATTTCTAGAGACATTCAGTTTACAAAGGTTTCCTAAGACAAATAAATTTGGGGAATGCTGTGTTCCTTATGTCCTCTTCTTAGGAAGCCATAGTACACATTAGTATATTAAAGACACTGAAAGGATGTACAACAGTAAAGGGGCCTGCTTAATTTTGTTTTTCAAACTTACATGACCAACGAACCTTTCTATGGCCTACCACTTGCTGTGTTATTTATTTTTAATTAAGGTATCATTGATATACAATCTTATGAAGGTTTCACATGAACAACCTTGTGACTTCAACATTCACCCATATTATCAAGCCCCCCCGCACCCCATTGCAATCATGTCCATCAGTGTAGTAAGATGCTACAGAGTCATTACTTGTCTTCTCCAGGCTGTACTGCCTTCCCCATGACCTAACTATATTGTGATTGTGAATTATAGTGCCCCTTAATCCCCTTCTCCCTCCCTCCCAAACCGCCCTGCCCTACCCTTTTCCCTTTGGTAACCAGTAGTCCCTTCTTGGAGTCTGTGAGTCTGCTGCTGTTTTATTCCTTCAGTTTTGCTTTCTTGTTATACTCCACAAATGAGTGAAATCATTTGGTACTTGTCTTTCTCCGTCTGGCTTATTTCACTGAGCCTAATACATAATACCCTCTAAGCTCCACCCATGTTGTTGCAAACGGTAGGATTTGTTTTCTGCTTATGGTTGAATAATATTCCATTGGGTATATGTACATCTTCTTTACCCATTCATCTACTGATGGACACTTAGGTTGCTTCCATATCTTAGCTATTGTAAATAGCACTGCGATAAATACATGGGTCATATGCCTTTTTGAATCAGGGATCTTGTTTTCTTCAGGTAAATTCCAAGGAGTGGAATTACTGGGTCAAATGGTATTTCTATTTTTATTTTTTTGAGGAACCTCCATATTGTTTTCCACAACAGTTGAACTAATTTACATTCCCAGCATCAGTGTACGAGGGTTCCCCTTTCTCCACATCCTCGCCAGCATTTGTTGCTTCTTGTCTTTTGGATGTTGGCCATCCTCACTGGTGTGAGGTGGTATCTCATTGTGGTTTTAACTTTCATTTCCCTGATGTTAGTGATGTGGAGCATCTTTTCATGTGCCTGTTGGCCGTCTGGATTTCTTCTTTGGAGACACTTGTTGTGTCCTTATGGCATTCATTTCCAAGAGCACATTTGAGGGAGCCCTGACCTAGCCTGTAACTGGCCTGAATAAGTCAACAGAAACCAAGCTAAGTGTCTGTATTCTGTTCCATATCTGGTGTCCTTCTCCAAAAGCTGTGAATTAAATTACCTCATCAGGGACTACAACAATTTCCCATGCTAATTCTCCAAAGCCATTCCTCTGGAATAAGCAGGTCATGAAAAGCTACTTTTCTCGGTGACCACTCCCACCAGTCCCCAACAGGGGCATTAGGGGCTCAGTCAGGACAGAGTCCCCAGCACTTACCTCCTGACTGATTGACTGTGTCGGTTTCTGTAAACTGGAGACAGATTTCTGCAAACCCGGCTGCGGCAGCGACTCCAGCGGCTGAGAGGCCGTCACACTGGAACTAGACAAAGGCAGGACACAGGAGTCAGATGGGCAGAGGCCAGGCTGTCAGGTCCCTATGCATTTCCGAGCACCAATGCAACTCAGCTGCTCACTGGGAGCAAGACCTTCCTCTGACCAACAAACAGCCTTCTCCAACAGGCGCTAATGCTGGCCAAGCTGACGAGAAGCTGACGTCTGCACACTGACTCCACTTAGGACAGGAATATCCTCTGCCTTCTCACACAGACCATTTACAGAAACTGAGAACTCACTGTAAACAAAGTGACAGGAGGATTTGCCAGTGGAGAAACTGAGTCAGTGTAGAGAAGGAGCACTGAGCACCCTATTCCTGACCAGTAGGCTCACAGCAGGCTGACTGCTTTGAAACATGAACAGATTTTTTTTAACCTTCTCCTCCTTATAAAAGAAATATATGCTCATAGTAAAAATAACTTTGTAAATATACATAACACAGAATTGCCACAATCTCACCCTCAGAGAAAGTCCAAGCAGATTTTTCTCTATTTATATAGTATTTTTTTAACACAAGTATAACACCATACATGTAATTTGGTAACTTATCTTTTACTTAATGCATATAACATCTTTTCATGACAACATGTATGGATCTACTGCTATCTTTTAATGACAGTACAAATGAATGGACCATCATTTACCAATCTCCCAATTTTTCTTCTACTACCAATAAAACTGTAATGAGCACTTCTTTGCACATTTTTGTGTGTAATTCAGTAGTGTAAGTTCTTAGAAATGCAAGTGATGGATCAAAGGATGTTTTGAAGTTTAAAAGCTTAAAACCGCCCTTCAACATAGGCTGTGTCAGTCACTTTACACTCCACAAGTACCTTTCTGAGAGAGCAACAAGAAAGGGTTCTGCAGGAAGACTTCTGCTAATCTAGCAGCCTTCCACTTGACATTTAAGGAGGACAGCAACCCACTTGGCCAGAATCCACCCAATGCAGGCGGCTTGTCTGTCAGTCAAAGCCAAATCCTACACACATACTCATCCAAGGCTCACATACACCAAGTCACTCGCCGTGCATGATTACTGCAAAATGAGGGCTGAGCCTCCTCTCATGTCACCTTCTACAGACAACAGAAGCTTCCAGGTAGTGTTACTTTTATATTCTCCAAACCTCGGCACTGAGTCCCAGCATCTGTGGCCCCCACTCTGCCATCTCCCTAATAGCTGGAGGGAGGATGTAGCCCAGGAGGATGCAGCAGAGAGTCAGCGCCTGGGGTCTGCTGCCTTCTGCAGCACTCCCTACCTCTTCCCTGGCAGACATGCTTCCAACACAACCAGCCTCATTAAAGCCACCTGATCCTTTCCATACTGACAAAGGGTAAGATGGACAAAAGGAGGGAGCAATGCTTTGCTCTCTCTAGGGAGCAGAGGCATTTCAATGCGTGCATGGAAATGTATACTATCTGTTTCATTAGTTTGTAGGGCCCACCATCTGAGCAGAATGACAGTAACAGCTGACACCTGCCACATTCTCCCTCTGTGCCAGGCTCTGTGCTAAGTGCTTGGCTAGTGATACTATTTCTCACAGCCACCCCTGGAGCCAGGGGTTACTCCTGCTTCACAGGAGGGCAACGAAGCTCAGAAGTCAGGTGCCTCCCCAGGTGCCATAAAGCTAATAAAAGGCCTGGCTGGAAACTACACACACATCTGATTCTAAGTCACACTATATCATTAACGAGTATGATCCCTACACAGAAAAGTTTTAAATGTCAAGCTATTAGTTTTGGTTATTACTACTTTATGATCATCTGACTGAATTACTTGCTCACTCTCTGCATCCTGTCTGAAGTAACTATGGAGAAGTTTGACAAAATCTATCATGGTCCCTGACTTCCTGGATCCCGAGCCCCAGTAGCCAGACCATGAGAGACGTGGGATGCAACTGGCCGTATCAATGGCTGCAACCCAGCCAGAGAAGACTTGTCATGGAGGGAGACGACCGAAGGCTCAGGCATTGGAGGGAATGGCCCAGGTTGTATGCTCTGGGCAGAGCTAGGACCGTCTGGGCTCCCCAAACAACAGCAGCCACAACAGCTACTCTGTTTCTCTAATGATGATTTCTGTGCCAGACCCCAGGCCTCCTAAGGCTTCCCTAAGTGCTATGCTGACAGCAGGGTGAGCTTTCAGGAAGGCTGCACACTGACCAGGAATAACAAGGAGCCTGGGTCTCCTCTGTAACTGGGTCTGTTTGGAGCAGCTGCAGCAGTCTGCATGGGAAGTTGGAAAGACTGCCTCCTCAAGCTGGAGCCCAGAACACAGGCACTGCCACCAGAATGAAGTGTTCGAGCCCCAGCTCTGTGCATACTGTTTCCTATAGGAACTGGCTCTGACTCATTGCATAAGCCCCTCTAGGGTGATGAGGCCTTTCCTAATAAGGCACAGGGGACACCGGTCACTGGGGACAAGGCAGCCCAAGAAACGCCGCTGCAGTGGCTCCAAAAGCCAGGAAAAAATAAGGCAGGGAGCAAGAAACAACTAACCAGCAGGAGTCAGGGTGAAAGATGCTTCCTCTGGCAAGCCCCACCCCCACCCCCACCAATCTCCAGCACTGTGGGCAAAAGGAGCAGAATGCTGGGCCAGCTGTGGCGCCCGCCTCCCGGCCCACCACCTGCCCCTCTGCTCTTACCTCTTTGGGTCTTGCTGATCCTGCTTGTTTGCCCATCCCGTTCCGTCCTTGGGTACTATAACGATGTTGGGGTCGTTTCCTTTGTTTTCAGACTTCAAGCTTGGCAGGTTTGCGGGCGGTGGCATACGCCGGGCTGTGGCAACTTTCCCAAGACTCTGTAAGCCATGTCTAGGAATAACTGCAGGAGGAGTGGGACAGAAAAGCATTGCACAGGCAAGTTACAGAAGGAACGAGGCCGGATTCTCAGGCTGCTCTTTGAAACTCTAAGTGATAAGGGCAAAGGGAACAAATGGAGAAACAAGGGGCAGGTCGCCTGGAAACAGACTGGAGCATTTGGGAGTCACTTCCACCACTTTACAAGCTCTTCACTGAGGCCTTCAAAGACACTGGAGATGCTGAAATCTGGAGAGGTTCCATTGTACTCATGGGCAGGAGAAGGCCCAGGGAGTTTATGACATGGGTGACAGGCCCAGAAACCTTCATCCCACAGGGCAACCACCCTCTGCAAGTCAAGACTGCTCTGGCCTCGTTTCTACAGGGCTGAAGGCACAGCCGCTGCCAGACCTAAGTCACGCCCAAGGAGGGCCCCCACATCCATATCTTCACAGGGTGTGGACAGTATCAATGTGAATTCTCCCACCAGGGTTCAGAATATCAGAACCATGAAGCCTAAAAGGGTTAAAAAATGCAAATTAAGTTCCATTCTACCCATCTCCATCAGCTGCAAGTATCCACCACTTCAATCAGAGAAGAGAGAGAGGAAATGATCCCCCTATAGGGAGTCAGGATAACCCAGCTCCGAAATCAGACATCAAATAGGAGCAGAGAATGACTGCTTCCCTAGAACTATGGGGCATTATGCACATTAGGCATTAGGACCACAGCTATCTGACCAGAAGGGGGACTTGGGCTTTCATGGTCCCTGACTTGGAGTTCTTCACTTACAGGGATAAACAGAGCACTGGCCTCTGCCCATGTCTTACCTGAGGACCTGACTGTGTCTACTGATTTTCCTTTATGCTTATCAAACAGGCTGAGAGTCGGATACTTGCTTTTCCCATCCTTGCCCTTGGTTATTTGCCCCAAACGATCGGACATTGCGATGAAATGTCATCTAGTAAGGGAATTTTGCTCAGCGCCGCTCCTGATCTGCCTTTGAAATGGAAGAAAGAGAGCGTTAATCTGCCAGAGCCTCTGACCCAGTGGACTGAACCCTTAGGGAGCCCTGCGGATCTTAGAAAGCTTTGGACTCTGTCCCTACCAGGCACAGGCAGTTTTACTCATGTTTAAACACCATATCATAGATACCCCTGCCGCCCCCTACCCCCTCCCACCACGTTAAGACAGACTCTCTGTCAGAACGGACTGGAGCCTGCTGCTTACCGATGACAGGGAAACGTAAACTTCCACACTGAGTCCTCTCTCCAACTCAAGGACAGCTCTTCAAGATGGAAAAATAAATGCTCATCACTTGAAGAACACCCATGTAACATCAAAAATAAGGCAGGCAGAATAAGGGAGGTGCACAATCCACTTAAGGAAGGCTGTTCATTTCAAGAATGAGTAAAACCAAATCAAAGGAAAACAGCCAAAGTCAGCAATCATCCACAACAGCTGGGTGCATGCGCCCTTCAAAATCGAGAACCAGCATCCAGAGACAAAACTTCTGCTTAGGCAAGAAGAGAGCAGGCTGAGGTGCGGATGGGGAAGAGAGAACGCAAGCCCTCCTGGGCCCTTACCAGCTACACCCGCCCCTCCACTTACATAAAATTTTGTAAAGACAACCAAGAAGGAAACTGCTTGCCTCTGCCACTTTCCCATCTTCCAGAGGCTTCTATGAGTCTACTAGCACTTTGCTCATTCATTCAAATATATAGTGAGTGACCACCAACGCTCAGTGCCACGTGCCAGGCAGAAGACCAAGAACTCCGATGCCTTTCAGTTCACACTCAACCTTGGCTATAGGTTCTAAACTTCTCGTGAAAAATAAAGACCTGTGTTAAGTGGTTAATACTTCCCACTGGACTTAACGTATAGAAAAGAAATCTAAAGAAAGCATCAATCTAGGCACAGTGCTAACGTCTTTAATGACAAAAATGAGGTAACTCCAAAAGCATCTGCTAATAAAATGCACTATTCAGAGCGGTGGGAAAGCATTTTGCAGCCCCAAAGATGACATTAAGATAAAATTCTACATATTATGATCCATATAAATATAAAACACAGGGAGCAAAGATCCATTACAAATGAGGCCAAAAAAGTGAGAGTGAAGACACTGACATCACACACCTCCCGGCAGAGCAAGCAGTGCCTCCCTCATCCAAGCCCACTGGGTTTGCTCTTACATGAAACTGACACATCCACCTCCCATTAGCTTCACAAAGCTTGAAAATGAGTGAAACCTGATACCCAAGAACTGCCAGGCCCTGCTCAGGTGACCAAATAGATAAGGACACAATTTAGATAAGGACATCAGGAAACAATCATAAAGATGCGCACAGATGCTAAGGGGTGAGTGTTTTGAGTTGGGATCACCTATCTGTGGGGGTACCTACCGGGTGGTTACCCCTTCTTCAGAGAAATGCTCCTTTCCCCCACACACGCTTTCAGCCCCACTGGCTGGACACTCAACTCCCTCCCTCATCCAGACTCCAGCCCACTTACTAGAGTCCAGGGGAAAGGCTTGCATTTAGTGGCCAGGCAGGCAGGAAGCTAACTGCAGGCGGGATGGATGAAGAAACAAGCAGCAGAAATGTTCAGGTGCTTCCGCACCCATGTTTACCGTCAGAGCCACTCAATGCTAGCAGCCCCCCTCCCCCTGCCCCGTCTCTGCCTCCTGTGCCAGAAGCAAACAGCAGCAATGACCAAGGATGGAAATCGGCAGAAAAAAGTATCTGAGTTCTGATTCTGGTGCCCCAAGGGTTCTGAGGCAACCCCCTTCGTCTTTAAATCTCTCTCCCTGAAGCTGGCTCCAGTGTTTCTACCCATCCTCAAAAGTCTTCCCCTAAAGTGCTTATCCTTCCCCTCAGGCTGGACCATAAAGCCCCTCCACTACAAGGGACTGGATCTTATTTGCATCAGAATGACTAGACTTTCAATGTAAACTAACTTGAAATCCTCCATAAAAATTATATGAGATGTAATTTTTAGACACTTGTTCCCAATCAAACCAACAGAAAAGATCACTTGGACAGGAACACAAAATCACCTGCCCCGCCCGCCCAACACATACATACACACACACGCACGCACGCACGCGGGCCAGCATGCAACACTATTAAGAAAAGCCCTGGAGACTGCCACCATGGTGATGGCACCACACAGACCATGCCTCACAGAGTTCACAGTCTAAAACACAGGGACTGGCAAACACTGGTTAGGGCCCTAGCCAATGGCCTGTTTTTCATGAGGTCCTCAAGAATTTTATTTTTTTTATACTTCCCATATTTGTTTAAAAAACAAATAATATACAACAGATACTGCATATAGAAAAAGTATGCTGACTCTGGATCTAAAAGGAAAAGCCTTGAACAAGCTCTTTCAAAGGTCTCCAGCTGGAAAATAGTTGGCTAGCCTGCAAGGGCACCCCAGAGACCCTATAGGTCCAACACTGTCCGAGTAGGGGCCAAGAAGAGGGAAGGGGTACAGGCAGAACATGTGTCTTCTATTCACCAGCAGGAAACTATTCCATGAACTGTGATGGGGATACTAAGGGACTCTCCTGTTTTACAAACTTGGGTGGTATGCTGAACAACAAAGATATTGACCTCCTAATTCCCAGAAGCTATAAATGTTACCTTACATGGCAACAGAGAGCTTATAGATATGATTAAGGATCTTGATGGGAGATTACCCTGGGTTATCCAGGTGGGCTCAATATAATCACAAGGGTCCTTATAGGAGCAGGAGGATCAACATCAGAAGTGCAACATGGGAGCAGAGGCTGAAGTGGTGTCCTTCAAGGCTGGAGGGAGGAGGGTGGAGGGTGAAGGGTGGAGGGTGGAGGGTGGGGGGTGGAGGGTGGAGGATGGAGGAGGGGCCCTGAGCCAAGGAAAGTGGTGGCCTCTAGAAGCTGGAAAAGACAAGGGAACTTTCTTCCCTGGAGCCTTCAGAAGGAACCAGCCCTACGAACACCTTGATTTTTATCCCAGTGAGACCCATTTCAGACTGCTGACCTCTGGAACCTAAGAGGATATATTTGTGTGGTTTTAAGCCACTAGATTTATAGTGATCCGTTAGAGCAACAACAGAAAACTAGTATTTATTCAACAGAGTTTCATTAGGTGCTACTATGTGCCCAGCACTGAGCCGGGCCTGGAATAAAGCAGAGAATAAGCCCATACAAAAGTCCTGTCCCACATCCAGCCTATAGACACAAAGGGACCACCCATGGTCACAGAGCTAACTAACAGCAAACCCGTTTCAGAATCTTTCATTTCAGCACAATGATGAGAAATGCTAAATCGTGCTACATCTCTGCTGTCCCTGACCACAGCTTTCAATAGCTGAACCTACAAACATTTCTGAATAAAATCAGTGGTGCCTCCTTCCCTGCCACACACCTTGCAGAACTACAGATTTAGCATCATTAATTTAAATTCAGATAACTAGTTCTTTACTAAATTAAAAACCAAACTAAGAAAGGAAAGACAAAGAAAAATTATTTACCAGCCTTTCTGGATCATTTTTCCACATCAAGTAAATCTAGATAAGCTTGATTTTTAAAAATCAAATGTCTTTTAACTCTGAAACTTGACCAGATAATGCTTTTTTTCTATAGATACTTCCAAAAAGTCTTCTTAAAATCTGTTACCCAATCTTCTGCTGGCAGTTCACTGATATAAACAGATCTTTGATTCTGCACTGGCCAGGCCCATGGGTAGAGGTTAGGGTGGACAGAGATAGCGCTCAGTGGGTCTTCCTGGTGACACAGGCTTCTGAGAACTAACCAGTCCTCACCCCCACCACCAGGAAGCAAGAGGAGACCAGAAGCCTGACCACACCCCCATTCCTGGCATCCCTCAAAAAAAATAAATCCCTCAGCAAACCAGAGCCACTCTTCTGGGAATTTAGAGCTGTGTCCAGGAGATGTTAGTTGATCTAGAACCATGTCCTCCCAGCAAATTCAGCCACTCAGCAAATACTAGTTGAGCACCTACTATGTTCAGGTGAAATGCTTTCCAGTCCTCATGACCAGAGCTCCTCAGTGAAGCCAGAAGAGGGAAGACGCTGGACTAATGTCTGCACTAAACCTGTATATCCAATTTTTTGGTCCCCTCCTCCCACTTCGTAAGCAAGTTTTGCACCTTTTGGGCACTACTGGCCCCTCTAGACCTTAGTTTTCCCATCTACAGAATTGAAGGGCTACGGCAAGATGACTTAAGCACCAACTGGTTCTAAAAACAGTGTTAATAACCCACAGCCATGGAATTACAAATGATTTATTGCCATGGCAGACACCTCCTACCACACATCTGGATCTGGGGTCTACATTCCTATATAAACCTGAAATGCTAAAGGACAGTGCAACTGAGTCACCGTTGCTATGGAAACAGCACCTTTTGGGGAAGGGGCCTGACACTTGTTCATTTTATTGCTCCACAGTGAGACTGCACAGATGGAGGTTCTTCTAGCCCTGACTTTCCCTTAGAGTGGGAAAGGGTCGGCATATCACAATTAGCCTGAAGAGGAATATGCAAGAGAGCCCACAAATGGGCCACAAAGCACAAACTATTTACTGTCGGGCCCTTACAAAGCAAGATTACAGACACCGGCCTTGGCACATACAAGGGTTCTTTCATTGAGCCAAACTTCATTGGACACAAATACAAAATACAAATATAACCATTTGGGTTTCCCCATGCTGTTTGCATGTCCAGTGAAGCAGTACCCCATTTGGGGCCTAAGCCCAGCCCCACACCCATCTAGCTACTTCTGCTTGCCTGTTGGTTTTCACAAACACCAAGCCAGGAACACTGTTAGTAAGGTTTTAACCAGCCTCCAATTATCTGCTCAGTTTCTATCCATCAACATACACACCCAAGCTTAACTAGCCTCATCATATGGCAGAAAGAAGTTCAGGTAAACACCTGGGTGTGAATCACAAAGCCAGTAGAGACGAGAGAACATGCTTCTCAGTGGGTCAGAGGTGTGTTCACTCACTCCTGACTCACGCTTAGATCTGTGGGACAAGAACTGGCTGAGAGCACCAGGTCTTTGCAGATGGGCACACACCAAGCTTGGCCTGCGGCCACAGGTTTCATGCTGCTTTCTCTCCTTTTTGTAGGCAACAGAATTCATTTCTGGTTTTTTCCTCCAAAGAAAATCTATTTGGACGCTCGGTATTACACATAAAACAGATATAGGCCAAGGGTGCCCTGCCTGGAAGGGGTCCTGCCTGCGCCCCATCCCTCACTCGCTGTAACCCCCTTTCCCATAGCAGTCACCCCAAGACACTGCCATGGGGCCAAGGAACATTTTGAAAACAGTAGGCCTAAAATAAATTATTGCTATTAAGCAGATGGAAAAAAGGGCCTAAAAATCCACTTGAAAATAGCCTTGGGGAATTGTAGAAAAAGACATTTAAGAACGATCCAGGTCTGCATATTTTGGCAAGTTAATCTAAAGAAATGCTCTGAGAGGCCCTGGCTTTGCTTGAACAAAAACAAGCAGGAAGATTTGCCAAAGGTAACTTAATATCCAAGCCCCACCTCTCCAGACAGTAGTCCCACCTGTCAGACAGGTTACTGAGACTGCCTATCTGCCCACCAGAGGGAAAACCTCCCTGCACTCCATCTTATCAAAAGCTATTTCCGGGCAACAGGATTAATTTCACCCTGCACTTGGGTACCAGCCAGTGTCAGACGCCAGGAGATTTGGGATGACCTGTACTCAACAGGGAACCCCTACAGCTACAGTCAGGCCTAATCAGCTGCAAGCTAGCATTCCTGAGGGCCAGGCAACCTGCTGAGCACTCCCATGCCCTAGCTCTGACTCCTCACAACAGCATTTTCTGGAAGATACTAGTCGTCAGCATGCTTTACAGAGAAGGACGCTACAGTGCAGTCAGAACAGAGAAGTAACTTGTCCAAGGTCACAAGACAGGCCAAGTGCTGGAACCAGGCTTGGAGCCCAGGCAGGACAACATTGGGCTGCAGACACTATGCCCAGGGGACCTGGACTCCAGGCTGCTGTAGCTTTTTCTGTGGGAGGGCGAGTACATCTGGCTCTGACCCAAGTCAACCCAGATTTTTCAAAGGCTGCCTCCCGGCTGACTGCCCAGGTGGGTGATGACACTCAACAAAGTCTTCAAAGATGAGCATTTCATTTAAGACAATGCTGCCAACGGCCAGATTGACATCCAGAGAAAATCCAGGTGCCTCACTCTTTCCCCAGGTGCCCATGAGTCCAGTAACATTTGCTCAAAATTACCTGCTTTCTCAAGTAGCCCTCGACCCTCAGGACACCTGGGGACCACACAGGGCTCTCTCCTCAGTGACCAATTCCAAAGAAGGACATGGGGCACACCCGGCCCAAGCTGCCCTCTCAGAGCAGTCACGTGGAGTTCTGGCACAGCAGAAGCTCCCAACCTAGGGTGGAGTAAGGAAGATGGACTGTCTCTGTACAGAAGAATGGGAATTGAGAGCAGGCTGGACGAACACTTCAGGAAACAACCACATGGGCCAAGAAAGGACATGTCACCAGCCAGTATACTTGTTAAGTCTCAGTCAAAACGTAAAGAACCACCACCACAAACTCCAGGTACAAGATTAACAAATAATCCCGTTCTTCTCCAACATGACAGCCTGGCAAAAAAAGAACTTAACATAAGGGAGGTGTCACATCACCTAACTGAAATTCTCAGACATTTACTGACCACTACGTGTGCCAGACACCAGGCTACTAGGTGACAGGGATGTGGAGACAACAGAGCAAGAGACTCCACCCCATCCCCCAGGGCAGGCGCCACAAATATTTTCTGTGAAGGGTTGACAGTAAGTATGTTCAGTTTTGCCAGCCAGTCTCTATCACAGTTACTCAACTCTGTCCAAGAGAGCCGCTGCAGCATGAGCGTGATCACTGACAACAGTAGGGGCATTGCCATGTCCCAGTAAACTTTCATTTACAAAAAGAGGCAGGCCAGATTTGGGGCTGCAGTGTACTAACCCCTATTCTAAAGGGAGAAGCAGACCCAGAAAAGAATACATTACAGTAAGATGAATTCAACAAAAAGGGTTTTTATGTGTACATTGGGACGGGGCAGCAGTGGGACGGGTTTTGCAGGGGCACTTCTACTGCCTCACTCAGAGACTGCATGACCAAACACTCTGCATACCTCTGCTTTCAGGGGCTCTGCCAGGTGCCTGCTGGAAAAGCAAGGGCGGCTTTCAAGAAGCACAGAGCACCCACACTTCCCACTGCCTGGCAGTCAGGAGCTGGCCCACATGGAAAGCAGGGGCCTGGACTCAGTCTGCAGCACACTCCAGTCATCCCACCCGCAGAGGCCCAGCAGAATCAAATACAAGCCTCTCCAAGGACAAGCTGCCTGAAAATAAAGGCCTGAGGGAACACAACAAAGGGCTGGAAGTGAGGTTTCTGGTAACCCAGTATTAGCCACCACCAGAAGAAAGCCACACCCCAGCAGAGCCGGCACATTTAGGAAACCACAGAAATTGAAAATAAGAAACAAAGCTACCAAGTCCCCTGCACATATTTGCAAGCCCAGCCCTGCCTCCCTGCATCACACAGAGGATCAGCACTCAGGCCTTTATCTCCCCTCCACTAGAACCAAACCAGATCAGGAGCACCTGCTCAGACACCTTCAACTCCGGCCACTGTACCAGGGTTAGTACAAATCCCCCAACCCAACACACTGGCCCCAAACCACCACCCAGTCTCATTCCTGCCCCCACCACGATCCCCACCTGCACCCTGCACCAGTCTCATCTCTCTAAAACACACCTCGGCCCCACTCTGCATATGACTGTCGGCCTGTTTCCTGGTGGATTTGACAGAGATGAACACTGTTACCCACCTCTCAGGTTGGACATCGGAAACACTGAGAGAACGAACACAGTGGACATGACCCAGTGCCACCTCACCCGTATCACCCTTAGAAGGTTCTCAACTGAGGACAGCTATAACCCTCACTTTGCAGTGCCCACCTCTCAGCAGGTCAGCCTCACTGCCGGCTTCTGCAACATTCCTACTCATCCTTCCAGAATCCTATGCAAACCAGGAATGCCTCCGATTCCCCACCCACCTCTGGGCTCCCACAGTCCTGGCCCCTGTGTACGCACCTCCTCCTGTGCCCCACTTTGGCATATCACAGCATGGCAGCCCGGTGCAGAGTGCAGACCTTCAAAACCACAAGACACTCACGATGTTCAGGATCTGTTGGCGGACCTCTTTAATTAACTCTCGGGAGAGAGACCCACGTTAATTCTCAGAAAACCCTCTTGAGATAAACACTTTGCCGTGACTACATTTTAAACAACATGAAACCACCCCAGCTTCAAGGTTTCCCACTTGAGGGCAATAAGCATGGATATTCGAGGCCATCACACGCTGGTGCTGCAACAGGCTGCCTCACGGAGGTGCATGATCCTAGTCTTCCTCATTTGTTTATCCATAAATAACATTTCCTAGTAACAAAAGGAATATAGGCTTGATAAAGAAAAACCGCAATGCATAAACATACAGGAAATGATCACCCATACACAGGCTCCCAGCTTCACTGCTTCACCAGCATAGGGACTTAAATTCTGGGGCCATCAGGCACCAATACTAACTCCACCACCTACTCTGCTCTATTGTGTTTGTTTCCTATTTCAAGAGTTCGGTGATAAAGGTCATAAAACACTGCACATAAATTCTAAACAGATTTGTTTTGGGAAATTCTGAAAACAACTTTAGAAAAGCCTAGAGAGGCCTGAGACAGGCCGGGCACAGGCCCTGGAAGGAAGCCATTCCAGCCAGCCACAGCTGTCTCTGGCCAACGGGCAGTGACATTGTTTACACCCAAAGCCTTTCCTGAGGAATGACGTCACTCCAGCAAGCTGGAATCTGGGCGCTAGAAAAGGACGAATTGGCAGGAAGTGCCATTCTTCAGCCTGGGAGAAAGCAATCCCTCCACTTTCCCAGACCCCATCAGACTCACTGCTGAAGAAAAAAGAGGAGGGTGGAGAGACAGGATTGGTTCTACTGTCTAAAAAGCAATAAATAGCCACTCTGACTGCAGAAACTCAAACTTACCCCAAAGATAAGCAGTGGGCCTCTCTGGGTCAAACTCTTCCCCTGCCGAGGATAAACCCCCTCCTAAGGCAACAGCTCTGTCTACACACACAGACTACCAGAATGGAAGAAGCCAGTGAGTCCAAATGCCATCTCAGCCACCTACGTTTGCTCTTCTACACAACGGGGACAGAATACCTACTCTAGGAGGTTGCTGGAAGGACAAGAGGTAACAGTCACAAGGTGTGATGCAAGCCGCTTACAGAGCACTCCGTGGCAGAGAAGGAATTCAGCAAACAGGCTCTGGTTCTCCCTGCAAGTCCTCCCTGGGTGGGGCTCCCAGTGCACTCTCTGCACCTTCAGGCTCCCCTTCCTTCTCAAGTGTTCTGGGGGAAGGACAGAGTTCACACTCCATATATGTATAAAGAGGTGGCAACAAATGACAGACATGCCAGCACACCCTTTTGTCTCCAAATACTCTGTAGCCATTACAGCAAATGGCAGGCAGCTCTGTGACAACCATGAACAATCATGAGAAAAAACAGCAGGGTGGTGTGACTGACAAATATCCACACACACAATTCTTCAAACAAAATGTATATAAATGTGACTGTGTATCTATCTATACCCACACACACATCCCAGAAATGGTCCTTAATTCAATTCCATTCGGTTCATAGTAATGCTATTTAGAATACTGGGGGTTCTGGTTAATATGGCAAAAGGGCCACAGGCATACACGGCTCATCCTTCCAAAAGCCCTGAAAATGAAAACACAGAGAGCCCAAAAGACAGAATTGATTTTTGCAGACAAAGAAGAAACCCCAGCGGTCACAGACCTAGCAGACTACAGGACCCCATGAAGAGTGTCTGAGCTGCAGGAGTAGGGCAGGGAGCTGGGATCCAAGGTGGGAAGGCTTGCTGGAGGGCTGCTCGCAATAGCCTCCCGCAGCACCGTTCCCCCACCACTCTGAATTACCTACCCTTGAGAAGTCCAGACTGGAGAACACCCGAGTCAAGGGGGTGCGGTGAGGAAAGGAAGCTTCCAGGAAGCTAAGGGAAACCCTGAGGAGCAATCATGGGGACCTTAGGGGGCCTCTGGTATTGGCCGCACAGGCAGGTGGCAGACAGACATACTAGTCCCTCTCTCCACAGCCCAGGTAAAGAGGAAAGGAGTCTTCTCTTGAAAACCTAGAGACAAAGACATTTGGGGCTCAAGAAAAAAAGGCCAGCCTCCCACTGACCCACCCTACACTGAAAAGCTCCCACTGACCCACCCACCCGGGGCCAATCAGCTGTGCTTGCCCCAGACCGCAGACACTTGAGAGACCTCAACTGAAAGAGACCAAGAAGCAGACAAAAAAACAGAACCTGGAAGAAATCAGCAATGCCAGGAACTAAAGATTTCTTTTTTAAATAAGTAATGTAAAATTAATAACCTCAGAAAAGAGAAGATACTGCACCCATGCAACAAAAACAGGACTTTTTTTTTTCTTAAGGGACAATCAGAAAACAAGAAAAAGCCTAGGAAGAATTAAACATAGGATAGCTAAAACCCCATTATTTCAGGTTAATCATGAGAAAAATCAGACAAATCCCAACTGAGGCACATTCTACAAAATACGTAACCAGTACTCCTCAAAAATATCAAGGTCATCAGAAACAAGGAAAACTTGTTAATAACTAGCAGTCTAGGAGAACCTAAGGAGACAGACAACTAAATGTGGTATCCTGGAACAGAACATCTGAACAAAGTATAGACTTCAGTTAATAGTGTATCAATATTGGTTGATTAATTTGGACAAAGGTACCACACTAATGTAAGATTTTTATAACAGGAGATTGGGAGCAGGGTATACAGAAACTACAACTTTTCTGCAAATCCAAGCTGCTTTAAAAGTTGGGTTTTTTTCTACTTTAATTTTAACAGATGAAATGGAAGCTAAAGTCAAAGAAATCTCAGAAAAATCAACAAGGACGTGAATGCTAGTCTCTGCTCCCACCCCAAAATTAAAGGATTAACCAGGCGTCCAAATTTAACTAGGAGGAATTCCAAAAACACAG
Source organism: Phataginus tricuspis (assembly GCA_029783875.1). Lineage (NCBI taxonomy): Eukaryota > Metazoa > Chordata > Mammalia > Pholidota > Manidae > Phataginus > Phataginus tricuspis. Next base: position 4,962,027 of record JAQQAC010002172.1, read on the forward strand.
AAAACAAGGGAGAAGAAATTATCAAATAAAAACTACAAGAAAAGCTCCCAGAGTTGAAGTACCCAAGACTGCAAGGCCACCAAGTGCCCAGAAGAGTGGATGTAAACACAAAAGCACATGAAATCTCAGTACATCAGGGATAAAGACAAGAACTCAACACCTTCTGAAAGCAACCCCGTTCCAAAAAAAACGTCCCAGGGAGGAACAACCAAATGGCAACGGGTTCTCATAAGCAGCAAGCAATGATGCGTTACTCACGAGCATAACTCTCCTTCCTGAGAAATGATTTTCAATCTAGAATCCAAGACTGGATGACCAACTCAAGGTGGGAACAGAAGAGACTCCCAGACTCACTCAAGGACTCAAAACATTTACCTTCTCAGAAATTGCAGAGGGATATGATTACAAGAGAGCAAACCAAGACAGAAGTAAATGTCACAACGACCACTCCTGCTGGCCTACCCAAGCAGCTAATTCTCCCTTCCTCCTCCTTCCTGAAGGAAGTGCACTTGTCCTTCCCCAGGCAGCCCAGGGGCCGACCCACACCCAAGTTGGGGGGAGAGGCATGCCTGGTCTAAGAGAAACCCATGCCCCTTACAGGTGACTGGCTCAGAAGGGGTACTGACCCAATTCCTTAATGACAAAATGGCACACGACCAACCAGGAACCTGCCCACTTCTGGACTTCCACTTCCGTACAAATGTCCTTATTGTTTAAAGCCATGTAAGATAGTTACTGTTATTTGATACTCAAATACCCAGCACACACACACACACACACACACACGCACACGCGCGATCCAGGAAATGAGATACAACATAGGACAAAGTTCCAGAATGACAAGCAAAGGAAGCCAGAGTTGGCAGCTGCTCTACAAGCAAGGGAGCAACCTGTCCTGAAGAGAGGAGGACAGAGGGTTCCTGGGGATAAAGGAACTGACAGACTGCCTAATGTATCTGGGCAATTACAAAACAGTGTTTGTTGCACTTCACTGGAGTATTTGTAAAAATTGGAAGATACCAGTTTTATTTAATTCAATTTATCAGTCTTTTCCATTTTAGTAGTGCCTTCTGTATCCTTTTAAGGAATTTTGTCTTCTCTAAGGTCAAAGATATTCTGTTTTCTTCTAGAAGCTTCATTGTTTTGTATTTCATGTCAAAAGCTCTGTATCTATCTAAAGCTGATCCTGGATATCATGAGGTAGAAGATTCTTATTTTTTTTTCCATATAGAGAATCCAATTTTCCCAATACCTTTTTGGAAAAGGCCATCCTTTCCCTTTGTCATAAACTGACTACTTACATGCAGTCTGTTTCCAGATCTCTGTTCTACTCTATCAGCCTATTTATCCTTTTGACAACATTGTCCTTCCTTAGTTACTGTAGCTTTTATAGTCTTGACATCTTGTAGGTAAGTCCTTCAACTGTTGTTTCTCAAGAAGACTTTTGATTATTCTTGGCCTTTTGCATTTTCATATAAATTTCCAAACAAAACAACAACAAAAGAGAACCTGCTGGGATTTTTATTGGAATTACATGGAATCTAGAGATGAGTTTGGGGAGAAGTGATATCTTCACAACACCAAGTGCTGGCAACTATGCAGAACAAGGACAACTCTCATACGTGGCCAGTGGGCATGCAATTGTTACAATCACTGGAAAACTGGCAGCTCTCTGCTGAAGCTAAACATGCACCTACCTTGAGACCCAGCAATTCTGTTCCTAGGCATCTGGTCAACAAAAATCCAAGGATATGTGTGAGGATGTTAATGGCAGCAATATACAGAACAGCTCCAAGCAAAAGCAGGCCAGCAGTCTATCACCACTAGAGTGAATAAATACTATACTCACATAATAGAGTACTATTCAACAATAAAAACTGATAAACTCACACACAACTATATAGGTGAAACTCACAAACATAATGCTGAAGGAAAGAAGCCAGACAGAAAAGAGTAAGACAAACAGAGAGTCATTTTATAAAGGGGAGGGGCACAATCCATAATGAATATATAACTGGTGTGAAACTGTATGTGCAGAGTAATTTTTAAATGAGAAAGAACATTAGGTAAAAAACTGTAGAAAAACATGTATTTCTACAGATACCTCCAGTACACTCAAAATAAAGATGACAGAAGATCTGAAAAAGGTGTATCAGCAAACATGTTCAAAAGTGACTACATATGACTTTAAGGAAAATCCAAAATTCTGAAAAGCAAAAATCTCTGCCCACAGTGCAGTAAGACATAATAAAAACAGAGTAAAAATAACCCTATCAGTTAGAAAACTTACTCTATTTAAAAAACTTTTGAAGGAATTTACCCTAAGAATGCAATATCCCAGTTTCAAAAAGACATATGCACCCGTTTATCGCAGCACGATTTACAATAGGCAAGAAATGAAAGCAACCTAAGTGTCCATCAGTAGATGAATGGATAAAGAGGTGGTACATATACACAATGGAATATTATTCAGCCATAAGAAGAAAACAAATCCTACCATTTGCAACAACATGGATAGAGCTGGAGGGTATTATGTTCAGTGAAATAAGCCAGGCGGAGAAAGACAAGTACCAAATGATTTCACTCATCTGTGGAGCGTAAGAACAAAGCAAAAACTGAAGGAACAAAACAGCAGCAGACTCACAGAACCCAAGAATGGACTAACAGTTGCCAAAGGGAAAGGGACTGGGGAGGATGGGTAGGAAGAGAGGGATAAGGGGAATAAGGGGCATTATGAGTAGCACACATAATGTAGGGGGGGGCACAGGGAAGGCAATACAGCACAGAGAAGACAAGTAGTGACTCTATAGCATCTTACTATGCTGATGGTCAGTGACTGTAATGGGGTATGTGATGGGGACTTGATAATGGGGGGGATTCTAGTAACCACAATGTTGCTCATGTGATTGTATATTAATGATACCATAATTAATAAATAAATGAATGAATAAAGACACGACCAAATGGAAAGGTTAGTAGAAACAATGAAGAAAAAGCCTGAATTTTTTTTTTACAATTTATTTTATTTTAGTATCATTAACCTACAATTACATGAGCAATATTGTGATGATTAAACTACTCCCTTCATCAGATTCCCCCCACCAACCCTATTACAGTCACTGTCCATCAGTGTAGTGAGATGAGAATCACTACTTGTCTTCTCTGAGCTGTACAGTCC
>JAQQAC010002172.1:4975438-5018173 GCA_029783875.1 Phataginus tricuspis
TTCTATCACATCTCAGAGCTGAGCCATTTGCAGTAGGGTATATACTTACAAAGAAATGGTTCGTCAACAACTCATTCCCCACAAATCCACCAACTCTCTGATGAAAATAAACAAATACAAATATACTAAAGGCAGGGGGTCTAAAAGGGCCAAAGTTGGTTTAATAAATCCTCTCCAACAAAGCCCAAAGGACCATACTCCCAGAACTCACAAGCTATTTATTTTCCAAACCTCACACACTAGAGGAAACCCAGGATGATTAGTCACTGGGCCACTAGTCAGATAAGACCAGGTCTGAAGCCAAAAGTGAGGATCAAGTTCCCCAGTGGCATTCACATGTATGCAAACCTGTCATTTCCGCAATGGGGAAAAGGGGAGTATGTGCTCTCACTGTAAATGTACTAACGTTATTCGTTTATTACTTATGATAAATGAATATTACAAAGGCCTTACCAACACTAATAGAACTCTATTCTCACAACTCCAGACCACTCCCCACTCCATCATCTGCCCCCAGTTCCTAAACCATCATGGATTGGGGCTCTTAACCCTAACAAGTTCACATCACAGGGCACACAGCTCGCCTTGCCCCAAACCCAAACTCCCATGTCAGTACCAAATCAGAGAGCTGTGAGATCTCTGGAGAGATCACTTGTAAAATGTACTCTTTGCCAGAACTACATGTCACTAACACAACATTATGATTTGTCCAGGGTGGCAAAGAATTACAACAGCTTACTCCTTGAGAGGACAGGAAGGACTGACGTGATAAGGCTGAGGAACCATATATATAAGACGTCTTTTACTTATCTTTATTCACATTACAGTATACCTATAAACATCCAAATCTCCTGTTTTCCATGGTCACTTCAGGTTTAGAATTCACGTATAATGAAAACATTCCCATTGGTGGAAGATAAAATTGTTTTCAAGACAACACTCATCTCCATATGAAAAGAGGGCAGCAGGCAGGAACGAATGAGTTTCATTTTCTACTTTGTGCACTACAGATGGGTTTGGGTTTTTTGCAACAAGCCCTGTATTGTTACTCTTATATTGGTTTTAAAGTCTGATAGAGTTATATAGAATTGGAACCTTATACTGTTTCTGAGCTGACAGGTGTTACCTGTCACAGCAATACTATATGACAGGTTCCATCTCCATTTGGCAGATAAGTAAACAGAGGCTCAGAGGAGTAAAAACAAGACTTGTTCAAGGTCCCACAGCAGGCAGGTGGAGGAAATGAAGATTCCTGCCTGCCTGACAGCAAATCAGGGCCGTAACCTTGTACCCATGTACTGCCTTAACATACCTATCTTTATCCCTCCCTAGATATTTACCTAAAACTCTCCAAGGAACAGAAAAGAGCACAGGGTGGCAGCCAGTGATCAAATGCCCTCATTTAGGTGGTATTTTACCTTGGAGAGAGAGATGGGACTTCAGAAACAAGCTTCAATGCCTCCACCCTCCCAGGCAGGCCCTGGGTTAAGGTGTCTGAGCTCCCAGAGGTAAGGGCAGGGGCTATCTGCTTTTGGTCTAATCTTTAGCATCTAGCACAGCGCTTAGCACACAATTAGAAACACCAACGTCTAGTAAACAAACAAGCCCCAAGTGTATAAGCCTGCCTACTCCAAACCCCCAGGCCCTTGGCTAGTGCTGAATCCAGAAACCATTAATAGCTACTGTTTATTGAGCCTGCCTGCCTCGTGCCAGGTACGGTATAAACACTTCAGCATGTGACCCACTGAGTCCTCCCCCCAATTCCAGGAGGAAGGTGTTACTACCACATTTTCAAACAAGGAACAGAGACTTGGAAAGATTAATCATCCAGCTGGCAAGTGGAAGGACCTGGATTTGAAGGCAGCTGACCGCCTACCCAGAGGCTACTCTCCACGGGGAAAGAAGCAGAGACGGGGCAAGGCATTCCCAACTCTCCCAGTGAGTTCTCCCTGGGTTTTTCAAGGGAACAGTAACAACCCACAAGAGTCAGAGCCATGTAGCTCCAAAAGCATCTCCTCTGGCCACCTGCCTTGCCTGAGTCCAAATCCTTCCCAACCTGGCCTGGGGAAGTCCACCCAGGCATTTCCAGGGGCTTCATTTCTGCAGTCAGTTCACCCACTAGGTGTGACCTCCTAGAATAACTAGATGGGGAAAGCCCAGGCCCAGAAGCCAAGCAAGTAGGGGACTGAATAGATCTGCATGACAGCCATCAACAGGAGATGCACCAGAGGATTGGCCTCAAAAATACATAAATTTCTCACAGTAAGAAATATTAACAGCAACAAAACCACCAAAGGCTGCAAAATGTGAGCTTCAGAAATCTCCAGAGGGCTATGGGAGAACTCGAAATGGATGAAGCCTCTGAATCTTCTCTGCCAGGCTCTAGTGTATAAAGGCTAGAAGAAAATATCTGTTCCAAGTACATCATTTTAGTTGATACTGAAAATCAAACTTAGACTTGGCTACCTGTGCCTCCCTCTACAACTCCCTTCCAGTTGCCACAGGGGCCTTCACCTAATGAGATGCCCAAGACAACTCCTCCCACAGTCACTTCTGCACTGGGAGACCAGAGTGAATGCTATTCCTCTGCCATGCTTGTCCCAACTAATCAAACCCTAAGCTTCTACGTTGACCATCGCAAGCATGAAACAGCAACTGCTTTTGATTCAGGAGACATGCACATCCACCATGACCCAAAAGGCTACTCATTTAGAGAAGTGTGTAGTTCAGAAACACCCGCTTTTGTATATTATTGTTTATAAATGGACACAAAGGTTTTCAAAAAGGAATCTAGCAGAACTGCAGCAACATGTTCACACATTATTTATATACAAACTATACAATGTTTCTGAAATGTGGCAGAAATTTTACCAAAATTGTGAGATGTCTAAAAACCAGAAATTGCCCAAATGTTCACCATAGGAAACAGGTTAAATGAAGTATATCCACAAAGTTTTTTCTGCAGCTGCTAAAACAGATGATGTAATCCATCTGTATGGGCTGACACCGAACACACCAAGACATTTCATTAAGTGAAAAGGGCAGCATGCTTTATTAAGAATATAAATGTGTGTGTGTAAACGTGTTTTTTTTTTCTGAAGGGAATCATAAGAAACTTATCCTATTGGTTTCCTTTCAGAGAGACTGGGGAAGAGTCCTTACACATCTAAATACAGCTTAAATTTTCTAACTTTTTTTTTTTTTTAACTCAACTGGGAATATCTGGGCCATGGGATTATGCAATGTTTTTGTTTTCTTCTTCATACACCTGTGTATTTTTTAAAATCTAATAAATATTATTTTTAAAACATTAAAAGTGATAGATCTGTATATATTAATACAGAAAATGTCATGAAGTTTGAAAATGCATAGTGTGGTACAAAAAAGACTAGTATGATCCCATTTTTATTTTTTAAAAAACCTGCCTACAAAGGGCCATATTTATGCATACAATGAGAGCCTAAAAGGACAAACACACCAACTGTAAACAGTGGTTACCAGCTGGGAAGCTGGAGGGAACAGCTTTTCTTCCTTGTACACTTGCTTTTTCTTTTTTTCACCAGTATGTATACTTCTGTAATTAATTTTATATCACATTAAAAAATTCCACATTATGCTTCAGGACAACATTCCACTCTCCCCAACTCCTTCTGAACACTCAACCCATTCAGTCCCATCGACAGGTCAGCCACGCACAGTGGTGGAGCCCCCACCCCAGACAGGCCTGTTTTCTGTGCCTCCTGGAACAGAGCAGTTCTTTAAGCTCTGAACTGTATGTAAACAACACCTGCTGAAAAAAGCTCTGGAAGACACAAAGGAACCATGGAAAACCATGGAAAGGAGTGCTGGAGAGATGACCTCCTTTTTCCAGTTGGTCCTGCAGCAATCCATCCCATCATTCTACACACAGAGATGATCTCAAAGCACATGGGGAAAGTCAACCTGGACTTCCCAGAGCTGAGGTCCTATCAGCCCTTCTCTGGGCTGGAACTGGCCACACAAAAACACTTGCACATTCAAAGGGCTTTTGGCACCCTGGAAAGTAAGCTGACCCCCAAGCTCTCTTCTGGGGCCTGTACATTTCTGATTTCAACTAAGAAACACCTTTTTAATACTCCAGGGCTTGGCATACTGTTTTCAAATGGTGCCTATTTCAAGTCTGCTACACTTTCCGTAAGGCCTTTCCTGCCCACCCAACGCCCAGGCTGAGCTGCGCTCAACTTCTAGGTGGGGTCCCACAGAGCCGCTTATGCAGCTGCACCGCGCACCCTATGCACCCTCTCCATGTTAAGACTTGGTGAGAAGAGCACAGCAAGTAAAGTCCACTCTGTGCTGCACTCAGGCACTCACTCACTCCATCGGGGGAAAAGGATGATTCAGAGAATAAAAACAGAAGTGAATTTGTGAGTTGCTGTCCCTAAACGGATGAACAGAGAAACAAAATGTATATAAAAAATGGAGTATTATTCAACCTTAAAAAGGAATGGGATTCTGCAAGAATGGACTAACAGTTACGAAAGGGACTGGGGAGGATGGGTGGGAAGGGAGGGACAAGGGGGAAAAGGGGCATTACGATTAGCAGACATAATGTAGGAGGGGGCACGGGGAGGGCTGTACAACTCAAAGACAAGTAGTGATTCTATAGCATCTCACTACGCTGATGGACAGTGACTGTAATGGGGTTGGTGGGGGGGACTTGATGAAGTGGGGAGTTTAGTAATCAAAATGTTGCACATGTAATTGTAGATTAATGATACCAAAAAACAAACAAAAAAAAGGAATGGGATTCTGATACCTGCTACGCACAGGTGAACCTTCAAAACATTATGCCAAGTGAAATAAGCCAGACACAAAAGGGCAAATCCTGTAGGATTCCACTTACACAATGTGTCTAGAGTCATCAAATTCATAGAGAGGGAGGAGAACGGTGGGTGTTGGGGGAGGGGAAGGGGGAGTTAGTGTTTAATGGGAAGGAGTTTCAGTTTGGGAAGATGATAAAGTTCGGGAGATGGATGTGGTGATGGCTCACAGAATGTGAATTCACTTAACGCCACAAAATTGTATACTTAAAAAATGGTCAAAATGGTAAATTTTGTTATGCATATTTTGCCACAATGAAATAATTGTTTTCAAAAACTGTATTTAAAGTTGTGAAAAGAGCTATAAAGAAAAGCAATAGGGACTAGGAAAGAATCCTGGAGGGCAATAACTAAGTTAGGTTGAGGGGTCCCCAAAGGCCTCTTTAAGGAGGTACTTGCCTTCTCCCCACTAGCCCTGAGGAAAGCAAGTGGGACATCCACATCTGTTTAAGTCAAGACACTTGTCCAAACCCAAACCTGTAAATAGTGTAAGAGGTTTAGCCAGGACTGAGACACCCAGAACTTAGTGGCCCATGAAGGAAGCCACCTTGTGCTCAACAGCTGAAGGAGAAAACCCACACTGAACCAGAGAGGATCTTAGAAGGAGCCTGTGCTCTCTGACTGGAAATTCCCCTTATGGGAAATAGTGATAGGGACCAAGACTTACATGCAAGAGCGCTCCCTAAAATTTTGTTTATATGAAGCAAAAATGGGAAACAATCTAATGTCTAATAATAAAGGATTAAATAAATCATGGCAAAGCCATATAATAACAATTGCAATTAGAAAGTCACGTTTTCAATGACTAGGGAAATAACACCGTCACACTGAGAGGAAGTGTATGAACCGTGAGTGGTATATATACTACTTTCCCGATTTTGAAAAAGCAATCAAAGGAAAGAACCACACCAGCTTTTGCTATGGTTATCGCTGGAGGTTACAGGTGATTTGTATTTTAATTTTGTCTTTATTCTTTTCTGCATTTTCCTTTTTTTTCCCCCAGTGAAAAAACATTACTTTCATGCACGTGGAAAACTGTACTTAAAAGGCTGTTCACTGTGCCTGGCAAAGAATAGATGCTCAAGGGAGATCTGTTACATGAGAATGACTTTTAAAAGCAATAAATACTGCTTTAGCAATGCCACAAAGAAAAAAAGGCTGATAGCTGCCTTGAAAAGGAGGTAGAAAGGATATAGAGCAGAGCTACACAACCAGAGGCAACAGTGGGGCAGAAGGAAGCAGTCTGAGAGAATATGAAGGATTTAAGATAGACTTCATTTTGCCCATAGACACCACCTGCTACACACAGCGCCTCAGAGGAACAACCTAGCCCTCAGCTCAGGCCATATGGGAAAAACCAACGAGTACAACTAAGAACATGGCTCAACCAAGACTTCTGACTCTAGACACTAAGGCAAGGCATCCCGCCTAGGGCAGTTTCCCACCGCCCACCCACAGACAGAAGCAGTATCAATGACAGCAAAGCCCCAGTCTTCAAGCTGCCAGGTGAGGAGGCCCAGGTCCAAAGGGCACCCTTTCAACCTAAAAGCTTGTCATGAACAATTTAATTTCCCCAGAAAGCTCACCATCTCCCATCCCCCTCTCCTATCTCCAGCACCACAAGTAAAGAAATGCCTTTACTTTTGTCCAAATGACAGAGCCAAGCTTCCTAGGGCTATATCAGCCCCAGAAAAAAATCTTAAAAGAATCTGAGTTACAATTTGAAAAGAAGACAGTCTAGTTAGCCATGAGTAAATTATGAGATTCAGAGCACAAAGCCCAACAGATCTCTGCTAGAAATTTTCTTTTTCAAGGGGAAAGCATTGCTTTAAAATCTAATGTAGACAGCTCCTACTTAACACCTGCCAGCCCATAACAAGATATCTACATCTGACAGTAGAGAAGCCTCATTATCAACTTTAGAAATACACAGGCCCACCTGGCCTATTCTGGTTTGAAATAGAAACCAACATAGAAATGATCAATCTTAACAGGTAGAATAATGAGCATATATAACCAGCCTACAGCCATTAGCAACATGAGTCAGTATTTTGTGCAAGGCGAAAAAAAAAGTAACAAAATCTTAAAAGTACAGTAAAATAATCCTTCAGGAAGAAAGGGAACTGAAATTGAAAAGGGAGGGGTGGGAGAATGGTGAACCGGCCATCTGAAAGGTGTAACAAATCCCTCCATCAGGACCCAGGCAACTAGACCAAGCTGGAACTACTTCTGACTTGCCATTCCTGAAATTCCACTCTCCCAGGGTTTGCTAGCTCTTCCTTCCCCAGGCTTTCTTTGTACCCATTTCCGCTCAAAAGACACTGGAGAGGACGCAGAGCCCTGTAGAAGACAGCAGTTCCCCACAGCAGGCTGAGACAAGGCCCCTCAACCATGCAGTCAACATGAGGGAGCCCCAAGGATAACTGAAATTCACAGGTAAAAAGGTTTAGTGGACAGGGCAGTGGAGTCACCTCCTTCCCCAACCAACCAGCTAATAAACAGTCCAGAGCCGGGCTGGACAGGAATGAAATCAGACTGAAAGCAAGGGTAAAGAGGTGGCATTCAGGGAAAACTGGAAGGAAGACAGGACCCTGGCTAAGATGTCTCAGTCCCACACCCTGGAGGCCTGGAGGAGGTCCTAAGGAGGTTTGAAAAGACAGAACAAAATAAAACAAAACCAAGATGGTTGTGGGAATGCCAAAATGAACAAAAAAAATTTCCCACTAGGCTGCAGAGCACCCAAACATCTGAGCAGAGTGCCTCCAGGGAGGTTTTCAAACAAGCACAGGTTTGGCCCAGAGGTAACCTGGGTCTCAACCCTCACCTGCAGCCAAGACTGCAGTCAGTCTTCCTGTGTTACCCTCCGCCCTTCCTGCGGTCTCTCCAATACACCGCAGGCTTGGCGGAGCACCCCAGCTCTTCTAGGCCATTTTGGTGCTTCCAGGCAATTGGGTGGTACTTGGGATACCAGAATACTAGCTGGAGATAGAATCTGGGTGGAGAGGCCACAGTTCCATCATCCAGGAGAATAGGACAAAAAGATCAGGAATTAGAAGAAAAAAAAGAGAACTAGGTAACCAATGAAAACAACATACATTTTCATCACCCTCCTATGGATGGAAACACTTTGCTACAAATAGTTATATGAGGCTCCCAGGAGCCCCACAGATACCTAAGGCAAGACCTAATTATTCCCATTATACAGATACAGGAGCTGAGGCTCAGAGCCTTTCTTGTAAGGTAACCCACTGAGGACCAAAATCAAGGCTCCCAGAGACACACCTGCCCGAACAAGCAGAAGCTCCCCAAGTGATTACTTGCCATTCCCAAAGGACAGGAGTTACCCTCAAGAGGCAGGACTTCCCTGGGTCTCTGCTTGTTGTCCTCAGCATCTTATACTGTTCCAGCTCTGCCTTTAACCAGATCTGTGAGAACAACCTCGCAAAAGGCAGGCACCCCGGATCCAAAAACAAGGTACTTATCACCACACAGCCCAAGTCTATTTAGTTCTTGAGGCCCAGCACTAAATAAGCAAGTGCCCACTGATGTGTGTGCCTTGAAATCTTTCTCCTGTCCCAGCTTTAGCCCAGCACCTGTGGCATCTGCCAGATGGCAAAGCCCTACGGGTGGCACCACAAGTGGCTAACTTCCATCCAAGGACTTGATGGCAGACATATAAACAGCCTTAGGAGAAACTATTAAGCAACAACTGCATGCCAGGCCTTCTTCTGGGTCTTACGGTAGAATAATGAACATATAACCAGCTTACAGCCATTGGCACCACGACATCTTCCCAACACTAAGAGATGGAACATGCAATGTCCCTGTTTATGCCAATGAAGGTTCTGAGAACCCCAGGAGAGTTCTCTGACCCAAGCAGGATTTGCCGCCCAAGGCCTGGACCTTCCCAGGCCCACCTTACACCACAGAGACCTGAACAGACATCGCTAAATGGCTGCAGTTGGATTCGGAGAAACCAAGCTAAGACTTCAAATGGATGCTTACAAAAAACAAACTGGATGATAATGTAAAAAGCCACATAAAACGCACACAAAACCTTGACGGAAAAAAAAAATCTCAGGGGATGTTTAACAACCCCGTAAACCACAGGCTTCCAAAGGTTTCTCCCAGGTAGCCATTTAGCAAATGACACACTCCGGAGAGCCACCCCCTTTCTCCCACTTCTTTCAAGCTAACCATTCCCTTGAAAAACACCTTCTCTTCTTCCTAAAGGTGGGCTCGGGCCTCCCACGACATTTAGAAAGAGAGAAAGGAAAAAAAAAAAAACCTTCCGATTTAATGTAGGCAAATCCACTCTTTGGAGGCCCACGATTTCACAGCGCTGTGTTTCTTACTTAGAAGGGAGGGGGGAGAAAAAAGAAAACAGAAGGGAGGAAAAAACCCCATCTGGCAGGCTCCGAGTAGCGACATCCTGTTTATTATTAAACATTTTCAGCAACAGAGCATTCAGTATTTTGAAGATAATCCTCTCGTTCCCGCAATCGACCGCGGGCCCCCACGCCCAGGCCGCCAGCCCCGGGGACGCTCGGGGGTCCGCTCGGCGACCGCCACCCATAGCCCCGGCCCCGAGAGCCGACCCGGCCCCGGGTTCCGCCTCGGGCTGGTGCTTCTAAAAGTGAGCAGGATGGGGTGGGGAGCAGGACAGCCGTGCACGTATCCCCAGACCAGAGAGGCATCCTCGGCTGCGGGAATCCGGGCGGAAAGCGACTCCGCGGTCTCCGCACACCGGTCCCGGGCCCGGCCTCCCGGGCGCCGGCCGAGCAGCTACACGACCCCGCCGGGCCGAGGCCGCGCGGCGCCGCCGCCACAACAATGGCGAGAGGGCCCGGCCGCCCGAAGCCCGCCTCCCAGGCCCTGCAGCCACCAGCGGGCAACGACGGCGGCGCGGGCGGGCATGGCCCGGCGCGCTAGCGGACAAAGGTTGGCCGGGCCCGGGGGTCGCCGCTGTCGGTCAGCCGCCACCGAGACAAAGCCCGGCCGCGGGCCCGGCGCCTCCATCTTAACGCCGCGCCCGCCGCCGCCGCCCTGGCCCGGCCCGCGCCAACCCGCGCCCCGGCCCACCTGGTCTGGTTCCACGGGCGCGACTGGGCCGGGCGATGGCGGTCGGGCGGCGGTCGGGCGCCGAGGCGGCGGGATGGCGGCGGATTGCGAGGCGGCGGCGGGACTGCTCGCTCGTTCCCTCCCTCCCTCCCTCCCTCCCTCCGAGCTCGCGCGTCGCTCGCTCGCTGGAGCCTCGGCGCCTGTGTCTCGCCGCTCGCCTCCCTCTCGCGCTCGGCTCCCCGCCCCCCGCTCGCCGCCGCCCCCGCCTCCTCCGGCCTCCTCCTCGCGCCGCGGCTGCCCGCTGCCGCGCCTTAGCCGGCCAGCGCCCCCTGCCGCGCTTCCCGGGCCGGAGGGGGCTGGGGCCGCGGGGGGCGGGAGCGGCCGAGGGAGGGGGCCGGGGCCGCGGGGGCGGGGCCCCGGGTAGGACGGAGGGGAGGGGCGGGGAGGGGAGCGAGCGGAGGGGGCCGGGGCCCCTGGAGGGGAGCGGGGAGGGCGCGGGGGACGGGAAGCGGCTTCGGGGGAGGGGCCCGGAAGGGGAAAGGGCTGGAGGAGGAGCGGAGGAGACTAGGGCGGGGGCCGGGAGACGGGGGTAAAGGGGGGCGACTGAGCGGGGGCCCGGACCCCGGCCTGGGGAGAGGATGTCGCGGGGGCGGGGGAGGGGCGGTGCATGAGAAGGCAGCCGGAAGGGGAGGAGGCTGGGAGGTGGGAGAGCCGGGGCCCAGCGCTCCAGCGGAGGGAGGCTGGGAGAGTGGGGGCCGGGGGCGGGTGAGCTCTCGCCCCCTCCCACTTCAGAACTGCAGCGCCTCCGAACGCACCGTGAGCCCGCATTTTGTTAAACATGCATATGACATATGCACGGAAAGGAAACCAAAAGAATACGTTGTTCATTCAAAAGCAAGGTTACACACTATACTTTGTCCCTTTTTTTGTAAAATGAAAAATAATAAGCCAATCCTCTGGAGTGTTTGTGTGTGTATTTGTGTGAACACACACAAAAAAAAGGTCTGGGAGAATGCACTCTGCCCTCCCTTACCTCTGCGGTCTGAGGTCTGGACAGCTAAGGAGGATTCTCACCTTTTATTCTGATATGTTGGCAATTAAAAAAACAATTTGAAAAATCAAAGAAAGGACCGTAGCTGGGGCCTGGAATCCAAATCATGCCCGCCCCCCCTCTAGGACCCTTGTGCCTGTGCACACAGGGGTAAATACCAGGAAGGCCATGCCCTGTGCAGACGGCCTGGGGTGATTTGTCTCATTTAATCCTGGCGCTGGGCAGATGTCATAGCTCCAATTAACAGGTGTGAAATAGGACGCTGAGAGGTTAAGTAACTTGCCCAAGGCCACACAGCCAAGCCTGGAAGGAAAGTTAACCTACTTGCACCTCACTAAGGTTAGGATTAGGGTTAGCACTTAGCACAGGTCATGGCACACAATATGTGCTCTATAAATACAGGTTGGTTTGTTAAAGGGAGGAATGAGTGTCTCCCCCTTGACTTTTTTGTCTGGGAGGTAACGGACTCTGGAACTCATTAAGAATCAGGGGGTTACCTTTTCTATTTTCCGACAAGAGAAAACAAGATGAAAAGCTTGGACAGCCATGAGTCCTCCGGGAAGGCAGAGAGAAAATAATAACCAAGCAGGCTTGGGGGGAAGTCAACACGTGCTCTGCTCCTCAGGCAGATCTAGAAGAGGAGTGACGCCCTCTGGGGCAGCAAGGGCTGCTAGGTCCCTGAAGTTAAATGGCAGGATGCTTCACTCCTCCCACAGAACCCAAGGGTCAGGCTACATCCAAATCACATCCCGGATTCAGGAAATCCTTTTCTTTCTGCACTTCTCTGGTGTGACAATGATAGATCCTGTTTACTGAGCATCTTTTCTGAGCCAGGCATATGCTACACACTTTATGAGAGATCACTTACTACTTGGGAGACAGTTATTATTGTTCCCACTTTATGGATAAGGAAATGGAGATGAGACGTTAAGTGACCTTAGACAAGGTCACAGATGGCCCAGGTGAAGAAGCAAGGATTGGAACCCAGCAGCACCAGTCTTGGATGTTTGAACTCTCCTAGAGGCAAGCAAGGCTAAGATGCTGGAGCCAGGTATGGGGGCTGGGGCAGGTCTGTGGACTGAGGCTGTCAGCCAGGGCTGGCACCTGGCATTTCTCCAGGACACTGAAGGATCCTGTCCAAGCTCTCCCAGAACTCAGAACCCAGAGAGGACAGTGGGAGGAAGAAGAGTGTGAAGGCTGGACAAAGGCTCCTGGGGTTCCTTAGCCCCAAGAGACTGTCTGTGATGGGGAGAAGGTGAAGGCATTCAAGGAGAAATGAAACACCAAGTACTCAGAGCCGGAATATGGAAAGAAAGTAAAGAACAAGTGGACAAAGCCATGTAAAGTTGGGAGACTTAGCAGGAACCAGTGGGCAAGAATTTATTTCATTTTCACCTTTTTCCTTTTAAATTATAGGAAACTTGCAACTCTGCTTATGGGTGGAGAAATCTCTCCAGATCCCCAAACTGAGCCAGAAGGGGAACTTCAAACATCCCTTGAGGCCTAATGCAAATTTTATGTATATATAATTTTCCTGTTCCCAAAATGTGATGAGTGTTCTAATACTTTGAATTTAATATTTTGTATAGTACTTATAAATGTATTTCTTTATCCATGATTTACTTTTTAAACCATATTATGACTGAATATGGATCGCCTTTGCATTAATTTCATGTGGAATATTGAAAACCCTGTCAGTGGTCAAATTCAACTCCTATTTTGGAGGGAACTCATTTGGAAAGTTGATTCCTTTTACAACCTGGCATCGTTCTTTGTCCTTTGCTGTGGTTTCTTCTTATCTAACCCCCATCCCAGGGCCTCACTCCCACCTTTCCTCCATCACAGTCCCAACCTTGTTGGTGGTTGTCATTTCTATACATGTCTGTGTCCTCTACAAGACTAGGCGCTCTTCCAAACAGAGTCATGAGTTATTCGTGTTTTAATGAATAACTAGCACTTAGCACATGATGTGCAAATGCTTCAAGAGAGCTTATGGAATGAAAGAAAAACAAAATGAAGGGAGAGAGAATTTGAGGCTCAGAGAAGGAATTTGACCTCTGGTGGTGCTGTGTCCAGTCCTGGCCTCCAAAGGAAGCCAGGAGAGCTCCCATTAATTACTCTATTGCCTGGAGAATCAAAGTCCTTGCTGGGTTTTTTTCATCCTTCCATTACTAACAATTACCATTGATTGAGCACTTTCAGGTGCAAAAACTAAAAAGCAGATGGGTTCACACAGGGAGCTGGTGACAGAGGAGAAGGGCTGGAACAGAGAGTGTCCATCTGTGGGGCTTGCTGTGCTGGCACCACTTTCTGGATATCACAGCCTCTCAATGTGATTTTGTGAGTTAGAGGCTATTATCACCTCCATTTTACAGATCAGTAAGTGGAGGCTCCAGGCCCTTCCCCCATCACTGCGGGCTGCCAGATGCTCATCCCCCAAGTGAGGTTAGGAGACCCTTTCTGAAAGGACCCCAGAAAGCTCTGGCAAATCAGGTCCTACTGCAGGGAGGGGAAGTGGGGGACAAGTTGACACTGAGAACACAAACACAGAGTCGACCTTTACAGAGCTGGCCCAAGCACAGGGACAGCCCTGGAGGCCTCTCATGGGGCCCCTGTCTGGCTTCAAGGCCAAGCAGCTCTTCAGCCACCCTGAACCTGAGTGTCACCCGCACCATGGCCATGTACACTGTCTACTGGCTCCACAAGGCACAGAAGCCCAGCCAGCTCACCTCGGCTCACCTTCTCAGTGGGGCCTGTCCAAGCCAAACCCAGGGGCAGCCACTGGGTCTCTGTGCTTCCCCCAGAAGTGCCCCCACCATGGAGCCATGGTTAAGAGTGCAGGATTTGGAGTCAGACAGACCTAAGGTGAATTCTGTCTCTATCCTCATTTACTGTGTGTCTTTAGAGAAGTGACTATAATTCTCAGAGCCTCTGAAGATTGGAGAAGGGGTTTGCTGTGAGAATTGAATGAGATTGTGTATACTGGCTACCAGCACAAGCTGGCACATAGCAGGCACTCAGCTTGCGTTGGTAACTACTGTTATCCCTTATATCTCTCAGATACATGAGAGCTTCCCTTGTCAGTCGATCGCTGTGTAACAAACAGCCCCTAAATTTACTGGCTTAAAACAACTTGTTATTTCTCAGAGTGCTATGCTCAAGATACTCCCAAGGTAAGGTGCATTTGAAACAAACAAGCAAACACAATAAAATAAAACTGTGATTTATTAAAGTCTTACCACCCACGAGGCATGGGTGTGAGATGGTCTAAATCACTGGAGCCTGGTTCTGACCTGGTCTGGTGCTTTCTCCTGCCCCAGAACTGCAGAAGGACAGTGGTGAATATGCCCACAGCTAACTTGCAGTATGATCTGGGAATGTGAGGCCTACAACTTGTGTAGTGATCACATGTTCCAGGATTCCTGGATGAGCCTGCTTTCATATTCTCTGCACCTGTTCTCCAAAGAGCACTTGTACTAATGAGAGAGCATGAGTCCCAATTTCAGTTCAGAAAATGTGGTCATCTTAACCGGGGGAGGGAAAGAGTAGTAGTCCGAGGAGAAATTGATTCCAGCTGCAGAGATGGAGCGCCTTCTTGATGTAGGTGCCTTTGATGCCAGGCTGTGAAGGCAGAGTGGAGTTTAATCAGAGGAGACTGGGAAGAACATTCCAGATGGAGGGACCAGCTTGAACAAAAGCCTGGAGATGGAAGCGTCTGGCCACTGAGAGGGGACCATGGGCGGAACAGTGGCCCCATCCCAGGAAACATGCATTCCAGCAGGGATGGGAGCCTTGAGCTAAAAATACACCACTTGGGGCTGAACAGCCCATAGGGGCCCCCACACAGACCTTGGCGCTCACATCAGGGTGGGCAGCGTCTGTGTCTCGGACTAAAAGCAACCTCCTCTGAGGGGCTCAGTGACAACAGGAGTCCAGGGCACGGAGCCCTGGCACATTCTCTTCACACCACACCTGATTCTTCCCAAATTTCCCTCCATTTTCTGCCAAGAGGAAAGACACTGGGAGTGGAGGAGGCAAGGAGGAAGGCAGCCGAGACTAGGGATAAAAAAAAAAAAAAAGATTGAGGATAAGATTTAAAACTTGGCAACATCAGCTGAGTGAAAGCAGATTAAAAAAATTGAGAGAAAGGGTTTGAGAAGGAAAGGAAAGAGAAGAGCCACTTCTCTATGGAGGCATCCACATAAAGGACAGCGGTAGCAATAACAGAAAGGGGGGCCACCCGCTTCCCTTCTGCACACATGGCAGAATCCCTGCAAACCATGTCCTCCTTTCCCAGGAGCCAAGCCAGCATCCTCTTCGACGTGGAGCCCCAGGAAGCCACGCCAGCTGATGGAGCTGACACGGGAGGTGGAGGTGGAGGTGGGAGGCTGAAGCTGGAAGAGAGGATGGTCACCGGCAGGAGAATTGAGAAATCAGGTCTTGTCCTCTGGGGCCAATATCCCAGGAAGGTAGGTACTGGAGAAATAACAGATCTCAAAATCTAACTGGATATTAAGAAAGGAGGAAAACAACCCAAAGAATGGGAGAAAATATTTGCAAACAATACACTGATGAGGGTCTAACAGCCAGAATATATAAAGAACACCTAGAGTGCAACAACAAAAAGACAACCCAATGAAGAGGTGGGCAAAGCACTTGAATAGATATTTCTCTAAAGAAGATATACAAATGGTCAACAAGCACCTGAGTGGTCAACATCATTAGCTGCCAGGAAAATACAAATCAAAACCACAGTGAGATACAATTTCGTAACCATTAGGATGCCTACAGTTCAAAAAATGGAAAATAACAAGTGTTGGCAAGGATGTACAGAAGTTGGAACACTCATATATTGCTGGTGGGAATGTAAAGTTGATGCAGCTGCTGTAGAAAATAGTTTAGTGGTTCCTCAAATAGTTAAACGTGGAATTTTCATATAACCCAGCAATTCCACTCACAGGGAGAGACCTAAAAGAATTGAAGACAGATGGCCAAACAAAAACTTACACATGAATGTTCACAGCAGCATTATTCACAACAGCCAAAAGGTGAACGTAACCCAAATAAATGCCCATCAAGTGACAGTGGGCAAACAAAATGGGGTAGTTCCATAGTGAAATATTATTTAGCCACTAAAATGGATGAGGGTAACCACTGTTACATGCTATGACATGGATGAACCTTGGAAGCATCGTGCTAAGAGAAACAAGCCAGATACAAAAGGCCACATATTGTATGATTCCATTTATATGAAATGTCCAGAATAGGCAAACCCATAAAGACAGAAAGCAGGTTAGTGTTCACCAGGGGCTGGGAGAAGGGGGTGAGTGGAGAATGACTGTGCAGGAGGTATGGGATTTCCTTTGGGGACGATGAAACAAAGTATTCGGGAACGAGATACAGGTGATGGTTGCACAACATTGTGAATGTTCTAAATGTCACTGAATTGTATTTAAAAGTAGTTAAAATGCTAAATTTTATGTTACGTGTATTTTACCACAACAAAAAATAACCTAATTTGAAATGGCACTTTGGCTGGGCTCTTGGTCAGTTATGTTGCATCCTTGTTCACACATGTATCATTTAGATTCCAGACTTTCAGGTGATAATTTAAATTTTAGGGAAGAGACACAACTGTTCTGTTTCTGAAAGGCTCAGTTGTCTGAGTCCAAGGTGAGATGCGGCAGGTAAAGCCAGGGGCTCTTCCCCGTGTGGCATCTGAAGACACTCCTGGATCAGCAGTGGGGCTCAGATATCTGTCTGCCAACAAGGCTAGCAGGTTGCGGGGCAGTCCGGCTGACGGCAGGTCTTGGAAATGAACAGGAGACCCTGGGAGGAAATATACCCTGAGAGAAGGACAAGCCCATTTTGATAAACCAGAGGCTTTGGACTCCCTGAGGACAGTAATGGAGTGGGTTGCCTAAGGCTTAAATGACATTATTCATGAAATATCTGAACAGTTTATGACATAAAGATCCTAAATCAGCAGTTATAAACTTTTCGACATTAAAACCCCTTTTCTTGCTCCAAATCGCGAATCATCTGGGAAATGCAAATTAACACCACAATGAGATACCACCTCACACCAGTAAGGACGGCCAACATCCAAAAGACAGGAAACAACCAATGCTGGCGAGGATGCAGAGAAAGGGGAACCCTCTACACTGATGCTGGGAATGTAAATAGTTCAACTGTTGTGGAAAGCAATATGGAGGTTCCTCAAAAAACTCAAAATAGAAATACCATTTGACCCAGGAATTCCACTCTTAGGAATTTACCTGAAGAAAACAAGATCCCTGATTCAAAAAGACATATGCACCCCTGTGTTTATCGCAGCACTATTTACAATAGCAACGATATGGAGGCAACCTAAGTGTCCATCAGTAGACAAATGGATAAAGATGTGGTACATATAAATAATGGAATACTATTCAGCCATAAGAAAAAAACAAATCCTACCATTTGCAACAACATGGATGGAGCTAGAGGGTATTATGCTCAGTGAAATAAGCCAGGTGGAGAAAGACAAGTACCAAATTATTTCACTCATTTGTGGAGTGTAACAACAAAGTAAAACTGAAGGAACAAAACAGCAGCAGACTCATAGGCTCCTGGAAGGGAGTAGAGGTTAACAAATAGATGGGTTTGGGAAGGGTGGGGAGGGTGGGAGAAGGGGATTAGGACGCATTATAATTAGCACACACAATATAGGTAGGTAACGGGGAAGGCAGTATAGCACAGAGAAGACAAGCAATGACTCTATAGCATATTACTGCACTAATAGGCAGTGACTGCAATGGGGTCTGGGGTGAGGGGGACTTGATAATATGGGTGAATGTTGAAACCACTATGTTGTTCATGTGAAACCTTTGTAAGATTGTATATCAATGATACCTTAATTTTTAAAAAATGTATACAAAAAATGGGTAAATTCAAAATTAAGAATCAGGTATTTTATATTAGCCTAATGGTGTGAAAATGTATTTTTCCCCCTAACAAATAAACATTATTTACCTATTAAAAAAAAGAGCCCCTTTTCACTCTTTAGAGAACCCCAACTAGATTTTATGTGGTTCATATCCATCTATTTTTACCATATCAGATCTTAAAACTAAGAAAAATTATAAATATTTATTATTTAAAAATAACAATAAACCCATTACATATTAACATACATACTATGGTCTTATGAAAAACAGTTCTATTTTCCAAAATATCTTTTTTTTTCTTACTGAGGAAATTGGCATTGTTTTAAATTTTTATAAACCTCTTTAATGTTTGGCTTAATAGAAAACAGCTGGATTCTCATAGCTCCTTCTCAATTCAGTCTGCTACAATATCTTGTCTTGGTCAACATATATGAAGAAAATGCCTCCTGACATAAATATGCAATTGGAAAAGAGAGGACTATTTGAATAGCCTTTTCAGATAATTGTGGATATTATTTTTTTGATAGTGCACCAAACTTGACAAGTTTTAGTTTCTTAGTGGTTGTAGCTCCAGGCCAGAGGGGGTTCCCAGCTCTGGGCAAGTTCACTCTAGATTCGGTGAGACCAAAAAATGGCAACAGAATATTTGAGGGGTAAAAGGATTTATACCAGGCTTTATTCTTGTGGTGGCAGGTTGTGTGCTAGAATCATGTCCACATCTGCATGCAGCAAGCCCATCTCCATTTCTGCCTCCACTTCAGGCTCTGCCTGGCTCTGGGCAGAGCTCTTTATATAGCAACACAGGCAATGATGGCTTATTGCCAACAGATGTGCAAGCATGTGCCTGTGCCAGTAGGCCAAGTATTATACATCATTGCATTGCACGTGCATAGTGAGTAATTAGGATCAGGTGAGGATCCTGGTGTCCTGCCAGTGGGTTTCAGCCCTGGGCAAGTTTGCTATGGATTCAAGGTGACCAAAGAAATTGACAGCAAAACGTTCTTTGTGGGGAAAGGGTTTATTACCCGGCTTGTTCTCTCGGCAGCAGGTCGTGTACTAGCGTCTCTGCCTCCGCGTGCAGCACTGGGCTGAGCTCTCTATATAGCACAATAAGAGCTTATTGCCTAAAGGTGTGGAAGCGGTAGCCCAGCAACAGGCCAGTTACATCATCAGGTGGCTTAAGTTCAGTGAGGATCCTGGCCATAGGAACCCCAACTTCCCCACACCTAGCCACGAAACTTCCATTTTCTCTACAGTGGCAATGTTGAATTTGAAACCATAATAATGAACTTTTCTTAGTCCTTGTCTTGCCAATGGGTTTCAGCCCCAGAAAAGTTCACTGTGGATTCAGTAAGACTGAGAAAATGAGAGTGGAACATTCTTGGGGTGAAAGCATTTATACCCAACTTTATTCCCACAGTGGCAGGTCAGTCACTAGAATCCCATCCACTCAGAGCAAGTCTGCATGCAGCAAGCCAGTTACTACCTCTGGGCCTCTCTACCACCACTCCAGCCTCTGCTCTCCTGTAGCCATGCAGCCCAGAGCACTAGGCAGAGCTCTTTATATAGTCAATAACAACATATTGCCCACACATGTGTAGTGAGCAAGCTGACCAAGGCCAGGTGAGAATCCTGGCCATAGGAACCATCACTTTCTCCACAGTCCATTATCTTAAAATCCATTGGTCTATCTTTCACTTTCCATGGATCCTTTACTAACACCTGATTTTGTAACATCACGCATTGGTCATCTGGAAAATACTGATCCACTGAGTCATGCAGAGCTTCCAAATGTTGACACGTTTAACTTTACAATACTTAAAAATCACTTCGGTTAATATCACTACCACTCTCAGAAACTAATTGGGAAACTGTCAAGCTCACAGTGGCTGATACAAATTTTCAAAAATTCCAACTTTTGCTTGAAATTTCAAATTTTATCCTTGGCAACAAATCCTGGCAGTTGCTTTCCTTGAAATGAGAGGCTCCCTTAATTCACTTTGGAAAAGAATGTCTGCCCAGTCTGAATAACCAGAGTTTGTTTGTCAAATAAAAATGGTGGGCCCTGAAAAGGAACTAGTTCAACTGGCACCTCAATCCTTTCGAGCATGTCAGGTGCTTTTCTTGGAGACAACCCTGCACCGCACAGCAGAAAAGTACTTTTTGTGTGCTTCCTACTTTGTCTGACAAAATACTAAAAAAAGCATGTCTTCAAGGTTGAGATTTAATAAAATTATTTTTACTGCTTCATCAAGGACATTCTAAAGTAGAACTAGCCTTTATTTTTTTCTCTGAGAGCATGGCATTGAAGAATGCAATGGCCATTTCTTGCCAATGGGTTTAAGCCCCAGGCAAGTTCACTTACAGATTCAGTGAGACTGAGAAATGACAATGGAATGTTCTTGGAGTGAAAGGGTTTATTACCGGCTTGTTCTTCCAGCAATAGGGGAAGCACTAGGACATCTGCATCCAACAGTCTACAGGTCTGTAATCCTCCTTTGTCTCTGCCTCCACCCAGAGCACTGGGCAGAGCTCTTTATATAGTGACTCAGTCAATTATAGCTAATTGCCTATGGGTGTGGAAGCAGTAGCCTAGCAGCAGGCCAGTTCCATCATCAAGTAGTTTAGGTTCAGGTGAGGATCCTGGCCATAGGAACCTTCACTTTATCCACAGGCACTAGGACAGCTTCCAGCCACTGCCCTGATTCCTGGTAAAGCACCAACAGTTTTACCCACCACTGTTTCTGCACCATCAGTGCAAATGTTCTCAGTGAAAAGGTTTTGACCCTTGCAGTTCCCTGAGAGGGCCTCAGGGAACCCCAGGGATCTATAGACCATACTATGGAAACTACCTAAGCTTATTTCCTTCATGGTAATTTAAATGCAGAACAGATATCCCCACACAAAAGGAGAAGGCTCACTTTTAGTTAGTTATTGAGAACATGACTCACAGTAGGAGCTCAATAAACATCGTTTGAATATGGAATAGTGGCTTCCTTCTTCCATGCTTACTGAGTGCCAGACAATGTGCTAAACATTTTACATGCATTGTCTCAGTGAATCTGGCATCCGCGTTTTGCAGATGAGAAAAGCAACGTCATCAGCTCAGACAGCTAGTGACCACCAGATCTAGGCGTCAGACCTAGTTTTGTCTGACTTCAAAGCTTGTACTCTTAACCACTGTGCCATAATGAATGGGTTTGGTGGCAAAATCTTTGGTCAAGGGTTAGATCAAGTAAAAAAAAAAAGAAGAAAATAATCAAAAGAAAGTTTTAAGGAAATTTTGTAAAAAAGTTTGAGTAATTAAGCTGCCTACATGAATCTGTTGTTCACTTCCCAGCCAACAAACTGGATGAAGATATACTCTGTCCTATTTGCCCGGGCTGGTGGGTTAGCTGCTAATTAACTGCAAGCTGGTCTAAAGAAGGTGTATGCAGAATGGCTGGGGGTGATTACAGCAAGCCCCTTCTCATGAGGGCTGGGTGTACAGGTCTTCACCATCCCAGTGGAGGACCAGGTACAAACAATACCAGAGGGGAAATGGCATGCCAGTGGGGCCCAGGTGTGGAATCTAAAATGCAGCAAGAATAATGAGACAATTGGGCTTCCGGGGCTGTGTCCCTACAGGTCAGGGTCCACACCTGCAAAAGTTCTTCCAGAGCGACAAGCAGTGGCTTTTCCCAGGTGCTTGTCCCCTGCCCCAGCCCTGGGAGACTGAGCTGAACCACTCCTGTGGTTATTCCTGTCCTTTTCAGGGGAGGATTTAACCAGTGAAATAGCAGCTGCCAGCCTTGTCAGGTCTTCATTAATGTCTCAGGCCAAGTTCCTTGGCTTTCCAGAATATAGTCTGGTCTCCTACAGACTCATCTCTCATCTCCTCACTTTCCTGAGTCACAGCTTTCTCCTACCTTGGTACCGACTGTTCCCTCTGCCTGGAACGTCCCCCATGCTTGGGTGACTCCTACTCAACCCTCAGGCCTGAACAGCACTTCCTTTAAGACCCTTGTTGGTGCCTACCTCCAAACTGCCATAGCACCAGGCTTTCCTCCCTTCACTTTTCATTGCCAGGATCAGGGGTGCTCTGGCTTACAGGACAGAGAGGATGCTTATGGAGCTGATGGGCCAGTGTTTTACCCTGAAAATACTGTTTGTGTCTTACTTGCCCATCAGACAGGAAGATCATGTGGTGTGAGATGGTTTACACGTTCACTGCTCTACCTGGAGCCTTGTGCGGTGCCTGGCACACAACGGGAGTTCAAGAACTATTTGCTAAATCAGTGAGTGAATGAATGAACAAAGGAAGCCATAAAAAAGGAAAGGAGAGGAGAAAAACACGGGGGACAAGGTAGCAATGAAGTAGGAAACAACCTTTGCACCCACCTATACACTGAGCCCTTCTGTTGTCCCACAGGCTCTGTGGGTGCAGGGTGAGAGGGCACAAAAGAAACAGCTCAAGGAAGGCTTATGTTCCTGTTGAGACATACATATAAAATACCCTCAGAAAACAACACACCCTCAAAAAGCACAATCAATCTTGTGGCAACTAAGACAGCAGTACTAATGGATAAAAGTAAAAAAAAATACCATGGCAAAGTAGACATTATTCAGACTGACTAATGGCTATGGCAAACAACCCTAGCATTTCAGCAGAGCATCACAACGGAGGTTTATTTTTTGTTTCTCTCCCGGGTCGATTGTCCTGGTTGAGCCACTCTGTTCCAAGCAGTGCTGCAGGGATTCAGGAATCTTTCATCTTCTGGGTCCACTGTCACTCCCAATTGTGTAGAGAAGGACACAGAGAGGAAGGCAGGTCTGGAAGTGTGCACATCCTTTGTGCCCACATTCCACTGGCCAGAACTCAGTATGTGGCACTGCCTAGCTGCATGGGAGGCTGGTTAGTGTATAGTCCAGTGATATGCCATGGAGGAAATGGGGATAGCTGAACACATTTATCTGTCACAGCTCTTATTTACTGAGAATCTACTAAATGTCAGACACTATGCTAAGTAAGTTATACATATGCTGTCATTTATCCTTACCTCAGCTCTCATTTACGGAAGAAGAAACTGAGGCTCAGAAACCTTAAGTAAGTCTTATGAGGTGAAAGGCTAATTCTTGGAGAATCAGTGTGGAACCTGCTGTTTTTGACTCAAAGCCTGTCGTTAAAAAGGAGTAAGGACAGGTAACACTAGTGGGCCCCACCTGTTCTGAGACTATACCCACCCCCTCAACATCATCATTATCACGGGTTAAGTGCTGATTTGGGGTTAGGCATTGCTGTGAGCAATTTCATACGAACTCCTTTGATCTTCACAAAATCCCTATGAGACAGATACTGTTAATACCCTGATTTTAAAAATGAGGAAATTGCAGAGAGGCTTTGAGTGACTTGGCTGAGATCCTTCAGCCGAGACAGGACTCCAGCCCAGGCAGGCTGTCTCCAGAGTCTATGTACACATCTGCCCGGTTCTTGCACTCTCCAAACAACAAAGCAATTGCTGTAGGGCAGAGTCTCCGTACCCTGCGGAGGATGCAAACTGTTTCCCTGGAGTGCGAGAGGGAAATATGATCCTATTTATGCATATCTTTATTCTTCAAAAAAGAAGTCTGAGCGATACTCAACTTTACTCATATGAATTGCTCAGATTGACTCTGGCGCCCTCACACACCTGAGGATCAATCTATATATATATAATACACATTAGTAAAATTTAATACGCTTAATTTTTTTTACAATACACATAAATACGTGTCATCGGTTGTGCTTGGGTAAGTGGATCAGGGTGGTATGTTCAGTTTTAATTAAACTAGCTCTCACAATGCGGACGATTTTGGAACACACGAAGAACGGTCGACCAAGCTACACCCACAGCACGTCCGCCTCCACCCAATGCCCCAGGCTCCCTCCCGCATGCCCAGAACGTCTACTTCTCAGAGTGGCAGGCGGGGGCTCGTGGCCACACCCCTTCCTGTTTCCCCGCCTTCCTTGTTTCTTCTGTAGCCATCATTGGCTGATTCACCTTGAGATTGGGCGAGCTTCTGGTTGTAGGAGGGACTCTATTGAGCAGAGTTGCTGCCTCTCCCCCAGTGGCCAGCCTCGATTGGCCAAGATGGCGTGGGGCGGGATTGCCATGCCTGTACGTCACCAAACTGCGCCGCAAAGAGTCGGCTTACGCCGCGGCCAACGCTGTGTTTTCGCTGCTTGCCGTTGGGCCAGGCGGATCCAGCCCAGCGACCCAGGGGCTTGGGATGGTGGTCAGGCTGTGCGGTCCTACGACCGACGGGCCAGGAGAGCCCTGGGCCTTAGGCGAGGCGGGATGGCGGCTGCTTTCTCGGGAAGGACTGGCTGAGATGCTGGTGGAAACCCTGGTGATGGAGATCGCCAGGAAGCAACGAGTGGTGGTCTGACACTGGACCCCCAGCAAGGTTTCCAGGTTGCCGCTGAGCCTGGGAAGACGTTACTGTTTGGAACCCAGGACGGGAGGCTTGTGCTCAAGCAGATGAACACGGCCCTTCAGGAGAGGTTACAGGAAATTGAGTTTGACTGGGCAGGTGGAACTTCTACGGCAGAGGAATGACCCTTATGTAGAAGTTTATGAGCAAGGGAACTGGGGGAAAAAAATCGAAAAGCTAACTGCTGACAGCGGGTCCTATCAGCCTATGAGCTCAAGAGCCAGGTGGGGGAATTGAAGACTTATGTCTGAAGCTCTGTCACCTGGGGGCATAAAAACCCTGTCTCAGATATAATTGTCCTTGTAGAAGAAGAAAACTGTATCTGTGCGAATGAGCTTATCTGCAAAGATTAGCATGAAGTTAATTTAAATGGAAGACTGGCAAACAGGCAAATTTTTTCTAGATGAAGATATGTTACCTGTGCGATATCTGAGGCCCAGGAGAGATCGGATTCACTTTTTGAGAGGTTTTCTGCAGGCTGACTTGAAGGTCTCGGTTGCTCTCAGTGTACCTGCAGTCTGAAAAGGACAGGAAGTGGCAATAGCAATAGCCTGAAAATTGGGCAAGATTTCCAAAGTTACCAGAGGTAAAGCCACAGAAAAAGATAATGGTGGGTCTTATTTGTGATACTACTTGGTTAATACACTGGAAGTTGACTTCGTGTCTAATGAAAATCCTTGCAAAGACTGCCCTCGGCTTGTTGCACATGGGCAACACAGCATGAAAAGGACATGATATACTAAAAGACGAAGTCCGCTAAGTCAGTCACCTTCGTGATAGTACCACCAAGGAACCCATGGAAACAGCAAGGGTTATGCATATAAAGGGAAGCCATATGAGATAAAAATGAGACCACTTGAGCAGCATTCTGCTTTAGAGTTGTCTTGAAAATATTCCCGAGTCAGGTCATTAAGAGCATTCCAGATCACTTCAACTATCTAGGGAGGTAAAAACACACAAGACTGTTCTGTTAATATAGGACTACCCAAAAATGACCCTGAATTTTTACTTAGGTCAAGCTGATAAGTAAAAAGTTCACTGTGTTCTTCAGAATCAGCAGGGGGCAAGGCAACATGATAAAATATTAATAGCTAATACTCTCAGTCTGCATCTGGGCACTTTGCAAGTGCTTTACCTGCAATAGTTTGTTAAATCCTTACAACAACTTGGTGAAGCAGATACTATTATTACTCCCACTTTAGAAGTAAAGAAAGGGAGGGCTAGAGAAGTGTAGCAGTTTGCCCAGCTGGCAAATGACATAGCTAGGATTTGAACTTGGGCAGCTTACCACAGATCTTCCAGTCATGCCACCCTGCTTCCCCACGATGGCACATGGATGTACTCTGGCAAAGAATGATTAGCACTTACACCATAGCATGTTTTGTATAATTTCAGTGGAAGTTAAAATAACATTTGCCTCCTCAAAATGGATCCAGTAAGAAAGCCATTGATAGTAATGAATGGAAAATACTATATAATGTAAGGGTTTTTAATACTATGAACTCTATCCATCCTGGCCATTAGTTGATAGGTAGTAAGTTACAGCAGGTTTGTGAATGCAATAAGCCTTTTCAAAAAATATCTCAAGAATAATACTATTTATTCCCTGTTAGTTTTCCAGATAACCAAAGTGAAACCTTTAAGTTCTAAAGTTTTTGTGGGTTTTAAATAGCAATCTTATCTTTTTAAAACTACCTTTAATCAGAGAATCTTGGGTGCGGTTAACCTTTTCTTGATAGTTGAGCACTAGTATTGGTATCTATTATCACCCTCTGCTTTAATAGAATTCTATCTCATTCTTTGGGTTACTATTACTTTAATATATACTCTGGTTTCTCTTTAAATCGCATAAATCTTTTGCCTTTTACTATTACTTTAATATCAGGCTGCCAGACCTGTGGCCATGGTCTGTCTCAAATAACACCTTTCTCTAACCCTACTCTCTACCCTCACACCAACATGTAGTAGATAAAACGTTTTGGGCTAAGAAACCAAATAAGTTTATTATGGATTGCATTTTTAAAAGATAAAATTTAGCATAGTCTTAGTGACTGTGATTTCTTGTCCCCAGAGGTCTTTTTTGCCCTTTATTTCCAGTTAAGAATATAATTTGAAGGTCGATGGCCTAGAAGACTGACCAGCAGATGAGCCATTTACACAAGTACTTACCTCCTATAGTTACCTGGCAAGTATTCCTCACAGTAAAAGTTGGAGATTCCTTTTTACAAAAGACTAAATTACTCTAGCCTTCAGGGGATGGGGAAAAAAAGGGCCAGATAGTAAATATTTTAGACTTTGAGGGCCAAGTGGTGTTTGTTGCCACTACTTATCTCTGCTATTCTAGCATGAAGGCAACTATAGACAATAAATAATAAACAAATGAGTGTGGCTATGCTCCCAAAAAACTTTATTTACAAAAACAGGCAGTGGGCCAAATTTAGACCAAAGGTGATAGTTTTCCCATTGCTGCTCTAGCATTTGGTAATCTGAAATCCTTTGCAATCAGAAGTTTCACGGAGTGGGTAATAAACACCTTCAGATAGGTAAAGAACCAACTCAGGAAATCACATTATTACACTGCTATGAGGAAGAAGAAACTCTGTCCCAGGTCAGAGAACAATCAGCCCCCTCTCACCTGGGCTAGGTGAAGAGCCATTTCTGAAATCCACACATAATGTAAAGGACTTTTGTAGAAAGTAAAGTTGAAGTTCAGCATTTCAATCCCAGTGTTGTCATAGGATAGGCACTGGGGTTGAGTCTTAAAAGTTTCATTTTTTATACAGAGGAATTCTTTCCTTTGTTAAAAAAATGCAAAAAGCTCACCTTTTGCATGCAATATAGCTAATAAGCAGCAAGATTCCATTGGGTATCAGTATGTTTATTTTGTTAGTTATATATAAATACTTCATGGTTATTTGGTGCCGTTGTTCACAGTACTTCTTAAAATGTTGGTGTCCAGTTGCTCAAGGGCTAGTATAGTAGCAAGCCCCTAGGAAGCCCCTCAGTGACTCCCGCTGGTATTCATTCCCTCTTGTAGTTCCCTTACACACCATAGGACCAACTCATATGCAGCCAATAGGATATTAGAGAAATGACGAGTTTTGACTTCTGAGGTTGGATCATAAAACATTTTAGCGTCTTCCTTGCTCTCTCTTGGTTGTGAGGACACCCAAGCACCTTATGGAGTGGGCCATATGGCAGGGGACTGAGCCTCCTGCCAACAGCCAGCACCCACTTACCAGCTACGTGGGTGAGCTGCCCTAGAAGCAGATTCTCCAGGCCCAGTCAAGCCGTCAGATGATGCAGCTCCAGCCAGCATTTTGACTGACACCTCTTGAGAGATGCTGAGTCCCACTTCAGCCAGTTCTGAACTCCTGACCCACAGAAACTGTGTGAGACAATAAATTTATTATTTCAGGAAGCTAAATTTTGAGATAATTTGTTACGCAGCAAGATGACAAATACAGATAATATACAGAAATACAACTGACTTTTGTATATTGACCTTATATTTTGTGATCTTGCTAAGTTCACTTTTTAGTTTTAGTAACTTCCTTGTAGATTCTTTGGGATTTTCTATGTAGATGATCATGCAGTTTTCAGGAGAGACAGTTTTATGTCTTCTTTTCCCATCTATAGGACTTTTATATATTAATATTACTGCATTGATAAGAGCAGACCTCCCTGCCTTGTTCTTGATCTTAGGGGAAAAGCATTCACTGTTTCAACCTTAAGTGTGATTTAGCTGAAGGATATTTGTGGATGATCTTTATTCAGGTTGAGGAGGTTCCCTATTCCTAGCTTACCGAGAATTGTTTTCATTTTGTTTTGTTTTTTTAATTACAAGTGGATGTTGAATTTTGTCAAATGAAAAAGCAAGCCACAGACTGGGAAAGAATGTTTGCAAAATATATATCCAGTAAAGAACATATATCTAAAATACATAGAGAACATTTACACTTCAATAATATTAAGATAATTCAAATTTTTAAGTGGGCAAAAGATTTGGACAAACACTTCATCAAAGAAGATACATGGATGGCAAATAAGCATGCAAAAAGATGCACAAGATCATTAGTTACTAGGGATATGCAAATTAAACCCCAGCGGTGAGGGAACGTCCCAGGAGATGAATTTCAGGATTCAGTAGTGCACAGGATTCGGCTATGCCCCATGAAGGTCCCAGGGTGACTAGAGTCGAGCTTTCTGTTGAGTGAAGATTCTGGGGTTGTGACAGTAACGGAGCACGACCATCTGAGGACCTGGCTGCCCCCGGTTTCCCGGTGGTGTCTAGTAGTGACGATACCAGCTCATTGGAGCTGTGCTTCAGCATAAGGTCTATTACCAGTAAAGCTGCCTTCATCTCTGGTTAGAAACACTATGGAAAGAGGCAGGCTAAGATAACAGGATAATTTAGGTGGAAACACTGAGCTCTGTATTTTTGCTGAAGTTGGTACTTGGCATATAAGTAACCAATAAAAGACTCAAAGTAAAAAAAAAAAGACAAACTCAGTGAGTTACTACTTCACACTCACTAAAATGGCTAAAACTATTTAAAAAACAAAACAACCCAAAAAACAACCTGACGTTTCCAAAGATGTAGAGCAACTGGAACTCTCAGACACTGCTGGTGGGAGTGTGAAATGGCACGGCCACTTTGGAGATCAATTTCACAGCTTCTTAAAATGTTAAACACACTTAACCTAGGGCCCATCTATTCTACTTCTAGGTAAACGCAAGCATGTGTCTACACAATACTTTACACGCAAATGTTCATAGCGTCCGTGACAGACAGAATAGCTCCCTAAACATGTCCTGATCCTCAGAACCTGTGAGTAGTTACCTTACATGACAAAGAGAGCTTGCAGATATGATAAGTTATGGATCTTGGGATGGGAGAGCAGCCTGGGTTATCCAGGTGGGCTCAGTGTAGTCACAAGGGTATGGTCATAGAGCAGGGGGGTCAGAGTCAGAGGTGCAACACGCAAGCAGAGGCTGGAGCGATGCCCTTTGAAGATGGAGGAGGGGCCGTGAGGGGAAGAACTGGGGGGACCCTCAACACTTCTGAGCCTCAGTAGTCTGAAAGAAGCCAGACAAAGAATAATAATGGATGGTCCAGCTTATATACAATTCTAGAAAGTGCAAACTGATTTGTAGTGACAGGTCATTGGTTGCCTGAGGGTGGGGGAGCGGGGAGGAGGGAATGATGGATTGAAATGAGTCTGAGGAAGGTGAAGGTGGTGGAAATACTATATTGATGTGGTGATGGTTTCCTGGGTGTATACCTGTGCCCCAAATCATCAAGTGCTGCATTTTAATATGTGCATCAATTATACCTCAGTAAAGCTGTAAAGGAGTAATGAAGCCCTCCAGCAAGAAGAACAGGTGGAGGTAGCAGTGACGGTCAGAAGAACAGACACAGTAAGACGTCGGAGCCAACACTCCTCCCAGCCCCAGAATTAACCCGGAAGGCTGTCTGAAATTGTGAATTTATAGTCTCTTTAAATGGAGGACCTGACCTTGAGCATAGACTGGCTTCCAGATACTAGGTTATATAGTATCAGGTTGTCATAAGTTGCAAAATATGTAAGAATCAAATTGTGCAAACTTCTAGTTTTTCCTCGAATGCTTAAAGTTGTGTCATACTCAATCCAGTACTTCCAAAACTTTCCTTAAACTTAATGATAAATGTTTTGAAGTATTTTTTGGAGTTTCTTAATAGCAAAAGTAGAAACTTAAGTACCTTTGGGAATCATTTGTTCTTTCTGCTATGGTAAAAGTGCCTATAGTGTAAAAACCGTCACAGAGAAAACACCCTGGCAAAGAACTAAAATGTGTTTTCACATCAGCCAATATTACTGCAAGGTCAGGCAGAAAGCATGAAGGAACACACCAGGACAAAGTACGCAGCAGGGCACGCAGTCAGACTGATCCTACGGTTTTCAGCATGTCTCTGAGGTGGGGCAGGGCCACGGGACAAGCATCACGATTAACTTTTCCTGCCTATGATGAAAAATGCTGTGATATAAACAGTATAGTAAGAACAGGAGGGACTCCATCTTAAGGCTAAGATTTCATTTTAAACACCAGGGAGTTGGGAGGTAAGATTCCCAACACATTCTTTGGTAATCAGCCAACAACCATTTTAAGCCTGGGCGAGGAGTCCTAACTGACATGTTTCCAGTGCTTGAGGGTAACTGCTTATCTTGGAGAAGAACAGGATCAATAAATTCCTTGTGTTAAGGTTATCTTACAGAATTACCTGGAGGACTGACGGTAGGTGGTGACATAATGTTTCTCACAGACAGCGGAATCATGAGACCACATGTCCAGCCTATGCCACCCCCCACTCCGTCCTTTGCCCTCCTCTTGAAAGCCTTAAAAGAGAATCCTAAGCCTCTGAGTGTGCTCCTCTCTGAGATGGTCCACACTCCCCTTTCTTTGAGTGTGAACTTATTACCTTAAAGGCTTCTCACTGCTTAATGTACTGCATTTTGTCTCTGTACTCTTCCAGTGGTAAGTATCTTGGTTACTTTGCTACTTCATTTTATTTTCTAGACTTAAGCACAAGTCTCTGTCTGTCCTACATGAGACAAGTAGGGAGTGACTACTGACATCTCTGTTTGGGGCTTGCAAGTTCCCATTGCCTGGGTGACCTGGACAGGATTGCAGCTGTACATCATGCTCCCTAATTTTCATGCCTGAAAATCTCCTTTCTTTGCCTTTCGGAAGTTCTCAGAACATAATCTCACTCCATCCGGTGCTCTGTGGCTCCCCCAAATCTTGGGGTGGTAGGGGTTTAGTTCCCATGCCATGTAGATTCAAGTGGACACTGGACGCCAGGTGACCCTGGCTTTAGGAGTTGGCAAGGGATTTGCTGTATGCCGAGCAGGAGTTCAATGAGCTTCCCTTTCCTCCCTCTGTTCTTCCTGGCTCTCTGCTGCCTGCAAGGCAGCTTCCACTCCCTGCTACTCTTGCCTTAATGGATTCTTTCTTTATTCACACTCATCTGACCTGTTCGAGAATTCTTTCTTGTCCAGAGTCAAGACCTCCCTCTGATCCAGGCTGAGGTTTCACCCTAGTGCACAGGGCCAGCCCTCCCCAGAAGCAGCTGCCTGGCGACATCTCTGCTACTAGCATGTACTAGATTATGCTTCAGAAATGAAAGACCAAAGCAGGACTTCTCAATTTTTGCAAGTTTCCAAGCAAAGATGAAGTAGAGAAAAGAAAGCCTCACCAAGAAGTGACTCATGTAACAAAAACAATGATTCATGAAAAAACAAAACAAAACCCAACTGTGTGAGTCTAATCACTGATGGGGCAGCTGGTTTGGACTGGATGGAGTGTAACAAGCATTCTGGGATGCAGGTATGGAGACAGCAGCAAAATGAAATTCACTCAGTGTATCACTTCTGAGGAGGAAGTGAAGCCAGAGCTCTCAAAGCAGTAGAATCATTTAATGCTTTTCAACAAGAAGGGGAATGACCATAACTTTTTCACCACAGGAAAGTTGATTGGTTATCTCAAGACAAGGAGTATATAGGGACTCTTTAACTTGAACTCGAGTTTTGCATTTTCCTTTACGAAAAGTTGTATATTCCAAATGTGCTGGCCTTTTCAATGATAACTAGCTATCAGTAGTGTGCTACTCAACAGATACTTCATCATAAACACATAAACATTCAAACAAACATACTAACTGAACTTGAAGGCAAAAGGGGCATTTGACCAAAGAGTGGCACCAAAACCGCATTTTGACACGTTTTTGCTATGGAGAGGATGTTATGAAAAAGGGCTGTTTGAGTATGTTTCTAGTATTACGTGATTTGGTCACATATAAAAGCTCTGTCTGCAAACTTAAATAACTCGGAAATGGAATTTTCTAACCTGTTTAAAAATATTCCAAACAAAGAATTTAAGTGATATTTGATCCACTTGTTAATAACATAAAAATGTGACCCCTTTTTAGTTTGCTGGCTCATGCAGTTGACATCATGGAAGATGAAACTTTTTTAGCCACAAGTAGATATTCAATATCAACATTTGCTAATCTTACAAAAAGAGAGACTGCCGGACAGTAGGTGTCTCCTGATGCCATCAAACTGCACCTCCTCACATTCTCACACACATGCAAATCAGACCTGAATCTCACTGAAACCTCCAAATCTAATCTCAATATAGAAAAAGTAGCGGACAGGACATGCTAAAGGCTGTCAGAGGGATGCGGTCAGTGCAATCCAACAATGGGAAACTGCAGGACAGATGTGGGAAACGGCAGGACAGATGACCACCTTTCTCCAGCAAATTGCAAAGGCAGGGGTCATGGACTGAATGTCATGGCCCCCTAAATGCATGTGCAGAAGCCTGAACCTTCACCGTGACTGTGTTTGGAGATGTGGCCTTTTTAGAGGGGCTTCAGGTTAAGTGAGGCCATAGGGTGGGGCCGTCCTTTGCTGGGACACGGGGACGGGGCAGCTACCTGAGACACAGGAAGGGAAGCCGCACCTGACAGCAGCCCTATAGGGCTTTGATCTGGGACTTCCAACCTCCAGAACCATCAGAAAATAAATGTCTGTGCTTGAAGCCACCCAGTCTGTGCTATTCTGTTATAGCCATCAGAGCTGACTAACAATAGGAACAGGAGAGAGAGGGGGCGATAGGTACAGAGGGGGAACCTATAGACTAAAAGCCACTTAAAACCACATCAACCAGTTATGTATATTTTACCACAGTGAAAAAGAAAACATATCAACCAACCATGTTGTGACCTTTGGATCCTGATCTTTCATCATCATCATCTTGTATGGTTGTATTTGTGAGACAACAAAGCCTTTGAACAGGCTGATACTGAGTGATCTTAAGGAATTATTATTTTTAAGTGTGGTATTAGTGGTGGTGTGTCTTTTAGGAAGGGTCATTATTCTTTTTTTTAATTAAAGTATCATTGATACACAATCTTATGATGGTTTCACCTAAACAACACAGTGGTTTCAACATTCACACATATTGTCAAGTCCTCACCCCCTCCACTGCGGTCACTGTCTGTCAGTGGAGTAAGATGTCACAGAGCTACATGCAGAATTATTTATGGATGAAATGACACCCATGTTTGGGATTTGTTCTAAAATAATGTGGGAGAGAGGGAGCGGATGGGGCAGGCTTAGCTGGGAATTGATGGGGCGGGTGGCTGGTTAGATGGAGGTTCATTCTACTGCCCTATTCCTAAATATGTTCACAGTTTTGCATAATGTAGAGTTAAAAAAAAAGTTGACAAGCCAAAGTAACCAAGAGCTTTTGGGTAACTAGTAGATGGAATTGAAAAAACTAGTGCCATGATTTGCTGGTCATACCAGGGAGCTCTACTTCCTTCTAGATCCCTGGGTCTTGATGATGTGTCTCTCCCAGCTGTCATGGGCATTAGGGCCAAGGTGAGATGAACTGTGTTTTTTGGAATAGTTCTATCTATCAAAGTATTGAGCCTGGATTTTTTTTTGCTGTTATTAATGTACAATTACATGAGCAACATTATGGTTACTAGACTCCCCCTATTATCAAGTCCCCACCACATACCCCATTACAGTCACTGTTTATCAGCGTAGTAAGATGCTATAGAATCACTACTTGTCTTCTGTGAGTTGAACAGCCCTCCCTATGCCCCACAAACATTACATCTGCTAATCGTAATGCCCCTTTTTCCCCCTTATCCCTCCCTTCCCACCCATCTTCCCCAGTCCCTTTCCCTTTGGTAACTATTAGTCCGTTCTTGGGTTCTGTGAGTCTGCTGCTGTTTTGTTCCTTCAGTTTTTTCTTTTTTCTTTGTTCTTATACTCCACATATGAGTGAAATAATTTGATACTTGTCTTTTTCGGCTTGGCTTATTTCACTGAGCATAATACCCTCTAGCTCCATCCATGTTGTTGCAAATGGTAGGATTTGTTTTCTTCTTAAGGCTGAATAATATTCCATTGTGTATATGTACCACATCTTCTTTATCCATTCATCTACTGATGGACAATTAGGTTGCTTCCATTTCTTGGCTATTGTAAATAGTGCTGTGATAAACATAGGGGGGCATATGTCTTTTTCAAACTGGGCTGCTGCATTCTTAGGGTAAATTCCTAGGAGTGGAATTCTTGGGTCAAATGGTATTTCTATTTTGAGTTTTTTGAGGAACCTCCATACTGCTTTCCACAATGGTTGAACTAATTTGCATTCCCACCAGCAATGTAGGAGGGTTCCCCTTTTTCCACATCCTCGCCAACATTTGTTGTTGTTTGTCTTTTGGCTGGTGGCCATCCTAACTGGTGTGAGGTGATATCTCATTGTGGTTTTAATCTGCATTTCTCTGATGAGTAGCGATGTGGAGCATCTTTTCATGTGCCTGTTGGTCATCTGAATTTCTTCTTTGGAGAAGTGTCTGTTCAGATCCTCTGTCCATTTTTTAATTGGCTTATTTGCTTTTTGTTTGTGAGGTACATGAGCTCTTTATATAATTTGTATGTCAACCCCTTATCAGATACGTCATTTATGAATATATTCTCCCATACTGTAGGATGTCTTTTTGTTCTACTGATAGTATCCTTTGCTGTACAGAAGCTTTTTAGTTTGATATAGTCTCATTTGTTCATTTTTGCTTTTGTTTCCCTTGCCCGGGAAGATATGTTCATGAAGAAGTTGCTGATGTTTATGTCTGAGAGATTTTTGCCTATATTTTTTTCTAAGAGTTTTATGGTCTCATGACTTACATTCATGTCTTTGATCCATTTTGAGTTTACTTTTGTGTATGGGGTTAGACAGTAGTCCAGTTTCATTCTCTTACATGTAGCTGTCCAGTTTTGCCAACACCAGCTGTTGAAGTTGAGCCAAGATTTTTAAAAAATGAAATATATTATCATATTTATCATATTAAAATAGTATTAGTACTATTTAAAAGTGAGAGTCAATGTGTTTTTGTATAATCTTTAAGAAAAATAAAATGCAAATTATTATTATTTTCTTTATTGAAGTGTCTTTGATATACAATCTTATATTGGTTTCAAGTATACAACATGGTGGTTCACCAGTTATCCACATTATTAAATCCTCACCCCCCTAGTGCAGTTACTGTCAACATAGGAAGATGTTACAGAATCCTTGGCTATATTCTCCATGCTCTACTACTATACTACTCTCCCCATGAGCAACTTATATTATGGTTGAGAATTTTTCTGCCCCTTTATCCCCCTCCCCCTCCCTTTCTCCCCACCCTAGTCCCTTCCCCATGATAACCACCAGTCACTTCTCTGTGTCTATGAGTCTACTGCTGTTTTGTTTGTTTTATGTTCCGCAAATAAATGAAATCATATGGTTATTTGTCTTTCTCCTCCTTATTTATACCGTCTAGGTCCATCCATGTTGCAGCAAATGGCAGGATTTTGTTTTTTTTTTTAATGGCTGAATAATATTCCATTGTGTATATATACCACATCTTTATCCATTAATCTATTGATGGTCATTTAGGTTGCTTCCATATCTTGGCTATTGTAAGTGATGCAGCAATAAACATAGGGGTGCATATGTCTTTTTGAATCAGGAATTTTGTTTTCTTTGGGTAAATTCCTAGAAGTGGAATCACTGGGTCATATGGTATTTCTCTTTTTAGTTTTCTGAGGAACCTCCACACTGCTTTCCACAGTGACTGCACCAATTTACATTCCCACCAGCAGTGTAGGAGGGTACCCCTTTCTCCACATCCTCACCAACATTTGTTGTTGTTTGTCTTTTGGATGTTGGCCATCCTAACTGGTGTGAAGTGATATCTCATTGTGGTTTTAATCTGCATTTCCCTGATGATTAGCGATGTGAAACATCTTTTCATGTACCTGTTGACCATCTGAATTTCTTCTTTGGAGAAGTGTCTGTTCAAGTCCTTCACCCATTTCTTAATTGGGTTATTTGTTTTTTGGTGTTGAGGCATATGAGCTCTTTATATATTTTGGATGTTAACCCCTTATCAGATAAATCATTTATGAATAGGTTCTCCTATACTATAGGATGCCTTTTTGTTCCCCTGCTGGTGTTCTTTGCTGTACAGAAGCTTCTTAGTTTGATGTCATTCCAGTTGTTCATTTTTTATTCTGTTTCCCTTGCCCAAGGAGCTGTGTCCAGGAAAAAATTACTCATGCTTATGTTCAAAAGATTTTTGCCTATGTTTTCTTCTGAGAGCTTTATGGTTTCATGTCTTACATTTATTTAGGTCTTGATCCATTTTGAGTTTAGTTTTGCGTATGAGTTAGACAATAATCCAGTTTCATTCTCTTGCATGTATCTGTCCAGTTTTCCTAACACCAGTTATTGAAGAGGCTATCTTTTCTCCATTGTATATTCATGGCTCCTTTATTGTATATTAATGACAATATATGTGTGGATTTATATCTAGGATCTCTATTCTGTTGCATTGGTCCATGAGTCTATTCTAGGAAATTATTCTTTAGAAATACTATTTATTTATCCCACCTTTTACACTTCATTTCCTTGTGGATTGTACAATGTATTATAGTAACATAGTCAGGAGTTTCCTCTAGACATGGCCCAGGGAGGGCAGGAGTCCAGAGTGCCACTACTCCATAATAGCTCCCCTGGGCTTGTCAGGCTGCCTGGCCATCTGCCATCAGTGACCCAAACCTTCCAAGTGTGAAGGCTTTGGGGCACTTGTCCAAAGTCCGAGATCATTCCACAGCTGGGACCACATCCAAATTGGAAAGGAAGAGGTAAAACTGTCTCTATTTGCAGATGACACAGTCTTAACATGTAGAAAACCCTAAGGAAACCACATACACACACACAAAACTGTTAGAGCTAATAAGTGAATTCAACAAAGTTGTAGGACATGAAATCAACAGACAGGCATCAGCTGTATTTCTATATGCTAGCAATTAACAATGCAAACAGGAAATAAATAAAACATTTATTTATAATAGCATGAAAAATAATACAGTACTTACGAATAAATTTAGCTAAGAAGTATAAGACCTGCATGCTGAAAACTACAGAAGGTTGCTGAAAGGAATGAAAGAGACCTATGTAAATGGAAAGACATGTGGTGCCTATGGACTGGAAGACCATATTGTTAAGATGACAATACTCAAAGAAATATACAGATTCAGAGCCATTCCTATCAAAATCTCAATGGTGTTTTTGCAGAATTGGAAACATCCATCCTAAAATTAATATTGAATTTCAAGGGACCCAGAATAGCCAAGACAAGCTTGAAAAAGAACAAAGTTGGAGGATTTGCATTTCCTGATTTCAAAACCTACTACAAAGCTACAGGTGGTACTGGCATAAGGCTAACAATATAGATCAATGGAACAGAATTGAGAGCCCAGAGGTAAACCCTCATATCTATGGTCAGTTGATTTTTGACAAGGGTGCCAAGACTATTTGATGGGGAAAGAACAGTCTCTTCCAAAATTGTTCTGGGAAAACACGATATGCACATGCAGAAGAATGAAGGTGGGCCTTTACCTTACACCATCTACAAAAGTTAACTCAAAATGGAGCAAAGACTTAAATCAAAGAGCCCAAACTATAAAACTCTTAGAAGAAAATACAAGAGAAAATCTGTATGACCTTGGATTTTTCAATGGCTCCTGAAATGACACCTAAAGTATAGGCAACAAAAGAAAAAAATAGATAAATCAGATTTCATTAAAATCAAAAACTTCTGCATCAAAGGATACTATCAAGAGAGTAGAAAAACAACCCACAGAATAAAGTATTTGCAAATCACATATCTGATGAGGGTTTAATCTCTAGAATATATAAGGGACCCTTATAAGTCAACAACAAAAAGACAAGCAACCCAATCTTAAAATGGGCAAAGGACTTGAATAGATTTTCCCAAAGAAGATACGCAAGTGACCAGTAAGCATATGAAGATGCTCAACATCAATAATCATGAAGGAAATGCAAATCAAAACCACAATGAGATACTGCTTCATACCCACTAGGATGGTTATGATTAAAAAATGGAAAATGACAAGCATTGGCGAGGATGTAGGGAAATCAGAACTCCTGTGTACTGATGCTGGGAATGTAAAATGGTGCATCTGCGGTGGAAAACAATTTGGCAGTTTCTTAGAAAGGTAAACATATGACTCAGCAATTCTACTCCTAGGCATTTATCCCAAAGAATTGAAAGCAGGGACTCATTCAGATGTCAGTATCCATAGAAACAATATTCATAGTTGCCAAAAGGTAGAAACAACTCAAATGTCCATCAACAGATGGATTAAAAAAATGTGAGACATACACACACACACGCACACACACAGAAATATTATTCAGTCATAAAAAAGAATGAAGTGCTGATCCAGGCTACAACATCCCCCCGACTAGACCATGAGCTCCTAGAGCGTCGGGATGAGGTCTGCCTAGTTCATGGGTGGCTCCTGGCACAGAGCCCGGTTCCTGACGCTCAGTACGTGTTTGCTGGGTGGAAGAAGAACTTGTAGCCACTTTCCCCCAGGGATCCCAGCACCGATGAGCTCTAGCCCTGGTTTCCATTTTTTTTTTAAATGGCCATGCATCTGCTCTTTAATGTTTTCCTACAATATATTAAAATTTCAGTCTCTTCACAAGTAGTAATGTATATTCTCTGGATTTTTTTCAGCCACAGCAACTGGATTCTTTTCCGATTTTTGCTGCAGCTTCTGCTTTGTAATCACATGGACCGTTGTGCTTGTCAGAGTAATGATGAAGTCCACAAAACAAATTTCCACGTCGGTAGTCAAACCCTGTAAGTCCGACTTTCTTTCTGCACATGAAACATCTGTTCTTCTTTGGTTTGGGCAACTCAGGAGCTTTTTCTTCACTTTGAGAAGTACTGGGCTGAGAAACTGATGGCCTGGGCTGAGTGACAACTGGCTCTGACACCTCTGTTTTCGGAGTTGTTATTCTGTCCTCTCTTGCAATGCTCATTTCTGTCATTTGCTGAGTTACAGGCAAGGCAGCCACAGGCACATTTCTTGATTTTTCAGATGTGCTGCCAGCAGCACCTTCCCAGTTGTTTAAACTGGCGTCTGCTCTGTGTACAGATGATGCAGGACCTGAACAGAATGGACCT
Organism: Phataginus tricuspis; assembly: GCA_029783875.1. Classification (NCBI taxonomy): domain Eukaryota; kingdom Metazoa; phylum Chordata; class Mammalia; order Pholidota; family Manidae; genus Phataginus; species Phataginus tricuspis. The sequence continues at coordinate 5,014,898 of JAQQAC010002172.1, forward strand.
TGACAATCTGTGCTAAGGGAAATGAGCCAGACACAGAAGGACTAATATACGATTCCACTTACACGCAATGTCTACAATAGCGAATTCATAGGCACAGAAAGAAGATTAGAGGTTATCAGGTGCTGGGGGTAAGGGAAATGAGGTTTTGCTTAATAGGTACAGTGTTTCTGTTTGGGGTGAAATAGACAGTGGTGATTGTTACACAACATTGTGGATACAATGAAAGCCATTGAATTGTACAATTCAAAATGGTTAAAATGGCAAAGTCTATGTTATGTATATTTTAACACACATACACTCACTCACGTTCATACACACATACATGCACCCAGACTCTGGGGTCAGAAAGACCTGGGTCCTAATGCTGGCTGTGTGGCCTTGGGCAAGGAACTTACCCTCTCTGAGCCCTAGAGTCTCATCTATAAAATCAGGACATTGCAATCACTTGGCTCCCAGGATCATGAGGCACATAAGGAGCTGACTCAGTGCCTGGGACCCAGGAGGCCCCCAACAGGTGGCAGCTCTTATTTATGGTCACCAGTACCCAGCCCTACTCTCCAGGCTGCGGTATTTTATGAACACGTTTCCCTTGCAGTCAAGCACTGTGACCACCCAAGAGCCCTGATAACCACACTCTGCAGGAAAGAAATTAGAATACCCTTGGCCGCAAGGGATGCCTGGCTCTGCCCACTCAAATTCTTTCAGGCTAGCGGTGAAGCAGCTGTTGAGGACCAACCCTGCTCCAAGCCCAAGTCATATGGTCTTTCGTGGGCATTTCCCTAAAAGGCTCCACCTCGGCCAAGCCTCACGCATGCTCTGGGCTCGGCCATGGGCTATGCTGTCCCAAGCTGTCCTCCAAGGATGCTGAGTGTGACACTCTGAGGATGCCCCCCTGGCTCACTCTGGGCCTTGTGACTCACAGGAAGGGTAAGTAGGGACGGGCCATGGGCACAGTTAGGAGCTGGGAAATGGACCCTACAAGGAAAAGTGAGCCAAGGGCTGTCGTGCACAGGCCGAAATGGCCTGCAGGATGGAAACTGACTAAAACTCAAGGCGGAAGAGGTGGAGGAGAGGAGGAACCCAAAGGGACCAGCAATGGCACAAAGCATCCATTTCAGACTTCCTTGCAGTTCCTTGAAAGCAACCCTCTCCTATGTGCCTCAGGGCCTTTGCATGTGCTGTTCTCTCTGCCATGAGCATTCTTCCCCTCTCTTCACTTGGCTAACTCCTGCTCATGTTTGAAGTCTCAGCTTCAGTGTCGTCTCCCCAGGGAAGGCTTCTTTAACCACCACCTCTCCATACACGGCCATAGCACCATGGACTGCTCCTTCCTAGCACTGACTAGCAATGCGTCAATCGTGTGCTTTCATATGCATCCCCCCACTAGACCATGAGCTCCTAGAGGGTCAGGATGAGGTCTGCCTAGTTCATGGGTGGCTCCTAGCACAGAGCCCAGTTCCTGATGCTCAGTACACGTTTGCTGGGTGGAAGAAGAACTTGAAGCCACTTCCCCCAGGGATCCAGGCATCTAGTCCTGGTTTCCGTCCCCACCTTCTCTCTTTCCTACTATTCCCTCCCTCCTGATGAGTGGGCAGCCTGCCCCGGCCATCACGGGACATGTAGAGGGACAATGCCACTTCCAGCACCCTGGCACCCCCAGGATCCCTCCAAGGTCAGGAAGAACGGGAAGTGTCAGACTCCAGGAAGAGAAGGGAGGCAGCAAAAAGGCTACCCAGCCTGAGGTGTGTCCCGGACCACGCAGACCATGACGCCACCCCAAAGGTGGCTGCACTTCCTTTCCAAAGGAATGCAGCACATCCCACCCATAGGTAGTCTTGCCAAAAACTTAAACCCAATTCTTATCACGCCTCTAGATCTGCCCTGTCAGTCCAGCAGGCACTAACTAGTCACATGAAGCTATTTAAAAATTAATTCAAATTAGAAAGTCAATTGAAGATGGCGGTGTGAATGGAGTGGCAGAATTTTCCTCCCAACATTATATTTATCCACAAAAACACAGCAAATGCAACTGTTCCTAAAAGAGAGACCAGAACACACAGGAAAGCGCACACCGTGCAGCCACACCTGAGAGGACTCGGAGCTGGCGAGGCGGGTAATAAACGGAACCGCGACCCGGCAGAACCCGAGCACTCCCCCACCCCAGCGCACCGGCGGGAGGAGAGGATTCAGAGCCGGGAGGGAGTGGAAATGCAGGCCCAGGAGATAACCAGCCCCAGATCTGCCCCGGGAGCGCGGGTGCACAAAGCGCGGTGTGGCAGAGATTGGAGAGACGGAGGGCACAGGGTCTCAGTGGGAATGCACCTGCTTGCTCGCGGCTGGCTCAGGGAAGGAGAAAAGAGAAGAAAAAAAAGGAGAAAAGCGCGCACTTTGTTTTGCAGCGGTCTTAAAGAGACAGGAGTCCAGCAGAGAACCTCATCGCAGTGGGACACTCAGCCCAGCAGGCTGGGAGTCCTGGGGAGCTTCGGACCCCATAGTGGGCAACTGGGAAAGGGTAGCCATATTTAGGACTCCCACAGAGCTCAACAACCTCCCATTCATTCTCACCCTGGCCACAGCTTTAAAGGGCCGTGCGGAGCGGCGCGGCCACGGCTCTGGAATAGTGGAGCAACAGCGCCACCTACAGCATTCACACAGAAACCACTCCCGGTGGGCATTTTTTTTTTTTTAGGTGTTGCTGCTTTTTCTTTTTCTTTTTCTTTTTCTTTCCTTTCTTTTCTTTCTTTCTCTCTCTCTTTTTTATTATTATTAGTATTTTTTTCTCTTCTTTCATCTCCTTCCTTTTTAAAGTCATAAAGAGCCCAGCTGACATACGTGACAACTACCAACAACCAATTCTATAGCCATGAGAAGACAGAAGAATATGGTACAGACAAAGCTTCAGACACACACAACCCCGGAGAGAGAACCTGAAGGAATGGACATGCACAGTCTTCCTGAAAAAGAATTCAGAATAAAAGTCATAGCCATGCTGACGGATCTACAGAAAAATGTGCAAGAGCTGAGGGAGGAAATGAGGAAAGACTATGCAGAAATGAGACAAGCCATCGACGGGCCTAACAGCAGACTGGATGAGGTACAAGATGCTGTCAATGAAATACAAAACAGAGAACAGGAATACAAAGAAGCTGAGGCAGAGAGAGATAAAAGGATCTCTAGGAATGAAAGAATATTAAGAGAACTGTGTGACCAATCGAAACGGAGCAATATTCGCATTATAGGAGTACCAGAGGAAGAAGAGAGAGAAAAAGGGATAGA
>JAQQAC010002172.1:5019931-5069985 GCA_029783875.1 Phataginus tricuspis
GGGGGGCACGGGGGGTACTGTACAGCTCAGAGAAGACAAGTAGCGATTCTCATCTCACTACGCTGATGGACAGTGACTGTGGTGGGGTTGGTGGGGGGGACCTGGTGTTGGGGGGAGTTCAATCGTCACGGTATTGCTCATGTAATTGTAGGTTAATGATACTAAAATTAAATAAATTATTTAAAAAAAAAAAAAAGAAGTAATGGTACATATACACAATGGAATATTACGCAGCCATAAGAAAAAAACAAATCCTACCATTTGCAACAACATGGATGGAGCTGGAGGGTATTATGCTTGGTGAAATAAGCAAGGCCGAAAAAGACAAGTACCAAATGATCTCACTCATGTGTGGAGTATAAGAACAAAGAAAAAAACTGAAGGAACAAAACAGCAGCAGACTCACAGAACCCAAGAACGGACTAACTGTTACCAAAGGGAAAGGGACTGGGGAAGAAGGGCGGGAAGGGAGGGATAAGAGGGTAAAAGGGGCATTACGATTAGCAGATGTAAGGTGGGGGGGCACGGGGGGACTGTACAGCTCAGAGAAGACAAGTAGTGATTCTCATCTCACTACACTGATGGACAGTGACTGTAATAGGGTTGGTGGGGGGGACCTGATGAAGGGGGTAGTTTAATCACCACAATATTGCCCATGTAATTGTAGGTTAATGATACCAAAATAAATTGTAAAAAAAAAAAAATTCAAATTAGAAGGAAGAATTCAGTTCCTCTCTCACATTAGCCACATGTGTTGGACAGCACAGCTATAATACACGACCGTCAGTGAAGAAAGTTCTATAGGACAGAGCTGGAATAAAAACATACTAAACGGCACCATGGGGATGCTCTCTACAGAATCCAGATTGTAGGAAACTATGGGACAAACAACAAATACGAGGAGACAGGGAACGGGGGAAACTGGAGATTAAAAGAGGTTTAAGAGACATGTCAGTCAAGCACAGTTGCCTGTCTGTAATTTAGTGCCTGGTTCAAACAAACTGAAAAAAGTTATTACAAAAAGACAAGTCATCACCTTGGAAATTTGAACCCTGACGTGAGTGACTAGATATTGAACGGCATGGAGGTGGGTTTTCCCCAGTGAAATAACAATAGTTGTTACAGTTACAGTTATATAGTTGTAGTATTGTGAGTACAGTTCTTTAAAAAAGACTCCTCTTTTAAAGATACATATTGAAATACTTAATGATTTTTAAAACAGTGTCTGCTTTCTGAGAACTGATATAGAAAATTTCCAAGGTACAGTATTAGGTGAATATTCCCAGGGGCAGAGCAGCCTGTTCAGAGTGTCCCTGCTTATATTAAAAAAGAAAATGGGGGTGGGGACAGGGAAGCCCTTGAGGGGCACACTCACATGCTGGCTATGCGACAGCTCCCAGAAGGGACCCAGCGGATCTGCTGGCCGGCAGGACTGGGAGTGGTGCTGTTCCTGCCTGCACGCTCTTTTGTCTTTTGTTCTTTGAGTTTTTCTTCTTATATAAATATATTACCTTTCCCAAAATTACAAAAATTATATCCATCCAGCCAGCCATCCTACCAAGATTTACTGAACACGAGCTGTGTCCCAAGCTCTGTTCTAGGCACCGAGGACACAGCAGAGAACAAAACAGAGAAATCCCTGCCTGCATGGGGCTGGCATTCTGGAAGGGGAGACACACAGTAAACAAAGAAACAAGTAAATATTCGGTGGGGACACGGAGGCTCTGGGGTGATGGCTGGCCTCAGACCACAGACGCCATCGGGTCAGGAGCTCTCCCACCCTCTGCCACACCTTGGCTTAGAGGTCCCTTGCTCCAGGAGGCCTTGCTGACCACCTGGGCCCAGGCCCCTCGTTGTGTGTCCCACCGCACTAACCATGACAGTAACGGGCCCCTCTCTACCCTCAGCGCCTCCTGCCTGGTTCTCTCTGGCTGGGGCAAACCGGATGGCCCCTCACTGCCGGTGTGCGGGCACCTGGTCACTAGCAAGGCCTGAGTGCTGCCTCCTGTGTATGGCCTCCTAGGCTTCGTGTTCCCATTTGCAGATGAGGTCTCTGAAGGTCAAGGAGGCTGTGGCAGGACCCAGACTGGACCTGACATAGATCACTGATTCCAACCCGGGTTGCCCTGTCCTGTGAGCTTCAGTGGGAAAGCTCCCTCTCTGCCTGCCCTGCTGGTGCATAACAGGGGCCATGAATTTAAACTGATCGGGAAGAGGGCACATTTTGGACTCGGGCTTAGAAGCTGTGAAGCTCAACACACCTGGTAGGGAGCCCCTGCGATGACCACCCTTGCCCACTAGAGAGCACTGTGGGACAGAAACCCAGTCCACGGAGACGAGCGCGGGTGCGGTTGATGACAGGTGACCTTGCCAAGAGTGCCCTTTGTGAGAGCTACCTCGTTGGTTTCTGACCGTGAATCCAGGACTTGGGTACTGTTAGGACCCCCACTTTACTAAGAAACCAAGGCTCAGCATTGTTGAAAGATTTGTCCCAAGTCACCAAGTTAGAATGAGACAGCATTTGCCCTCCGCTCTGATCCCCGGGCCCAGACTGCCGACCACATGTCCCCCCTCCCCTCACCCATGCCGCTTGGCTCTGTCTTTCCTCCTGGGTCACTTCTAGATGGTTCCCACAAGCCCAGTGAGATTCCCCCAGGCCTGCTCAGTGTGGGGAGATGTCTCCCCACAGGAGTTACTGCAGTGAGAGGCAGGGACGTGGGGGTGCCAAGGGGAGCTGGGGCAGGAGCTGGGGCTATGGGACCAGCCGTGGACATGGTGCAGGAGATCCCAGGCCACAGGGCTAGGTGTCCTTCTGCTCTGGCCCCTGGCGGAGCCGGCCCCCTGGGAGTCCGCCAGGCTTATTAATATCCTGCTGAATCAGGGGGCTCTTGAGTTTCAGCATCACAGGACTCAGAGGCTAGCATGCCAAGGGCATGTGTGACTTCCCCTGCACCCTCTTTCTCACCTGCACTGCCCACCTCAGGCTGAAAGTCCTGCGGGTCTGGGCTGCCATGTGGCCTGGGGGCAAGTCAGCTTCCCCTGGACAGAAATGGAACTAAGAACCTCCCACCTGCCCCTGGGTTGCAGGGATCCTAAAAGTCCTGGCACACAGGAGGGGTTGAAAAGAGCTGTTCTCTCAGAAAATGCTGTATGAGGGCCTGCCGTGGGCCAAGCCCTGTCCTGGTCACTGGGGGCACACGGTCTGCTCTACAGAGCTCACCGTCTGCCCGCGAGGGGCCCTGCTCGGGAGCTGCAGCGCACTGGGCTCAGCCAGGAACCAGAGAGAAGCGGGGCCTGGTCGGCGAGCTCCTCCAGACATGTGGACCCGGGTCTCAGGGACTCTGGTGCCACTGGCTGAAGGTAAGAGTATCAGACTCAGGACGAGGGTGGTGAGGGGTCCATGTCAGAGTGGCCACGACAGCAGAGAACAAGATGAGGCAAACGCACCAAAATCTCAGCCTCTGCACCCCCTTGCTGCCCCAGGCCCCAGGCGGCTTCCTGCATCTCTCACGCACACCCTCATGGCTGGCGCAGGCTCCGCATGGCCCTGCGAAGGCAGGTGACAGCTGGCTCAGTTCCTGTCCACCGGGCCCTTGGAATTCCCCCAGTCACGGTTTTAGAAACTATTCACTGAGGTCACATACCAGCCAGATACACACGTCATCTCCTCAGATCCTCACAGGATGTCTGCTCTTCCCCACTTACGGGTAAGGAAACGAGTTCCACAAGGCAGTCTGGCTGATTCCAGAGCCCTTGTTCTTAACCCTGATGTGAAACTCAGGCATTCGGCCTCTGCAGTCTTGGTTGAATGGTTTAATGGATAAACAAGAGTTTCATCCCTAGCAGAGCAGATTTCTTCTTACCCTGCTCCCTGCTCCCCCCCCACCCAGGGTTGTCCCATTCCTGCGTGGGGATTACAGGGACAATGGGCCCCCATGAGACGCTGCCCCTAGGCCCTCTGGAGCCCCTATCAGTCAGCTGCATGTGTCTCAGTGAGGCCGAGAGGGCAGCCCGCCCTGGCTGGCCCCTCACAGGCGCCGTTATCAGGGGACACATTCCAACCTGGTGGGCTGTTCCTCCTGGAGGGGGTAGGGGAGATAAAGCCTGCCACTTTCCGGCCCCTCTTCAGAGTTTGACCAAATGGGGAGGGGGTGCTCTGAGGGCAGGAAGGGGGTTATCACAACAGGAAGGCCCAGCAACCGGCTTGTTTCTTCATCCAGCCTGAGAAAACAGCAGGGGCTGGGCCGGTGGGCCCTGGGCCTAGAACATGACCCTTCTCAAGGGTGACCCCTATTGGGGTGGGAGGAGGCAGGGCGCCTTCGCTGGAGCCCAGAGGCCTCATGCCTGCTCTTGGGAGCCAGATGGGGCTGGCGAGGAGGCCAGGGTTTCAACCAGAGGCTGGGCACTTTCTCTGGGGGATCCCGAAGCACCACTTCCTCACGGGGCCAGCCTGGCCGCACAGCACCTGTCTGCCCACCTCATGGAGTCTCACTTTTCTCCCCCTTAAATGACAGATAATGGACGTTCGTACCTCTTAGGCTGGGAGGTGAAGATGTGATGTGTACCCAGGGCTTAGTACAGAGCCTGGCACCAGGTAGGCACTGCGGAAATCCCTGTGGGTCACACGCTGCTCACGTTTATCAGCGCCGACGCCCGCCCCTCCGCGCGGAAGAGCCCATCCACAGGCAGCAGCACCCCAGGAAGGAGACACGATGGGTGACCCCCCTGGCGCGGATGAGGACACAGGCCCAGGCGCGGAGGTGACTCACCCAGGCTCACACGCTCCAGGTGTGGGCTCTCAGGTGCCACAGTCCCATGCCTCCAAATTCCCTGCTCACTTTGCCCATGTGGTGGATGTTTCATCACTGCAGAGGTCTCTGTACCCAGCCATGGCCAAGAAAATATGCAAGACAAGGTCTGGGCTGGGCAATGTCAAAGTCAGTGGCAGAAGGTCTGTGCTTTGAGGAGGCCCAGCCCAGGCTGTGTCCACCTTTGCACCAACCTAAAGGGCCGGGCCCTGTCTCCAGCCTGTGGCAAGATCGAAATCGGCAGGCTGGAAGGTGAGGCAGGCTCGGCCACAGAACAAGTGTCTCCTGAGGGTCTGGCAGCAAGGTAGGTGCAGGAAAGCTTTTGAAGGGAGGCATGAGAACTCGAGAAGCAAAGCAGATGGCCATTCTGTGTGGCGGCAAAGAGCTGGTGACATGTCCCCAGCCCTTGAGTGTATGGTGAGTGAGCTCCGATTTCAGTGCTTGAGGGGTCCCAGCCCTTGAATCACAACCTTAGGAGCTCTACGGGACATGCTTGCTCCATAACAGCTGACCCTCGATGGGAAATACTCTTTGAAGTATCGAAGATCTCATAAAAGGGCAAGATTCCAGGGAACCCCCCCCAGACAAAAGACAAGCAAATATGAGCGGGGTCCTCAGCAGCTGAAGAAGGAAGCGTGGGCGACCCTGTGCTGGGGCACAGTGGGGGGAGCTGGGGCCAGGGCAGCAGGCAGCTGGAGTTCCAGGGAGTGGAAACTGGTCAGCCCAGCAGGTGTGTAGGTGGGCGGGGTGCCCAGGCCAGTACCAGCAGTGAGGGATGTGGGTGGAGGTGGGCTAGCTTGGGGGTCCTGCTTGGAGCCTGGAGTGGGCATCCTGCCTATGAGCAGAAGGAAAGCAAATTTTCTGTGAAAGAAAGAGCCATGGCCAAATTAGGCCCCAGGATGCTCAGATTAGGACCAGGCCGTGAGCTCATAAGCAGAGATTAATGGCGCCCACAGGCCAGTCAGTAGAAATGGGAACGCTCAAGGACTGAGGCTATGGGGACGCTAGCGTGCTACCTTGGTGAGGACAAGGGCGCAGCGTGGCCACGCGGACAGAAAGGAACTCTCAGGAAAGGCCAAATTTAGAAAAATGGTGCTTGTAGAAGTGAAAAATATATTTAAAAAAAAATAACTGTAAACTGACCAGATAAATTAGACACAATTGAAACAAAAGTAAAGTCAAAGATATCTGAATTTTTCCTCGGAATTCAGTACAACAGATAAGGAAAATAAGAAGTAGAGACAAGAGTCATGGAGGCCAGAGCGGAAACTGAGGACATTCACATTTGTAGCCGCAGGCGTTTACTGCCTCCCGCTCTGCAGGAACCGCTAGAGACACTCAGAAAGCAGGACCATGATCTGCAGCGGCGGGAGTCCTGAGAAGGAAGAGCAAATAAAGTTCCAGCCATGCAGGTAAATTGGAATGAACACTCCATGACACGTGAGGGTTAACAGAAGACTCGCCTGACTTATTTGACAATCCACATAAACCAGGTGGCAGTGGCCTGAGGCCCAAGACCTTGTGTGGTACGGGAGGGAGACTGACTTTCATAAGATTAGGCTCTGCTAGCTAAATACACATGCTAACATGCCCACGGGGATAAGTAAAGCAATCAAAATAGTTATGTGTTCCAAATTAGCAGAGAAAGTGAAAAGAAAAACCTACACAGTCAGTTCAAAACAGGACAAGAGAGGAGAAAAAAGAAAGGGAAAGGTAGGTCAAATAGAAGATGCGAAAAAATACAATGATAGAAGTGAGTCCAAGTATGTCCACAATAATAATAAACATAAATGGACTAAACTCACCAGTTAAGATTCTTAGGTTGGGTAGGGAAAAAAATGCAGACTGATGAAGTTTAGAAGAGATCCACCAAAAACATAAGGATCTAGAAAAGTTAAAAATAAAAGGATGGAGATATCCATACACCTACACACACATACATATGAAGAGATATATTTTGATATTAGGCAAATTTGTCTTACACATTAAAAGCATCATCAAGAATAGAGAGGGCCACTACATAATGAAAAACGTTCAAATTTTCTAAAACTTCGAATAAATTTAACTGTATATATTTACATCTAAATCTAAATCCATCTATCATTCTATCTGTTGCCTCAAAATACTTAAGGCAAAAACTAACAGAATCCCAGGGAGGAATGGACGAATTCACCATCGTGGTGAGAGACGTCGACACACCTCTCAGGTACAGGTGGGCCAAACAGATCAAAAAAGTAAAATCAAATAAAAATAACTCGGCAAATACATAGAAGATTTTAACATCTCAAATAACAAGATGGATTAGTTGACATATATAGAATTCTGCTTCTAAGTTTTAGAGAAGTTACTTTCTTTACATATGGAACATTTGTGAAAATCAATCCAAATTCAGCCATAAACATTTCAAAGATTTTTAAATAGTCTTTCAAAAAAAAAATTCTCTCACCACAACACAGTTCAGATACATGTCCATAACAAAGTTTTATAAAAACTGCCTGTATTTGGAAATGGAATGAAAAACATCTAAAGGAGTGAATACTATCACAATTTTGTTAATAAATTTGAAAACTTAGATGAAAATGGTCAAACACATAGAAAAATATACCTTACCAAAATGGAAAACACTTGAACGTAGAAAAATATACCTTACCAAGAAGTAAAACACTTGAATGTAAGCAGTAAAAAGTATTAGAGAATTAAATACTCTTTTAAGTATCGTGTTAAAGAATATAACAATGACAGAAAATACCAGATTCGATGATTTACAAATGAATTCCAGCAAAACGTTAAGAAATAGATCCTTTTACTACTATTCCAGAGACCTGGGAAAGAGGGATTCACCCTACAAAGCCAGGATCACCCCGATAAGTCTAAACCAGCCAAGACTAACACAAGAGGAAAATTATAGACACATTTTGCTCGTGAATATAAAGGTAAAAACATACAACTAATATAACTAAAACATTAGCTGAATACGAGAGTGCCTGAAAAAGTGTAATATACATGATGGAATTAGCTATATCCCAACATTGCAAGGGGTGGTTTGGTATTAGAAAGATCTACCAGTGTCATTTAACACATTAACCCAGACTGCGAGAGGGAGGCAAGAGGGTGACCTGGCTTCCCCGGTTTCCGGGGGTGTGTGTGTGGGTGAGGAGCGGTGTGCTCTGCGAATCCGCTCAGCCCCACCCTGGTTAAAGCGCACGCCCTTCATTTCCACGACCATTTTCTGAAAGCCTATTGTCTGTGCCCCACCCTGTCAGTTACAAGTAACAGAGCTCAGCACCGCCCAGAGGCAGCCAAGAGACTCATCCGCTCACCCACCTGAGACGTGCAAGAGTGGAGTCAGAGGACGGAATGCACAGAGCAGATTCTCAGACAATCCCACTTCTCCCATCTGAGAGGTAGCAACACCGGAGCTGCCAGCAGTCGAGAAATGCTCTGATGGGAAGTTGGCGTTGCAGCGCAGTCCTGCTGACTAAGCCCACGTTCAGGTCCATCTGCTGGAGGAAACACAGGGAATTAACAGCTCAACGACTGGCAGGAGCACGTCTTGCATGAAAAGAATAAGTAGAAGCCAGAGACTCCCTCCTCCTCACCCACAGTGGAAATGGTAGAGTTAGGCACTTGGGCCTCCCCGAACATGGGGTGGCAACTCTCGGGACTCCTCGCAAAGGCTCGGAGGCTCGAGCCCTGCCCCAGATGCACACCACTGGCTGGTCCAGCCGAGGGTCCTGGAGGTCAGGGTTGGTGGGTCTCGCTTTTGGCTATATTGGAGTCACCTGGGGAGCTTGACCAACTCACCTTGTGGAGACCACATCCCAGGCCAATTACATCCAAACCTCTGCAGGTGGGACCTGACCTTCCTTATAGTTCATAATCATTGCAAAGCCCCTGCTCCGTCTATTTTTCACATTCCTCTGAGAGAGGCCACCTGCTTCCAGGGCCCTTTCACTTCTGTCCAGCAGCTTTGTTCTCAACAGGGCAGGCTGCTGACTGCACAGGTGAGGCCTGCTCAGCACACCTTAGGTTCCTTAGCAAGGGAAAGGCTGGTTGCAGGGACAGGCAGCCCACGAGGAGCAAATGCAAACATTTCACAAGCTTATGAGAAAACATTTAGTCTTTGTGTGAATTTGCAAGGGCTGTTGTGACCACATGCCACAGACTAGGCATCTTAAACAACAGAAATTGTATTTTCTCACAGTTCTGGAGGCTGGATGCCCAAGATCAAGGTGTGGGCAGGTGTGGTTTCTCTTTTTCTCTGTGAGCTTGAACCCTGGTGCCTCTCTTACAGGGACACCAGTCATACTAGATTTGGGCCCACCCTAAATATCTCATTTTAACTTAATCTCATCTTTAAAGGCTCTGTCTCCAAATACAGTCACATTCTGAGGTCCTGGGGTTAGGACTTCAAATACGCATTTGGTGTGGGGCACAGTTCAAACCCTAATAGTCTTAGCACAGCGTCTTGCCTGAGAGGATTGCCCCCTGGGCAGGTTCACTCTGGCTTCAGTGAGACTGAATAACAACAACAGAACATTAGGGGTAAAAGGGTTCATACCAAGCTTTATTCTTACGGTGATAGGTCAAGTGCAGGAATCACGTATGCCTCTGGAGTGTTCGTAATCCGTCTCTGACTCTGCCTCCAGGCAGAGCAGTGGGCAGAGCTCTTTATGTAGTAACACCGACAATAATGGCTCATGGCCAACAGGTGTGGAAGCAGGTGCCCAGCAGTAGGCCGATTACATCATCAAGTAGTTCAGGGTCAGGTGAGGATCCTGGCCGCAGGAACTTTCATTTTCCCCACACCCTTCATCCTGCTAGAGAAAGGGTAAGTCAGTGAAACCTCTGGCGATCCATTTGGTAATAACTCACCAAAACCTTTTAAAAATCATCTATCTTCAATAAAACAAAACAAAACACAAAACCTTTTAGAAACACATACACACTCTCTCTCTCCTCAGTATGCATGTTCCACTGCCAGGAATTTAATACAACAAAATAAAGCCAAGAGTCACAGACAAGGGTTATAACTACATTCCTCACAGTCACAGAAAAACTGGGAGTCAGCCACAACACCCACTAGGACGGCTGTAATGAAAAAACAGGTAATAAACGTGGGCGAGGATGTGGAGAAACTGGGAGCCTCATTCACTGCTGGCGGGAACGTAAAATGTGCCATTGTGGTGGAAAAGTTTGCAGTTCCTCCCAGTCACACAGAGAATCGCCAGGGGCCCAGCAATTCCACTCCGAGGCATGTGTCCGAAAGCACCAGGAACAGATCCTCAGCAAAACACCAGCCACGGATGCTCAGGGCAGCGCCGTCACCACAGCCAAATGGTGCAAATAACCGGATGCTCATCAAAGGCTGACGGATAAACAAACGTGTTCTGCCCACACAGTGCGGTCTTATGCTCCATAAAGAGGCATGACATCCTACAACGGGGATGAACCTTGAAGACATGAAAAGGAGAGAAGCAGACACAAAAAGTCACATATCGTATGAATCCTTTTCCATGAAATGTCCAGAACAGGCAAATCCATAGGCACAGACAGCAGACAGGTGGTTCCAGGAACTGGGAGGAGGGAGGACTGACCATGTAGCAGGTGTGGGGTTTTATTCTGGAGGGATGCAAATGTTTTAGAATTAGAGGTGGTGGTCACACACCCTTGAGAAGGTACTAAATAGCCCCGAAACTGTTTAAATGGGTTGATTTTCTGTTATGTAAATTTCGCCTCAATTAGAGACAAAAACCTACTGGTTATACATGACTTAAAGCTGTATTTAAAAAAGGCTCTTCCATACAGGGGGTCCCCCTGAAGCTGATCTGAGTTAAGTTGTAGATGTTTAATTAGTGATGGAGGGAGACGGTCACAAGGTGCCAGTAAATGGAAAACGCAGGCCACAAAGCTACAGTGTAGGGTTGCTTTTTGGTCAGCATACATGTACACGTTCGTGACTGCGGAGAAAAGCACCCGAAAGGAAGAACTAAACGATGTTCACTTTTGATTTTCCGGTATGTGCTAATTTTTAACTAAATGAAAATATATTCTTACGTAACCCGAACCATGCTAACCCAGGAAACGGATACTTTCCTAAGGAAATTCAGCCCGTTCTCCGTGAGGCTGTCGGGAGGCTCATCTCAGCTGCTGGCGCAAGGCGCTGGGCTGGAACGCCTCTGCCCTGCTCGCATGGGGAGGGCCAGGTCTGCCTCGCCCCCACCAGGACCCCCTCTCTCTGAGCTGAGGTCCTCCTAAGATCCTGCTGGTCACTGTCCCTCTCCAGACCCTTCTGGCTGATGGATTGAAGTGGGGGACTCAGGATTCCAAGACACCTTTGCCCTCATTTGTCTCCCACCCATGGAAGCAGCACCGGATGGAGAAGAGGCCAAGCTGGGCCTCAGGGGGCTCAGAGTGCATCTCTGACTCCAGCTGGTTGTCCCTCCTTGAGCCTTCAGCTCAGGGTGGGGTTCCCAGGGCTTGGCTGCTTCTGCAGACCTCACAGCCGGGCTGTTGGCAGGAGAAGCTTTCTCAGGGTCCCAGCAAGCCCCACGCTCCAGCTGCAAGCCCTTTCCTTTCCCACAGCCAGCCTGGGCCTGGGTCAGGGTGTTTACCTCTGGACCTGGGGGCCAGTGCTGCGCCACACCAGGGGAGAAGCTGTACATCTAATTAGCAGAGGGAGAGAAGGTCTTGGAAATTCTCCAGGGAGGTGGCATGTCTTGAGCTAGACCTGAGGCCCCCAGTGTCTTCACGAATGTGTGTGTGCAAATGCACCTATATTAGGATTGCCAGATAAAATACAGGACATCCAATTAAATTAGAATTTCAGAAAAACTAACCATTTTTTAGTGTAAGTATGTCCCGAATATTGCATCTTGTATTTTAATTTGCTAGATCTGGCAAGCCTGAGACATGTAAATATGTGCGTGCAAGAGAATGTGCGAGAGCACACACACGTGTGTATAAACATGTGTGATGCCAGGTGTGCACATATACACCCGGGGGCATGTACACCAGAATGCAAGTGGAGAGGCTTCACTGTGTATGTGAGCCAGAGCACGTTTGTGCACCAGTTTATGTGATGTATATGTACATGCTCTTACTTAGGCACATACATTTGTATGTATTCCCATGTTCAGATCTATGTGTATGCATATCAAAGCACATGCAGCGTTAGATATGGAAGTGTCTATGTGCATGTTGCAGAACATTAACGCTGGAAGGAAGCTTATATTTCCTGTATGTAGTTTTACGTGTGAGGGAACTGAGACCGGCCAGCCAGCCGAGACTGCGTGTGCGTCCGTGGGCGTGTATGCACACGTTCTATGGGGGCCTGGGGAGGGCACTCCGAGCTCCCACCTCGTGACCTGCCAGCTCTCTTACTATGGACCCATTTCACACATGGGGGAAATCAGGTGGAGCGTGGCTAGGGCACCAGCCTGCACTGAGACATGTGCTCACACATGGGTTACATAAATGCTGTGCGCCAAAGTGGTGGCCAGATGTTCCATTTCTTCCTGGAGCCAGATAGTGGCTGACCCGGGAGACTGAGTGTTTTTCTAGTGCCTGCCAATACCTTCTCCTGCCCCTTCTGGAGTTTTCCCCTGGCAGGAAAGGGGCTGGGGACACGGGAGCTTCGTTCTGGACAAGCTGCCTTGGCTGGGAAGTGGCTCCCCACTGTGCAGGGTCTCGAGATGCCGCGATGGTGTCTCCAGAGATGCCAGTGCCCCCAGGAAGCTCCTTGCACGGGGCTCTGCCCAGAAGCAGGGTGGCTGGGGCGGCAGCGTGGTGCAAGCCCAGTCCTAGAGCAGCGCCCATGCTGCAGAACTGTCCCCCAGATGCACCTGGCCGACGTCCCAGTCTCCCTGAGCCTTGCTCTTCCCATGCTGACAGGTGACAGCCGGGTGACCTGATAAAGCCACTGTGCGAGTCTCCCAGGGTGGCCATAACCAAGTGCCACAGACTGGCGGGCTTAAACCACGGAAACGTATTTCTCACCGTTCTGGAGGCAGGAAGTGGGGATCAAGGCCTTTCTCCTTGGCCTGCAGACACCGCCTTCTCCCTGTCTTCATGGGGTCTTCCCTCTGCCTGTCTGGGTCCAAAAGTCCCTCTTGTAGTGACCCCTGACCTACTGGATTAGGGCCTCCAGATGACCTCATTTTATCTTAAACCTCTTGAAAGGCCCCATTTTCACATACAGTCACACTGAGGTCCTGGGGGCTAGGAGGTGAGCGCCTGAATGTGCAGGAGATGGGGCATGATTCAGCCTCTAACACCCGTGATGCTGTGTCCTTGGGGGACGCTTCCCCACCCAGCTCCACCATCACCGGGCATTAACTACTGGGACCTTCAGAACCCTAACTTCCTGCTGCTTATTTTGGCAAATGATGACATTACTGGAGGCTAAATAGAGCCGGAGAAGCTCCGGGCGGCAGGGCGGGGAGGGGTGACACCTCCTCAGGCTCGGCCTCGGGCTCCTCTGGGAGGAAGGTTGGCCGCCGGAGAGGCAGCGCGCTGGGGGCTGGAGAGGCAGGCTGCTGCACCCCGCTGCCCTGCCCTTTACCCGCCCACGGCCAGGATGGCTCCTCGGGCAGCCCTGACACCCTCTCTGGGCCTCAGTGTCCCCACTGGTGAAAAGAGGCCGCTGGGCTGATGGTTCTAGGGAGCTCAGATTTGATGGCAGGTGTTTGTTCTGGGAGGGAAGCTGTAAGGACTAGGGCCCCCCGCCCAGTTCCCTGTCACTGCCCAACAACTCCTGAGCCTAGTGGCTTAAAACAACACCGGTGTATGATCTTACTGTCTGGGGGTCAGAGGCCCACCCCAGTCTCACTGGCTGTGGCCGGCGTGGTCGTCCTGGGGGTGCTGGGGAGAGCCCTTTCCTGGCCTTTCCCAGCTTCCAGAGGCACCGCGCGCCTTGGTTCGCGGCCGCGTCCTCCGTCTTCAGAGCCTGCAGGCTGAGGCCTCACATCACATCCTCTGCCTTTCCTCCTCTCTCCCACTTCTAAGGACGCTTGCGATCACACTGGGTGATCCAGACTAATCTCCCCACCTGCAGGTCAGCTGATTAGCACCCTTAAGTCCATCTACTACCTTAAATCCCACGCCATCTAATGCGACACATCCTTAGGTTCTGGGCATGAGGACATGGACGTCTCTGGGGGAACTGTTATTCTGCCTACTGCAGGCTTCCCCGTCTGTCACCGATTCCTCCCCAGTCCCTGGGCAGTGGGGACTGTCATGGTCACCCTTGAACTGCAGCTCTGCCAGGTTGATCCCCTCCCCCAACAGGGAAAGGCAGAGCAGGGTCCCAAGCCTGTCAGAGCCCCAGCTCTGCACCCCCGGGGTTTACTTCTGTTCTCCCACCCCAGCTCCCCCTTCAGGCAGGTCTGGCACTGTGCTGAGGACACACCTTGACCTTGAGTGGGCCAGCTGAAACCTTGAGTGACCCAAGGCCCCCAGGTGGGATTCAGCCTCAGTCCTCTCTGGCTGCCCTCCTCTGTCCCTGGGGGGACCAGGCCATCGAACAGGCAGGACGTGAGGGGCCCAGGAAACAGCAGCAGCTGGGGAAGGACCCTCCTCCCATCCAAATTCCTACAGTGGGAGAGGAGGTGGGAAGCCGGCACACTGAGACCGCCTTTCTGGAGGGCAGTTTGGAGATGGGCACAAAACAGGTAAACGTGTACCTCCTTTGGCCCATAATCCCACCTCTGTGAGTTCACTGTAAGGAAGTAATCACAGATGTGCACAGAGATGGCCCACGTTTGGACAAGTTGTGTGTGTGTGTGTGTGTGTGTGTGCGTGTGTGCGTGCACCTAAGAATGTAGGCAGACGGTCTGAGTCAAGGTGTCATTAGGGGCTGTCTCCAGGCAGCATGAGAGGGAGAAGACAGATTAACTAAATAGTTATTTTCTTTGTGCCTGTCTTTTTCATTTTCTCCTCCACTATGAATAAATATCTATCCTTACAGGAAAAGAAAGCCATACAAGCCACCTGAGTTTGAACATAACATTGGCCATATGAGTGGCCTTCCACCTCCTCCCACATCAAGAGACAGGCAAGTGTGGCTGGCACTTTGGACCCAGGATTGAGCTGCGGCCCAGGTTGGTGTGTGCATGTGTGTGTGTGTGCATGTGTGTGCGTGTCAGAGCCTGTGCACGTGGGAATGCACTGGAGGATCACTAGGACACGTCCCCGGGGCCACCTGTTTCCATGGTGGGGTTGTAGCATTTGGGGTCCCCAGCTGCTCCTTAACCCAGGTCCTCATTGTATCTGTGATGAGGCCTGGAGCCCTGGCTCTCCCAAAGGGTCCACCCCCCAGAGTCTGTCCCCAGGAGGTCAACGCCCAGTGGCCTCTCTCACCTGTGAATTTGGACTTGAAGTCACAGCCCCTCCACAGAGCTCCCAGCCTCTTCCTGGGGCAGAGCAGCCACAGAGTCACATTTTGCTGGCGAGGGAACAGCTCCAGAGCCAGAGAGGTCTCTGGGTCCCAGTCCCAGGCCCCTCCCTCCACACAGGAGGCCCTCCCACCCAGAGCTGCATCTCTGTCCCCCAAATCCTCCTCACCAGAGAAACCAGCTGTTTTGTACCTTTTCTGGGGCTGAAGTGGGGACAATCCCCAGGGTCCTCCCTCTCATGGGACTTGAACCACTGTGAACAGGGCCCAGGGTCCCCCAAGTCCTTCGGCACTTCCTCACCCCCCTGAGAGATACTCACAGACGCCCCGCCCCACCCACTCACACGCCAGGGTGCAGGCAAGCCGTGGCCAGAGGCCAGCCCCACCTGGTCCCACCAGGACATGGGGAGGTGCCTGCCTCTGGGTTCTCCTGCTCCCCACGGATGCCTGCCTACCAACCTGGAAGCATCCTGCTCTGTCTCCGAGCATGCAGGGAGGAAACGTGGTCCTGTGGAGCAGGGGTGGTGGCCCAAGCAGCTCATTCTTTGTTTAGCCACCTTCTGTGCGCCAGGCCCAGGCTGAGAGCTCTAACCCTCACACCTGTGCAAGGCAATTATTACCCCCTTGCACTGGAGGGGGATACTGAGGCTCCAAATGGCTCAGCGACTTGTCAGGGCCAGAATATGAACGGTGCACCGCGGCCACACCTTTGAGGCCCTGCCACGTTGGGGCCTGTCAGGCCTCAGCCATGCCTTTCCCCCAGCACGAGCAGCCGCTAAGGGCTGGGGTGGCCACTTTCTTCTTGAAAGACTGCACCCCCTGCCCCACACCACCCCCGCACTATGGCCCTGGTGCCCACCCCCTCAGACAGCTTGCCCTCTGCAAAAGCAAGACAAGCCCCCGTCGCTTTTTGTCAGTGCTGCATGGACCTTCCCGGATCCTGCTCAGAGTGAAACAAGTTTCAAACCACTGTTGCAATTTCCACAGACACGCTTCTTACAGGTGCTTCTGCTCTGTATTCTGGGAAGTGGTTGCAGTGGCCATGGCAGCTGGGGGGTTGGGGGGTAGCACTGGAGGGTGGGGTGGGGCAAATTCAGGGCCGACTCCAGGCCCTGGGGTGGGTTTGGGGGGAGCAGGCAGAGGCCCACGGGCTGGTTCAGCTGACAGCAGGGAGACTTGGATGGCCCCTGGAAGGGTGAAAAGGTGTCACACTGACACAGGGCTCCTGGGGCTTTTCCCACCGTACCCAGCATCGGCTTAGGGGTACCCAGGGTGGCCGGCCAAGGCCCACCTCAGACAGCACAGGCGGCTGCCGGCACAATGGGCTGTGACTTTGTTACAAACCCAGCTGGCCCACCCTGTGCTTGCCATGTCACCAGTCCTGCCCCCCTCTAAGGCTGGAGGTGCCCAACATTTCTGCATTCTGCGGGCCTCTCTGCCCCCAGGCTGCTCAGGCCTGGGTTCCAATCCTGTCCCCACCACATCTCAGCTGAGTGACCTTGCAGAAATGGCTTTCCCTCTGAGCCTGTCCCCACCTGTGCAGTAGGGAGGACGTCTTCGGGAGGATTCAGTGAGATGAGTTATAAGGACTAGGAAGCAGAAACCCCAAGTCTGGGACTGAACTTGAGCTCCACAGAGAGGCTGGTTTCTGAGAGGTTAGGAATGAAGGAGATCCAAGAGCTGAGGGATAAAAAAGGAAATAATACCGACTCCATACAAACTCTCAGGGAAATAGGAGAGGCCGGCATTTCTCTGATAGCCAGACACAGACAAACCAAGGAAACAACAAACATCCCTCGTGGATCTAGAGGCAAAAGTCCTTAACAAAACCTTTGTCCACAATGCGGAGGGAGGATGGTGCCTCTTGACCACATGGGGTTTACCCCAGGATCGGGCAATTGGCTGCCACTTGAAACCAGTTATAGCTCATTATTAAACAAATGGGAGCAGCCGTTGGCTTTGATCACCGAGCGCATCCAACACCTGCGTGAGCACGTCTCCCGTCCATCACTGGGGCTCCAGGAGCTGGCACCCAGCCCCCCGCCGCCGCCCACCGCCCGCCCAGGCTCTCCCCAGGAACAGGGTGGTGATGGCAGCCTCCGGCCCCCTCCCTGGCTCTGGCAGGCTCCCGCGGAGGGGCACACGGGGATGCCAGGTGGTGCGGGTGAGCACAGCCCCTGCGCCAGATGCTGTGTCAGGCTCCGTGTGGAGGGCACCCCTGGGTCACGCAGGGCCCACGGGACCACTGCCATCCCTGCCTGACAGAAGAGGACCCCAGGGCTCGGGGGGAGTCCTCACCTCCAGGCAGTGCTGGCACCGGTCTGAGCCTGCGCCTCCAGCGTGGTGTTACTGATAACACACAGGATGTGCGTCCCCGCAAGACCCCAACTACCTGCCCAGGGAGCCTTTCCTCCTAATCATTTGCTAGGCACTTGGGCTTCCACCGCATACCCCAACCCCAGACCTTAAGGGGCCTGCCGAGAGCCCTTCATTCTTCAGAAACCTCCTCCTCACATCGTAGGACCACCACTCATCCCCTGCAGAAGTGGGGTCCCTGGAGACCCATGTCCCTGCTTGCAAGGGAGCAGCCCACCGCTGGAGCCAGATGCCAGAGTCCCAAGGATAGGGGCGAGGAGTGAAGGAAGACACCATTCCCACTGCTGCCCAGCATCTCGTAAATGGGCCGCCCGGAGCACCTGTGGGAACGTGCAGGCTGTGTTTTATGGACTCTGGAATCTGCCAGTGTTCAGGATTGGAAATCGGGGGTTTTGACTGTGGTGGCCCCGACCGGTTCAGTGCCCCAGGGTCCTCTGTAGGAAAGACAAAGTGTGGATCCCCTGCACCCCAGGAGGGCTGGGCATGCTGGAGGCCCGGGGCCTTGGGGGGTTCGGTCCTGCCTGCAGGGGCACTGGCCCTGCAGGACCACTGACTTTGAGGGAAGTGGGACCCTGGCAGCAGGAGGCAAAGGTGGCAGACCTCAGGGGGCGGGGCCTGAGGGCGGCCCTTCAGCACCCGCAGCTCCTTGGACAGGAGTGTTCTGCGTCCCTGCCTCGTCCCCACGAGGCTGGTTGGGGAGGAGGTTGTTTTTCTTCCCCAGAGGATCCTGCGTGTGAGGGGTTGAATTGCATTGCCTTCCCCAGAAACACTGAAGTCCTAACTATTCCAGCACTGACAAACGGAACCTTATCTGGAAATCGGGTCTTTGCAGATGTA
Source organism: Phataginus tricuspis (assembly GCA_029783875.1). Taxonomy (NCBI): domain Eukaryota; kingdom Metazoa; phylum Chordata; class Mammalia; order Pholidota; family Manidae; genus Phataginus; species Phataginus tricuspis. The sequence continues at coordinate 5,038,346 of JAQQAC010002172.1, forward strand.
AGATGTAAGGTAAGACAGGGTCATACTGGAGTAGGGTGGCCCTCACCCAGTGTGACTGCTGTCCTAGGAGAGGTGACAAGACAGACATGGGAAGGCCTGCGACGGCAGAGGCACCGGCTGGGGCAAAGCCGCCGTGGGCACTGCACTCCGGCAACAGGAAGCTGGAGGCAGCGAGGAAGGCTCCTCCTCCCCCGGCGCCTCGGAGGCCGGCGCGCACCTTGCAGGAGGACTTCTAACCTCCACAACTGTGAGAGAATGGATTTCTGTCGCTTTGGGCCACAGGGTTGCAGGGCTTTGTCACGGCGGCTCTGGGAAATGGGTTCCCTGTCTGTGGGCGGCGGCATGAGCTCACCTGTCTCCCCTCACGTGGGCCAAAACAGGGGAAGGGGCCATGGGCTGCCCTCTGTGCTGCCTGCTGGCTGGGCGACCCTGGGCAAGTCCCCTCCCCTCCCAGGGCCTGAGTTTTCCCATGGACACGACAGGCACGTGGATCACACACGGCAGACGCTTGTCCTTGCCCCTCACCCCAATTCTGGGTGCTGCCCCTTGGGGCTCTGGCTCATCCGTGGCAGGCACAGCCTCTTTGCCCCGGACCCCAGCCCCGGCTCCCTTAGCTGGGGTGAGCTTCCTGGAGGCCCTCATGGTAGCGCTCCTCAGTCTGTTGGCCTGGTGGCTTGTCCCCTCGCTCGGGGCAGGGACCCGGTCAGCTGGGAGTGAGGGAGGTCCCGCCCCAGGGGCGATCTTCACCAGCGTCCCAGAGGGGCCCCCCAAGCTCCTCACCACCCAGGCCTAGGCGGCCAGTGCAGGGCAATGACCTCGGGGAGAAGGGGACCCCCAGCCTGGGAAGACCAGGAGCCCAGGGTCCCCCGACCACCTGACACCACAGTCCGTCTGGGGCTCCAGGGATCAGTCCCACCCCCTGCTAACAGAGACTCTTTTGCCTGGAAACTTGCATCACACAAGGGGAAATGCACAAGAAGGCTCGTTTGCATATCATCTGTATTGCCACATGAAATGCGCCTCCATAACGGGTAACTTGGAAACGACCTATTAGGTCACATGGAGTCCGGCCCCTGGGGGCCAAAGCGGCACCGGTGCCCACAGCCGCAGCCTTTCTGCAGGCGGCACGGATGCCTGGTCTCCCCAGGCTGGGGCTGGGTGCTGGGAGAGGCCAGTCACTCCTCGGCTCCGGGCGGCATCTCCCAAAATGTGCTCGAGGAAACGGTGGTTCCTTGGGGGCTAATAGCTCTTCGGCAAGAAAAGGGGTCTGTGGCCAAATAACTTTAGGAAATATGGGGTCAAACAAGGTTGGACAGGAAGCTTTCCTACAGAACTTGTGAGGTCCTTTATGACAGCCATGGCCTTCGCGAATGTCCGACATGGGGGCAGACGAGACAGCATTTCCCAAACTTATTTGACCGCAAAAGCCTTTTCCTTCCCAAAGTGTCTTGCAGGCTGGTGTCCAGTGGGTACCCTTTGGGAAAGGCTGTCCACAGCTCTTGATGAATGCTAATAGCAATGGCACCCGTGTGGGCAGCAGGTGGGGGCCACGTTGTTAGGCATCGTGCTGTGGCGTGGTGGGCACAGCTGAGGACTCAATGGTCACGACCGTGAAAGGATAAAAGACGAGACGCGGCCCCCCTCCCGCCCCCTCGGTTCTCGCCTGTCATCTCCAGAGCAGAAGCTAGGCAGGCTGCCCCTCAGCTGGGCCCAGGCCTGCCTGGACAGAGACTCGAAGTACGCCCGGAGGAGCAGAGGCACTGGGTGCTACCCAACACGCTGGTGACTGGGCAGGCCAGCCTCCAACCAAGACGGGCCTCTCCGGCCCCACCTCCTCCTGCCGCCTCCCTCGTGCCACAGGCCGGTGGCTCACCAGGCGGAGATGAGCTTCTGGCAGGTGTTTGAGGACATCCAGACCAGCTCCACCAGGCGGAACTGGAAGTAGCCGATGATGAAGCCCGAGATGACGTCCGTGATATGGTGACGTCCGATCATCACGCGTGACAGGCCCACGCAGAAGGCCCAGAGCAGCAGCAGGGCGCGCAGGGGCATCGCCAGCACCAGGTGGCTAAGGAAGAACTTGGACACCATGGCTGCCCGGCTGGCATGCCCGGCAGGGAAGGCATAGACGTCCATGGTGAGGTAGTCCAGGAGGCTGGGGCTGGTCTCGAATGGGCCACGCCGCTTGACGAGCTTCTGCATGCCGGCCACTGTCATGATGTCCAGGAGCAGGGCTGCGTGCAGGAGAGAGGGGCCCCGTGGGCCTGTTGGTGTCACCTCGCACCTCGTGGCCCCTCCCTCCTTCCCTCCCTCACTCCCTTCACTCCAGCCACACTGACCTCTGGCACTCTGAACCCCAGGGCCTTTGCCTGTGCTGTTCCCTCTACCTGGAATGCTCTTCCCTGGGATACGCGGCTCACACCCTTCCCCACCCTCCCACCCCTACCCCATTACAACCCGTGCTCCAGGAGGGCCAGGACCTGCGTGCTCCCCACTGGGAGGCATTTAATAAAGGGGCTGAATGAGAGGGCAGTGGTCAGGACTACCGTGGGCCACCACAGGCACCTCAGAGGGCCTCAGTTCTGACAAGGAGGGCCTGGGCCGGTGGTTTCTCTCAAAGCACCTCCCTGAAGCCCCTGCCAGCCCTGAGGGCAGGACGTTACCATCCGGTTTTTTAAGTTTAGGTAAAGTTCATGTAACGTGCAATGTGTCATTTTTAAGTATATAATTCAATTGCATCTAATACATTCATAAGGTCGTCCAACCACCACCTCTATCGTGTTCTAAACCATTTTCATCACTCCAAGTGGAAATGCAGTACCATTACGTAACCAGTCCCCATCCTCCTGCCCCCCGGCCCCTGGAGACCAGTAATCAGCTTTCTGTCTCTATGGATTTGCCTAGCCTGGACCTTCATACAAAGGGGACCATTAGATATGTGGCCTTTTGTGTCTAGCTTCTTTCACTTAGCATCATGTTTGAAGTCCATCATGTAGCATATATCAGCCCTTCATTCATTTTTTATGGCTGAATAATATTTCACGGTCTGGCCCTACCACCATGTGTTTAGCCATTCATCCGCGCACGGCCACCTGGGTTGTGTCTGCCTTCTGCAGTTGTGCGCATTTGCGTACGAGTGTTTGTGGAGCGCGTGTTTCGTTTCTTGTGATATGTACTTGCACCATCTGGTAACTCTACGTGAGCCTTTTTGAGGAACCATCACAATATTTTCCATGGCAGCCGAACCATTTTACAGAGGACAAAAGGAAGACCGGAGACGTGGACAAGGGGGGTTCGTACCTGTGGCTCCTTTCTGGAGTGTTCCACCCTTTCCCACCCCGCTGACTTATTGGCTCTCGTGTTTCAGGCCTCAGCATAAATGTCACCTCCTCAGGGAGGCCTTCCCTGACTTCCAGGTAGGTCAGGCCCTGAATGGTGCATTCGCAATGCGCCGCATTCCTCTTTCATCACACCCACCAGCTGCAGCTAAGGAATTGGTGGGGGCGGGCTGTGGAGATGTTCCGAGTCAGCTCCTTGCCGCTCCTGTACCTCTGCTTCCTGGTGGCAGGGGCCAAGTCTGTTTTGCTCATAGGTTTATGCCCAGGGCCAAACGTGGAGAAACAGTCTCCAAATGTTAGCTGAGTCACTGGCCTGGAGCACAGAGCCAGAGGGGTGGGCCCTTTCCCATTTGGGAGCACGGGGGAGGCCTGGGTCTCCATGCATCCTGCCTTCACTCCCTTCCCACTGCTGTGTGACCTTGGAGGGGCTGATCTGCCTCTCTGTGCCATTAGATGAAGGTACCACACCAAGGCCCCAGTTTCACAGTGTCAGTGGGAGGGCTCCAGGCAAACCTGCCCCCTCCTTAGAAAGGCCCCTGGAGACGCTTAGGAGATCACGGTGTCTGGAAGACTTTCTTCAGGGGACAGCAAAGAGAAAAGCTGCATGGTGATGGGGTAGCGGTGCACACAAGTGTCGTGGAGACCCAGGATGAGTTCCAGCTATGGGGCGTCCTGGCTGTGTGACCTTGGACAAGTCACCTAACTTCCCTCCCCTGGAAGATGAGATCTGGGGTCAGGGACACCTACCTCCTGGAGGGGCCCATCACTGCACCTGCCGGGTGGCCAACCTCCCCGGTCTGCCTGGGGACAGAGGGGTTTCCCAGGTCACGGGGAAGTTGCAGCACCCGGGGACGAGTCGGTGCCCCTGTGCCTGGCACACGGGAGGGCCGGAGAAGGGTGGCGAATTATGGCCAAGTGATGGTTCCGCGCAGCCTGGCGCCGGGACCTCCCTGGAAACTTGGCTCTTGCTCAGACATGGAAATGGGGGGAAAGATTTTTTTTTGAAAAAAAAATGACACAATAGATGTTCACTGCAGAGTATTTACAAAACAGAAAACAAAAGTGAGATCTGAAATCACGGGTGATCTGCCCCCTAGAGGAAGCGGCCTCTCCAGACCCTTCTGTCCATCCAGAGCGTGGATTTAATAAAAACGATGACATGCTGAACACACGGTTCTGGGCCCTGCTTTCGAAGCCTTGCCACGTCCCTCACCGCGGACGCCATGGCTGAGGCACGTGAGGCACCACAGCTCTTTTATTACCAGTGGAAGCACTGCCCGCAGATTCACACGGCGCTCCCTGGTTGGCGCAGACCTTCTGGGCCTCCCCCCGTCCTGACTCCCACAGGGCGCTGCCCTCCGTCTCGTCTCCTGGTTTGGGATGTGAGCCCCTGGCAGCTCCTGGGCCTGCCTCTCTCATTAGTCACAGCGCTGGCAGACGGTGCCACCCAGGTGGTGCCTGGCCAGCAAGGGAGGGTGACAGAGGAGGAGCCTAAGGGAGGAGGAGCTTCGCTCTGCATGCCTACCCCCCGTTTCCATAGCAATTTGTTCCCAGGAGCCCAGGCCTCCCAGGAGGTGGCCTGTCGGGGGAGTGTGTGGCCAGCCAGCCTGCTGACCCAGGCCGAGGCCAGGCCCAGGCCGGCAGCCATCTGGAGCCTGGGGGAGGTCCCGGTCCCAGCGGGAGAGAGGGATCCCCAGGCTGTGGGAGCTGGAGCGAGGCCGTGGCCCTGGGTCTCTCGGCCTGACGGAGCAGCAGAGGCAGGCGGCCAGGCCCAGAGGACCCTCCCTCACCTGGTGGACAGCTCATGGGCGGGGATTAAAACTAGCAACTTCCAGAATCACAGGTGCCGTTCAAGTCCCAGCTCCCCACTAATTAGGAGCGAGTCTCTCCGCCTTTGCAGCCTTGGCTGACTCGCCTGAAACAGTGTCGTAGGACACAGTGAGCCAATTAGTGCCTGTGAAGTGGTCAGCATGGCTGGGTATGCAGTGGTAGAGGGCGTAGCTGCAATTATTACTCCTAAATCCCAGCCGGGCCTGACGCTGCAGGTTCCAGGGCATCGGGCAGGTGGCAGTGACAGGGCCCCACATGGTCCGGCCCAAGTTCTGAGACCTCCACCCCTGAAGGAAGTCAGAGCATCTGGGCCAGGGCCTCCCTGGTGCGGGTGGGCAGGGGCCGCCCCGGGTCTGGGTGTCAGGGGGGCCTCCAGGTGGACCGGGATGGGTCCCGAGGCAGATCCAACATGACACTAGCCACGGGAAGATGTGGGTCACCTGTCCAGTCGGAGGCCAGGTTTCTCAGCCAAAAGCCAAGGCTCAGCTACTGCTGGTTGGGAATCTGTCCTCCCAGACAAGCATCAGCCCCAGATCAGGCACCCCGATAGCTGCGGGTCCAGGAGGAAGGCGGGCGGGAGGGGCCGGCACCAGCGCTCTCGAGGCTGCCCCGAGGCTGAAGGCAAGGAGGGCTTCAGCCTTGACAGCCCCAGGCGCCCCTGCTCTGCTCATGGGCCATCAGGACCCACGGGTCAAGAATGGAGCTAGACCCACACCTTTCACATTATTTAGCAGGGAAGCATTTGCTCCCAGTGAAAGCATACACAGACTCCCATGTGAGGCAGAAGGAAGGGGCAGCCTTGGGGAGAAGTTAGGGGGTGGGGGCATCTGGGGCTCAGCTCAGGGATCCTTCCCTGCCACCCAGGGGGCCTCTGAGGCTGCCTTTGTCCCATGGTTGGGACCTCACATCTGGGCCTTTGGGTATTTGTGGCTATTTCTGGCTGGCTCTATCGCTTAAGGCCATAATGAGGTGGAGACTCTGCCCCTTTGCCCCATGCCCGCCGGGGGCCATCGTCTAGTCTGGCTGGACATTCTGTGTCTGGGTCATTCATTCACTTGACCTCCAGCTGCTGGGCATTGCAGGTTCTGATGTCAGGCATGGGCCAGCCTGGGGCTGGTGAGCCTACAGAGGGCGCCCTGGGCTAGCGGGGAGGCGGGCAGCAGCTGTAGTTATATAGAGAGTTTGCAGTGTGATGGGCCGAGGCCTCTCCCCTTGCCACACTGCAGCCTCCAGTGTTGAGGGTTGGCAGTTGAAGAGGCAGCGGGTGACATGTTCAGGCCGTGGACAGCTCTCCAGGGATGCCACCCCCCCATGTCCCCTCCTGCTACCCCACAGGGCCACTCTGCCTCCAGCAGCGCCAAGGCCAGCCCTCGGTGTGACTGTGATTCTGACACTGTCCGTACATAATCTAGGGCCCAGGAATAGAAGCAAATGGTGCCATCACTCAAGGCTCTGTGCATTCTGCTCCCATGGCCTGCTCAGCGCCCTGACCTATATTCCCTCCTGGACTCGGAAGGAGGCAAGGGGGCCCTCAAGGAAAAGGCCTTTCTGGCAGGAAACCCAGGGGCCAGGGTCGGGAGAGTGGCGGAGCCCTCTGCCAGACTTGTAACAGGGCAGGCCCCTAACATCCCTGGGCCTCCACCCACGGCAGCTGGCCTGGCCAGTGGCCGCACACGCAGGCCCCAGAATCAGAGCAGCTTCGAGGTTAGCTGCTTGTGGCTGCATGGCCTTGGCACGCCCGTCCCCACCACTGATAAAGTGGCGGGCATCCTGGAGACCAAGCCGAGGGCCATGTGCAGCAAGCGCTCCATAAATGGTGCCTGGACACAGGGCTTGGCCTGACCCACCACCTCTCACACTCCTCGGGTCTCACCAAGCTGCCGTCTGAGAAGCCTGAACCCCCCCCAGTGCCGGAAGCACAGCTCTTCCCAAGGCCCCGCTGCCCTGGGGGCCCCTCGGTCCTCCCCCAGCCTGGAGACCCTGGGGCCTGTGCCGGCCAAGGAACTCGGGGGTTACCGGGGGAGGCGGGAACCAGAGCTTTCTTAGAAAAGAGCTGCGTCATGAGGGTTTGGAATGGCCCCTCCCAAGGCCGGCTGTGCGGGGGCTGCCGAGGCAGAGGGCTGGCTGGGATGACCTCTCACGGCCCCTTTCGAGCTTGGGCTGCCTTCCTGCTGAGGATGGGCTCTACGGGGCCAGCTCAGCGTCAGGGGACCCAGCTGGCTGGGAGTGGGAAAGGGGCCGGTCGGGGGCTCAGCAAGGGGCAGACCGAGTCTCACAGGGGCTCCCTGTTGGCTGCCGAGGGGGCAGGTTTGTGGGTGGGGTCTCTCCCCGGCTGGGACTGCAAGAGGCGTCCCAGTTCTTCGGGCCTGGGGGGACGACCCTGCCTCCAGTCCCCCGTCCTGGCCTTTTCAGGACGTGGAGAACCAGCCCAGGAGTGCTGCAAGCAATGTCACTGCCTAGACTCTCTGAAGGGCACTTGGCCTCACACTCAGAAGTCTTCACAACACGGCCCCCTTGACTCAGCTCCGCCATCAGTAGAACTATCTCCCTGGGAAATAGTGAGGATAGCGCAGCGGGACGCACGGCCAGGGATGTCCACTGCAGCACCCTTCCTACCACTGAAAAGCACACACAACCCGACGCCCTTGAGGAGGAGACGGATGGACGAGCTGTGGCCAAGTCTAGACCACGGAGCACTCTGGGTCCACGCAAGCGATGAGGCAGGAGCGTATATACAGCCACCGAAGGAGAGCGATGGGGTTTGTTAAGTGGAAAAGGCCTATTACCAAACGGGGCTTAAAGTAGGATGCCATTTTTGTAAAATAAGATGGAAACGTGTTTATACGCAGAGAAGAGTCTGGAAGCACCACACAAATGTTAACAGTTGCTTCTTGCTGGGCGGATGGGTGGGGGGAGGGTGATTTTTATTGTTTTTGTGTAATTCTGCATTTAAAATATCTTACCTCCAACATATATTATTACGTACATTTTTAAAAAGTTATTTTTACAAAAGGACAAATATTGCACTGCTCCAGTTTTATGAGGTCCCTACAACAGGCAACTCTGTAGAGACAGGAAGTGGAATAGCGGTTACCAGGGGCTGGGGAGGAGGAGTCCCAGCGACATTGCTCTGAGTGACATAAGTGACTGGGGAGCTGGTGGTTAGTGGGGGCGGAGTTCCAGTTTGGGAAGATGATAAAGTTCTGGAGATGATGGTGGGGGTCAATGTACAATAGTATGCATGTACTTAATGCCAGTGAATTTAACACTTAAAAAATGATAAGAGTGGTACATTTTATGTCATGTATATTTTACATGTGAAGTTATTTTAAAAACCAGTGCACTGTTTCAGAAGCCATAGGTCCTGGGGAGGCTTGCAGTGAGCAGAAGCTGGGTGGGAGGGAAGTCCCATGGGGAGAGGGACACTCCGGTCCTTCGTCACTGGGACCTCTGCTCTGGTGGGCAGAGCTGCTGCCCCCAGCCCTCAGGACCTGGGGTGCTGACCCCAGGGTCCTCTCTGTCCCTACATTCCCCAGCCTGAGTGCTTCTAAATGAGTCCTGTGGCTGTGCGGGGCTTCTCACCTGGAGAGCGCAGATACTAAAGGCAGCCCTGTCTATCTCCAAAGACTGTCGGGGTACAAGGAAACCGGTTGTTGGCTTGGACGTCCAGCGGCACCACTTATTTGCTCAGCTGAGAGCCAGGCCCCATTGGGCAGCTCAGAAGCAGGGGCCATGCAGTCCCCGGCCTGCCCAACCACATGCCTCTTTCTTTCACTGGCCACAAGGGCAGCTGCGCTGACGGTGCCTGAGGAGCCCTGACCTGGTCAGGGGGTGGCCATACCTACTTCTGGAGCAGTGGTCACCCAAGCTGTCCCTGAGAGCAGGACCCGGGGCGGGAGGCAGGGGGAGGAAGCTGGTTGGGGTTTCTGAACCCCTCATGCTTGATGTGAAGGGACGTGGGGGGCCAAGACCATAGTTCCAAATGTGGGGTACGTGGCCCAGCAGGTCCACCATGCCCGTGAGAATGAGGCCAAGCTGGGCAAAACACCGCAGGAGGTCATTTTAGAAACACACAGTTAATATGTGGCAGTTACTCCTGGGGACAGGGTCAAGAGATGCTTGCTTTTTTGTCATCTATCCCTGTAATATTTGAATTTTCCTTCCTATAAGGTGTAAGGAAGAGGTGTTCAACATCCCTAGTCATTAAGAAAATGCAAATCAAAACCACAGTGAGACACCACTCTTGTACACCCACTGGGATGGCTGTTACCAAAAACTGAAAATAGCAAGGGTTTGCAAGGACATGGGGAAATCGGAACCTTGTGCACCACTCACGGGAATGGAAAATGGTGCAGCTGCTGTGGAAAACAGTAGGGCGGTTCCTCAAAAAACTAAACCTAAAATTACCATATGACGCAGCAATTCCACTTCTGGGTCTACACCCAGAGGATCTGAAAGCAGGGGATCTGAGCAGGTACGTGCACACCCATTTTCACAGCAGCACCCCTCACCGCAGACAAAGGGCAGAAGAACCCACAGGTCCATCCATGGGTGACGAATAAACAAGACGTGGTCCATCCACACAAATGAATATTATTCACCCTTAAAAAGGAAGGAAATCCTGACACATACTTCAACATGGAGGAACCTGAGGACATACGCTCAGTGAAATAAATCAGGCACCAAAAGACAGATGCCGTAGAGAGTGCCCTGATCAGAGGGGCCATCATATCCACAGACGGAAAGAAAGTAGGCGGTGGGCGCCAGGGGCTGGAAGAGGCGGGGGTGGAGCTTCAGTTTGGGAAGATGAAGAAGTTCTGGATGACGGTGGGGACGGCTGCACAACGGTGCGAATGTACTTACGGCCAGTGACCTGTATGCTTCAAAATGGTTAAGACGGTCAGTTTTATGTTGTGCATACTTTATCATAATAAAAAAAGAATTAGAAAAATGAAATGGAAAAGGAAGAATGCATAGTTCTCATAATCAAGAAAATCCCTATAAAGATACTTTCATAGATCCTGGCAAACCAGACATGGAGGTGATTCTCCACTAAGGACAGGCCTTTGAAGAAACCAGGACAGGCTTGGTGAGCCAGGGTGGGCCTAGGTCCCCTGTCACGTGGCTCCTGTAGGCTCCTCAAGCCAGATGCTGTGGGGAAGGGGCAAGGGAGGGGCCTGGGTCATCCCCCAGCTGTCCAGCGCCTGGAGGGGACCCGGATGGAGGGGGGCCTGGGGCTGCCTTAGGTAATGGTGCTGCACAAGGATTAGCTGGTGTCAGAATATGCCAACACTTAATGTGTGATTCTTCAGTGAAGTGTCCAGGCAACTTATTTGACAGATGAGGAAACGAGGCTCATAGAGGTTCACTTGCCCGAGTTTCCACAGCAGGGTCAGGATTGTACCCAGGTCCAGAGGACCCTGGTGTCCAAGCTTTTGGCAGCTGCTAAGACCCCTTCCGGCTTTGAGGTTTCCAGAGCCTGGGCAACATGCCCTGGGGCAGGGAGCAGTGCAGAGGATTTCCTTGGGGCACAGCTGGGCCTCTTCCTAGGCCTGGCGGCTGGACCTCCCATTTCCTAAGCCTCCTGGGTTTTCTGCTTCAGGGCTGAGGGGAGCCCAGGTCCCAACTGTACAGGTGGAAGCCTCTGCCCCCAGCCCAGAGACTGCCCCCAGGAATCTGCTGGGAGGCCCTGGTGCTCAGAAGGGAGGGCAGGCCTGGGCAGGACTCCCTCACCGTGCTGGGCCCTGCAGTTCCCACAGTGGCCTTGGCCCCCCACTGGGATGGTAACCAGTGCCCCCTGAATCCCCACCACAGCCATGAAGCCCCATGTACAGATCAGGAAACTGAGGCTCGGAGGTGAGAACGGACTTGACCAAGTACAGAGGGTGAGGAAGGTCAGAGCAAGGACCTGGACAAAGTCCAGCCTGTGTCCCCCAGAGACAGAAGGACAGGCAGAACCCCCATGATGGGCGGATGGTCCACTTTGCTGGGTGGAGAACCGTGTCGCAGCCCTCTCGGCAGTCGGAGAGAGCTGTGGGAGTGGAACCCACCTTGGCTTTTCGCTGCAGCTTTCTCCTACCAGGCCGAGATCTACATTCCCCCCGAGTGACCCGGGCTCGCAGGCCACCCTGCCTGCTCTGTGTGGCTAGTGCTGAGCGGCCACTTTGTGCCAGGCCCTTATCTTTCTGTGGTCTTGGAACCTGAATGTGCCGACAGAAGAGCTGGTAGTCAGAAGACCTCCCAGGCCCTCCACCTCCTTGCTGCATTCACCCAGCAGGAGCAGACCGGGTGCCACGTTCAACCAGCAGACTGACGGCGAGGGGGAAGGTGAGGGGTTTGCGGTCTGGAGGACTGAGGCTCGGTTCCTGGACCTACCACTTAGAGCTGTGCGGTGTGGCCAAGGCTCTTGACCCCTCTGAGCCTCAGTTAATTCACCTATAAAGCGGGCATATTAATATTTACTTTAGAAGGCCATTTAAACCATGAAACACTGGACATTCATGGCATAGCATTTGGTACACAGTGAAGCTCAATAAATGTTTTAAAAAACTTAAAAACAACTGTCATTCTCATTCAAGAAGGGAGGCATCTCAAATCCTGTTCTGCTTCCTGTGATGCAGGCTGGTCGCTGGAATGAGCCAGAAACTTCATCCTAACAGGCCAGCCTTTCTCCCATTTCTAATCTTGTCCCCATCACTGACCAGCTGCATGACTGTGGCAGGTCATCGCCCTATGCCTCAGTTTCCCCTCTTTCAATGGAGAAGAATTACAGCTTCACCCTTCACCCTGTGGTGGTGTGCTGAGGATTAGAAGTCAGGACACAGTTTATGCAAAACCTGGCACAGAGTAACCACTGAACAAATCACACATAAGCTTCACCATCGCCAGCATCATACAGGGGAGGGACATGCAGACGGGGGTCTAGGATGTGGGCTTGTTGGGGGAGGCTTGAGGATGCTTTTTCACCCCTGTATTTGGACAGCAGGCACCCAGACCCCCAACACAGCTTCCTGGAGCCATCGCCCACAGAGGGGCTGCAGTGGGCACTGGGCAAACCCCAGGTAATGAGAATGGGGCTCTGCCCCCAGGAGCTCCTGGCCCGGTGCCTTGGCCACCCTGCACTGTCCCTCCCTCCCAAGCCCATGGCGCGGTGCCTGGAGAGAACATGGGCCTAGAGGTTGGGCCGACCTGGTACAAATTCCCAGCTCTGAGCCAGCTTGCTTTCTTTATAGGAAGCCTCAGTTTCCTAATCTGTGAAGTGGGAATGATACAAGACTGTCTGTTTGGGAGAAATAACAAGTAATGATACCAGGAAAACGATGGTGCCAGACGCAGCCCCCTCTGCCTCCTCCCCTTATGCCACCCCCAGAGCACCCAGCCCCAGGCTGTCTGAGACCTGAGTGGAGACATACGCATTATTGTAACTTCCCTTGGGACTGCAGTTCTCAACAGTCCAACCCGTACCCCTTCTGGAACTGGGACCCCTTGTCAGTGTTTGCTTAGCCTGAGACCCCCACCCACCTGCGCCCCAGAACAGAGGGTGGAAGCAGGGATTCACCAAGCACCTGGGGGATCAGGGCCAGATGGGGGCCGGGCACCACCTTGTAGGTGGAGGGGAGGCCTGCCTTTCACATGGGCCCCACGTGGCACCAGGCATAGGGCAGTGCTAAACTGAGAGACGCTGGTGGCAAGGACTCTGGAAGAACAAATCAAGACCAGCTCGCCAGGCCCTCTCCTCCAGCGACTCCCCTAGGGGAGCAGCACCCCTGGAGCTGTGAGTGGGTGGGAGCCCCGACCGGACCCCCTGTACACCCAGTCCCTGTAGGAGAATCCTGGGTAGCTGGCAGAGTCCCTGAACCGGGCCCCCCCCCAAGGGCTGCCTACAAGCAGCCGAGGAGCTCGAGGAGCCCAGGCGTCGTCACACCCCATTCCAGGACCCCCACCGGAGCCCAGACTGTCTCCCTTGAGGCCACAGCCTCCAGCCCTGCTCCCTTCGAGCCGCCTCGGGGGCAGTGGAGCACTCTGGCGAGAGGAGGGCTCCCCCTCAGAGGTGCCCACTGGGCCTCTGCATCCTTGAAGCCCCCACTTTGCAGGGGGCTCTGGCCTGTGCACCCTGGCGCTCTCTTTCCCGAGCGGAGGCTTGCCTGTCTCTGGGGCACCCTTCCTGTCTAACCTCATTAGATTCCTCCAGCCGGTTTCTGAGGGCCTGGCTGGTCCTGGGCAGGGTGAGGCGGGCGCCCTCCCAGAGGCCCTGAGGGGTGGGTGTCGGGCGGAGGGCACACTCACCCAGAAGCAGATTCATCAGCACCTCCTGGCCAGCCAGGGTGCTGCTCTTCACCAGGCAGAGGATGGTGCCCCCGATCCAGGGTATGCCGTGGCCCGTGATGCCAATGAGCTTGACCATGGAGCGGGCGCTGGCCCAGGACGCGGCCCGGCCGGCGCACACCCCCAGCCGCTTTGACATGCAGATGTCAATGGCCAGCAGGGAGTTGAAGGCGATGCCCTTGAAAGAGGGGTTCAGCTGCATGCAGTCCTCCTCAGGCAGCTGTTGTGACTGGCGCCGTTCACGGGCCCCTTCGCCAGGGGGTGGGGGCTGCGCCGAGGGGCCTGAGGCCTTCCTGCCAGAGCTGCGGGGCTCCGGGGCCCCTTTGGGGGGCTGGTTCAGGGACAGGAACTCGGCCCGGTTGAGGACGTTGTTGCGGTCCCGGGCCCGGGCCCGGCTCTGGGACGCTGGCATGGTGACGCTCCCGCTGCGAGGGCTGGTGCCAGCCCAGCTGCAAGGCCTTCTCCCTGAAGACAAGAGCGGCCACTGCTCCCTGCCTCCCTGTCTGCTCCGCGGCAGCTGTTAAATATAGAGCGGAGGATTGCACATGGCTGTTTACGTCCGGCTGCCCCAGCTGCAAGGGACGTCAGTGCCAGCTGGGCAGCCAATCGAGCCCCCCACTGCAGCCCAGCGCCAATGGAGCCACTGGACAGGCTGACAATCCACCGCTGCGGCCAGGCTGCCTCAAGCCTGGGCTATTTAAATCTTCCAATGGCTCACTCCCGGGCTTCGGGGGATTCTGGGAAATGTAGTCCTGCTGCTTGGGCCTCAGCTGCGCCCAGGGCCAGAGGCCCAGATAGGCGCCCTGGACGAACCCCTGCTTTTCCCAGCCTCCCCCTGAGCAATCCAGACCCCGTGAGCCGGGTCTGTCTGTCCCACTGGCCGAGCCTGCTTGGATCTGTTTCCAGGGATCAGCCGGTGGAGGCCCAAGGCCTCTCCGACACCAGATGGAGAGAGGACGTCACCGAAGGCATCATCTCGGCCGGCTGGGGCCAGGCCCCGCGCCTCCGCTCTGGAACAGCATTTCATTAACCTGGCAGGCTGTTGGGTTGTTTTGCTTGTTTTTTAAATCACTCTTGACTTTAGCTTCAGTGTCTCACAGTCCAGTCAAACAGTAATCTGTAAGATTTGATGTCCATCAGACGGTGGGGCAATTCATTGCTTGGATATGGATTTGGAGGCTGCCTCCATTGCCCGAAGGTTTACGAAGGATCGAAACACTACAGCAGCTTCAGGCGACCCACAAAGAGCTACTGAACAGCGGGCACCGTGCTCGGGGCCTGGCACTGTGGCCAGCGGAAGACTCCATCCCTGCCCTGGGGAAGCCTGCCGTTCAGCGGGGATTAAACGAGTGACGTAAATGATTGCGAGCATGCACACGTGTTGTAAGGTCACAGAACCAGGGCTCTGGGTCTGGCCTGTGAGTCATCGAGGGCTTCCCCCGGGAAGGAAGAACAGGTGGGAGGCCTCGGGCAGGGGAGGGCATACCACGTGAGGTCTGGAGAGCCTGCAGAGCTGGTGCATGGGCAAAGCGGGGAGAGATGCTGCACACCCTGAGAGGCAGGCCAAGAGGGCTCAGGCAAGGATCGGGGTTTCTGTCGGGCCTCCCTGCCCTGACCTGGGTGACTGTGAAAACCCAAATTTCCACAACACTTTTAGGGCTGACCGGACCCAGGTTCAAGGGGAAGCCACTGGTTAAGGGTGAGCAGAAGAGTCAGGAATGGATGCCCAGTTCTCACAATTCAGGGCAGCTAAGGTCTGTCTGCCCGACGGGGATGGAGGCAGGAGGCTGTGACTTCCTTCCCAGTCATGGAGCCCACCTGTGCAGCCCCAGGCCCACTGCACAGATCCCAGATTACCAGTTCTAGAACCTCCCAAGGACAGGAAGCTGCCTGGGGTAGGAATGTGCTCTCTGGTCATGGACCAACGCATGGGCTCCAGGGCAGACAGGTGGCGCTGACCCGGCTGCTAGCTTGGATACCCCCAGCTGCTTGGACACGCAGAAGTCAATGGCCAGCAGGTGGGTAAAGGCAGCCTACCTACGGGCTGTGGTGGCCTTGAGTCAGTCACTTGACCTCTCTGGCCTCGCTTACTTTTTCCACTTGTAACATGGGAATAACAGTCTCCATCCTGCCAGGGTTGCTGTGAGATCAGTGAGATTATATTTAAAAAAGCTGAGCGGCGTCCTTGCCACATAGGCTTCAGCTATATGAGTTAGGAATCAATCCTGTTTAATAAGCAGGGCACAGTCCTCTCTCCATTCTGAGTGCCCCCTTCAGATGGACCAGTCCCCAGGGTCTAGCCCCACCCCACACCTGGCTGGCGTGAGGCCAGGCGACAGGGGCCGTCAGTCCAGAGGTCCGACCGACTGTGTTACATTCTGCCCCCTTGGGTGTAGCCAAGATGACCTGGACACTGGACAGATGCACAGAGAGATGAGCACAGAACACACGGAGAGTGGGCATATAAACAACCTTCCTGTGAAGCTGTACTATTATCCCCATTTTATAGATGAGGAAGCTGAGGTTCACAGGGGTAAAAGAGGAGAGGTCTGACTCTTAAGCTGTCCCTGGGGTGGGACGCAAGGGCTCCGGTGCAGATCCCTTCGGTCGTAGAGAACTGAGCATGCTCGGTCAGCTCTCCACCAGGGCACGCGCCCACTCTCTCTGCATGGGGCCCAGGACCCAGGCTGACCTCAGCAGGGGTGGAGGACCCCAGCCCAAAGAGGGGCTATTAATACCGATAGGCCCCTGTCAGCATCTTGGTCTGACCAGAGCTGCCGGCAGGTTCTGAGGGCCACAGTGGGCTCCATGCTGAGGGGGCCATGGAGTCTGGCTGGGCTCTGGCCCAGGCTAAAGAGTGGGCTCAGGAGTGGGACAGCCCCAGGTTCAAACCCTGGCCCAGCCACTTCTAGCTTAATGACCACAAGCAAGTCTTTCCAGCCCTCTGTCTGCCCCTCAGGGAGCTGCCGAAGGGATGGCGGAGGGGCTCACTCAACCTGAGACCTGCCCCCCTGTGTGAGGTGGGGGGACCCTGTTCACATTCGCAGGCAGTTGAGAAGCAGGTGCCATCCCTTTAGGAACACCTACCACATGCCACACAGTCCCACTTCTCAGGAGTCTTAGAAGTCATTCACTCATTCATGAAATCAATGCTTTCGCTGACCTTTTGCTGCAGTCTAGCTGGGGAGATAAGGTACACGCCCATGAAATAACTAACCAGCTTATCAAACAGTATAATTTTACCAATAGCCTTATATTTTCTTACTGTTGAAATATGACAGGCTTACTGAAATAAATTCACTAAACACTGATGATATTAGTGTAATCCTGCTTGCCTGGAGACCATCACCGCTTATGTGAGGGCGGTCAGGTTATAAAGGGATTCTAACTTGTCTCATTTCCAATTATTGAAATACGTTGCAACAACCAAGTATTAGTTATATAACAATGAAGAATACATATTAAACAAAATATATCTATGTGTGTCATATATAAACACAAATATGCATTTGAAATATGACTGCATTATAGGCCCTTTTAAAAAATACCCTACCTCTTCCACTGGACAATGTAAACCTGGCCATGTCTCCAGGACAACCCACTGTTTTTTTGTTGGCTGCTTGGCATTTTGTCATGTGGACGGGCCACACGTTATGTAGGCAATCCCTTCTTCTTGGACACGTCGATTGTTTCCATTTTGTGACTGTTCAGAACTATTCTGGCATGGCCATCCTTATCCACACACCCCTGTGAACCAAAGTGGCATATAAATAAATGGTTAAAAGGGCGAGGGCTCAGCTGCATCCCCACAAAATCCAGTGGAACCACTTGCGCCATCCACCGCAGTGCCCAGACCGGGGAGAGCATGACAGGGTCCTAGACACTGCTGGCCGACAGGGCAAGTCTCACCACCCTTTTGTCCATATTAGACGTGAAGAAGAACAGGCTAGGGGGCGACACCACCTGTGAGGCCACACAGCGGGTCAAGGCCACACTTGGGACGTGGTCCCTGTGCCTCTGAGCCTCCGCGGGCCACCTTCCCGGCCCTGTGTCCCACAGCGTCTCCATTCCCTGCTCAGTCGCTTCCTCTGTCACTCACTCATTCACTCGCTCACTCATGGGACACTTCTCGGGCCTTGCTGTGCGCCAGGCCCCAAGCAGGGACCCGTGCGAAGTGCGAAGGGGACTCTGAGGCGGCCCTGCCCCTGCAGACCACCTGGCCTCCCCCGGCCATTGCCCCATCTGGCCTGTGGCCCACATGACCTTCCTGTGGTAGAGCCCTCAGTCACCGAGAGAGGGCGGGAGCGGGTGGGGTGACCTGCCGGGGCCCACAGGTCGTAAGAGGCAGACCAGGGTTCAGACTTGGGTTTCAGCCTAAAGCCCTGGCCCCTAACCCCTTGGCTACGGGCTTCTCTCTTACTTGGGAAGCTTTTCTGGCCACTTTGTGGCAACCGGACCAAGTTCCTACATGGTAGACACTTGTCATTTATTGTCTTTAAATCTTAGAGAGATTTACTACACTAGGCATATTGATCATTGCTTTGTACGTGACACCTGCTGTGTTACACTCAGAGCTCAGTGTGTGTCCTGAAACCATCCCAGCAACTTCCCAGACAGGCTTTGAGTCCCCACCAAACGAATGGGAACAGCAAAGCTCAGAGGTGAAGGGCTTCCACGCGTGCCAGCGGGTGAGCCAGTGGGGTGCCCAGAGAGTCAAGCATCATGCCAGTACCGCTCCTGCTCTTTTCCTTTTCCCCTGGCCATATCCCTTCTAACACGCCATACACTTAGTCATCACGTGTGTCTATGGCCTGGTCCTCCTAGCAGCGAGCCTGCCCGGGGTCAGGGACTGGTGACTTCATTACTTATTTATGGGGCTACTCAGGTAGTGCCTGGCACATCCTAAGCTCTCAACAAGTATTTATGGAATGAATAACTGTCTGGTCCCAAAGCTTGGGCTCTAATCTACTACAAACCCGGCCACAGAAGACGGATGGCCAAGAGGCGGCGGCTGCGTGGGGTGCTGACCCTGAAAGGGAAGGCGCGGGTGTGCGCAGGAGCTCCGCTCTGGGGCGGCGGTCTGGGACACGCAGGGCAGGAGGGGGACCGAGGCAGGGGCAGGCGCGTCCCCGCCAGGAGGGGAGGCCGCCCGTGAAAGGCATTTCCATCGCGGCCTCCCCACCCCAGCGCCGCTTTCTCAGTTCGCATTTCTTAGTCGGCTCCCGGGTTATTTCGGTCGGGAAACCTGATCCTTCGCGGGTTTATTTTAGCACCTTGGAGAACTCCCAGGGCCGCACCGAGCGGGCCGCGCCCAGCCTGCCGCCGCCTCCGTCCGCCGGGCGGCAGGGACCCTAATCCCCGTGCTGGGGGCCGCGCCGGGAGGCCCAACCCTGCCTCCCCCTGCTACCGCCGCCTGGACTGGCGGCGCCGCGGAGCCCCAGCTCCCGGCTGGGGGCACAACCGGCGTTGGAGAGGCTGCCCGGGAAGGGGAGGCGGGTCACTCAGCACTGTAGCCCCGGAGGCGGCGGGAAGCCAGCTGGGCGGCAGAGGGAGCCTCCACCAGCGACCCCCGGGCTGGGAGAAGCGGCCCCCACCCACGCTTGCGGGACCTGTGACCTTCATTCGCTGCGGAGTCTCCGCCGGGCAGGCACCTTAAAGACCCCCAAGCCCCTAAATAGCAGCCAGCAGCCGCCCCCCGTGCACTGACACCGTGCACACACCACTCACACACCTGCTCAGCGAAACCCAGACATGCAGGCGCACGTATACCACCATGGACACAGGCGCACACACACCACTGTGCACACTCATGCACACCCACCCACCCACTCTCACATACCCGCACACAGTGCACACGCAGTCACACACAATACACACACTTGCCCATCTGCACCTACACCACTTATGCTCCCTCACACTATTGCATGCCTCACACGCACACACTCGTGGGCACACCCTCTCATACACCCCACACAGTTACAAACTGTCACATATCCCCTCACACAGAGAGGCACACCCTTGTTCACACACACACTCTCTCACCCTTCTACTGTGCACACCACCACAGCCCCATGCCCCTGGAACAGGCACCCGTGCCCTCCCATCCCCAGACTCGGGTCTGGACACAGCACGTCAAAACAAGTTCCTCATCTACGTCCTGACTTACAGCAATGCATCCTTCCTCGTAACCATTCTGAGTATGAAGCTGTACCTATATATTATTTATGGTAATGAATACCTCCATGCATCACACCCTCTGATGTCTCTCAGGCCCGTGGGATCTCTCATGGGAACCATGCCCGCAGCCTGTCCTGGCCGTGGCTGTGTTGCCTGGTGTCTTCTGAGTGCCCAGCACAGACGTCCAGACGATACCGGGGAAGGAATGCATGCATGGATGATGGGGAGGCCAGCTGAGAAGCCCCAAGTCTAACATGCCCCAGAAGAAATGTAATTCTGAACTTTTGGTTAGAAAGGCCCGTGCCTCCAGATTTGCAGCCACTCCAGGCAGCTGGTTTTATGTACTGTCCCCTACACATCCCCCATGCACCTGAGGGCCAGGAGCCCTGGGTTCTAGTCCCAGAGCCCTCCCTGGATGCCCACGCTGGGCCTGCATTCCCCATTGGTAGTGGAAGCTGTAGACCACCTCTCTCTGAGATCCCATCTTAGCCAGCTCTCCTGGCCTGGCCAGGCCCCCTCCCTGCAGAGGAGGTACATCAGAAATGCCAGGTGGCTTTCTGCGCCTGGCTCCGCCTCCTTGCCTCCCAGTGAGAGTGGAGTCATGTGGTTCCAGCCACCTGCCTGGCTCTCAGCCCTGCCCTCCACTTCCCAGGTGGACATTCCAAGCCTCATCAGTGGCTGGTCCCAGACAGTTCAGGAAAGAGCTCTGTCTGCCAGGACAACAGAATTCCAGCATTACCATTTCCATCTACAGATCAGGGCCTTTTCTCCCTTGGGAAGAGCCTTTCCAGCACCATGATGACAGGGCCTGTGGGGGCTGAGAGCTCCTGGAGGACCAGTTGGGGCCCTGAGATGCAGGTTGGTCCACGAGGGAGAAGGACCCTTGAGATGCCTCCACTGGCCGTGAAAACAAGGTCCTTACAACTCAGGGCTCTAGAGCTGGTCTGCCGGGTCCAATCCACCCCTGCTTCTTCAGGCGTCCTCACCTGCAGAATGGGATGAGGGTGGAACCCAGCTCTCGGGGTGCTCAGTGATGCACAATGAGGAGAAGCCACATCCCGCTCTGTCTGCAGACTTGGGGGACTCCTGGCTGTTTGGGCTGCATGGAGTCATGTTTCTACCTGTGATTTGTTGAATGACTTTGGGTTTTCATGATCTCTCTGGGCCAACGAGCCTGAACTGAGGGATTTTGTCCTCCTACTGACAATGGTTTGAGCTCCCAAGTTGCCATGCTGAGCTCACCATCCCCGAGTCGGGGCTGGGGCTGTGCACTCAGACCCCTCCTCTTTCCCATTCACTGGTGACTATGAGTCTGGGTGAGGAGAATGAGTCGGGGCAGTGTGAGTGTCCCTGTGGTGCTGGGCATGTCTCAATCAAATGTCCGCTTCCTCTATTCTGCAGACACCAGTGCTTCACATGCATGCAGATGTATCACGGGCCTTTCACATATGCTGAGACAGCCGGTGGGTCTGTGCCCAACACCCATGGGGCTCCAGAAAATGCTGATCGGGACGGAGGACTGTGTGGGGCGGCAGGACGGCCAGAGGGCCTAAGATTTGGGGAAGCAGCCAGAACCTTGGAGGGCCCGTCAGGAGCTGCGACAGGGCAGACACTTGTGAGCCCAGTCTGTGCAGACCTCCTATTTGTCAGGGGACCGTGGGGGAGCACTCCTCAGCTCGGAGCCTGGCAGACAGGCTCACAACACCACCTGGGCCCTCCCCCTGCAACACGGGCTCTCCCCCTGCAGAACTTGCCCAAATTAGCCCAAGACAAAGGACTATAGGGGGTGAAGTGAAAGGCGCAGGCCCGGGGGAGGTTAAGGGAGTGGGGTCTTCTATTTGCAAGAACCCTCTCCCTGCAGGCACCAAGCACCTCTTCCAGTGGGACTTGATGGAGCCAAAGCTCCCTAGGGGTCATTCCATCCAGGTGCAGAGGGACTGGCCCCAGCAAGTAAGGGTGGTACCTTGGGAGGAGATGTGTGGGCTCTGGGCTTGGCCAGGGGATCCAGACCCCGAAAACTCACTGTCCCCTGTCCGCGGTCTCTGTGTAGCCCACCTCCAGGGCCAATGCTCATTCATGTAGTACCTCACACATAGTGGGCGCTTTACCATCATCTTCACAAACCCAGGATAAGCCCAGGGCCACAGACTTTGAGGGGATGGTCCCCAGTAAATCATCTCCAGGGCCTTGGCCACTTAGAGAGCAGGTTCGGGCTCTGGACTCTGTCCTTTTCGAATGAGAAGAATGTATAGCTTGGCACATGTTCATAGAGCTTGTCCTTGTCCTTGTCACTCATGTCCTTGTCACCAGGACAGTATCCCTGCCCTCAGGGGATGCCCTGGCCAGTGAGGTCTGTTCTGTTCCAGGCACTGGGGGTGATGAAATGCCAGGTGGTTTATGACATCAGAAAATAGTATGTGATGGCAAGGAGGTGTTGAAGGTCACAGTGAGTCCCAGAAGGGCAGAATGTTCTTGGGTGGGGACCATGAGTTCATGGCAGGGAGAGGCCACTGTGGGGCAGAGCCCAAGGAAGACTTCTCCCCAGAAATGGACATGTGCCAAGGGCTGTTAGGAGACCTGTGCTGTCGGGTTCTACTGTGTGGCAGTGAAGAGGTCACGAGAGCCACCCTGCCCTGTCTAAGTCAGTAGGACCAGGAATAAGTTACCTACTAGTTAAGATTGGAAAGGGCCAGACAACCTCTCGCTAGGCTGGGTGAGGGCTCCTGGTGGTAAGCAGGTTGAGGGTAAAAGGCTGGGGCTCCCTTAACTGACTGCTTCTTGCCTGTGGTTTGGGCTGGTGCTGGTATGAGATACATCACCCAGCCCTGCTGAGCATCCCTCAAGGAGAGACCGCCAAGTGGCCGGAACCCCCTGCTGCCCCAGGCGCTGCTCTCCTTGGCACTAGGGATGAGCTGGCTTGGGAGTGGCTGGAACTATCACCCTGCACCCTGTGGCGGGCACCTGTGGGAGTCAGAGTCATGGTGGGGCCTGGGGTGGGGAGCATGGCTCTAATGTGGCTTCCAGGTTTTCTGATTTCACAAACCACTTGGCATTTCCCCGGGGGGTGCATTGCAAGGTGGGGGTGGTGCTACTGCCTTGAGGCAGCTGGGAGAGGGTTCCTAGCTATCATACCCCTGCCTAGGGTCAAGCCCCTTTTGAACCTCTGCACTCAGACTTGGAGGGGTGAGGGCAGTCTCAGCTGGGACACCTGCAGGGCGGGGCCATGGCAAGGCTCTGGGTCTCCCAGCTTTGGGTTCCCCTCCTCCGTGAAATACACATAATAGGCCTCCCTACACAGGGGTAACCACTGGTGGATGAGATGAGGAGGCTAGTACAGCATTTATCACAGCTGACCCCCACCAGGTCTGACCATGTGTCAGGTCAGGGTACCAAGAGGCCCAGTAGGAAGGAGCAACAGGGACCCTTTCTCCCTCTACCTCAACCTTCCCAGCCCTGGAGCCTCCCAGAGCCCCTGTACTGTTTCCACCCAGCCAACTGCTCTATCGTGTCCGAAATACCAGGGCAGTGCAACCCTCCTCCCGGTGCCCTGAGCCCCGGAAAGCCTGCCCAGTTCAAAGGGCACAAGGAGCTGCCCACCTGGACCCGAGGCAGAAGCCGAACTACACTACCCAGAATTCTCGTGGCTAGCCAAAGAGGAAATGTCGTCTGTGCAAGGGGAGGCTCGGCTCCCCAAGAAGCTGCAGAGAGAGCGAGGGGGGCAAAGGGGGAGAGGATTACCAGGGGGAGGGCGGGCTGTGTGCGGGGAGCGAGGGTGGCGAGCCGGGCGGGCGGCGAGGAGGCGGCGGCACCCGTCCGCTCGCCGCCGCCGCCGCCGCCTGCGGTCCTGCATCTCCGCAGGGCCGGCGAGCAGGCGGCGGTCCCTGAGTGCGTTGCGCTTCGGCCAGCGGCCGCGGGCGGCCGCGGGGCCAGGCCGGCGCAGGGGCTGAGTTTCTGCAAAGTTTGACCTGGTTGCCTTTCCGATGCTGCAGCAGAGCGAGGCAGCACGGGGCGCGCCAGGCGGCTGCGGCGCGGCGGCGGGGCTGAGGGCGACAGCGCGCTCACAATGATCATAAAATAAAGCCGGCGCACTGGGTGGGGGCGAGAGAACCCCGAGCCTCCCCCTCCGCCCCCGGCCGCCCCTAGAGCCCCAAGCTAGGAGGAGGTGGGGGCCGGGGGCGCTCACGCCGGCCCCAGACCGCAGTAGAGCCAAAGGACACGGCCAGGGGGAGTGGCGGGGGGGCGCCCCAAGCACGCGCCTGCGGCTGGGACAGGGGCATCCGGAGGGCGGCGGCCGGGCACGCGGAGCGGCCCGAGGGGCAGGTGAGTCGGCGGCGCCGCCCGGGTAGGGGCGTGCGCGCCAAAGTTCCCCGGCAGCGGCCAGCGCGCCCGACGCGCGGGGAGCCGGGGCCGCTGGGGCTGCCGAGGGGAGACAGAGGCACCCGCCGCGGCGAGGCTGGGGCGCTGCGCCCTCCAGGGGTCGGGGTCCAGGCCCGGGAAGGCGCGCGCGCCCGACCAGGCCGGCCTGCGGGGTGGCACTGAGCCCCCAGTGGGTCGCAGGGACCCGGCCGGGAAGCGGTGCGGCCCTGGCGGCGGACAGTGCAGGCAGTGCGGGCAGTCCGGCTCCGGCAAGTCCACGCGGCCCACTGCAACGCCCGGCGGTCGCCTCCCCAGCCCGCCCCCGGGCCGGGAGGGTGTCAGAGGAGATGTCACCCGCGGCGATTATTCACTGGTGCGCGCGGTCCTGCGGCCGCCGCTGACGGGGCGGGCGGGGTGGGGGTGGGGGGCCGCCGCCTCCGGGGAGACCGCCCAGAGCCGCGCCGTCAGCTCCGCAGCCCGCGCCCCGCGCACACGTCGCCGCCCCGCGCGTCCATCGCGGCAAAGTTCGGTTCAACTTTGAGGCGAGGCCGGCCCTGACGCCCTGTCCCTTCCACCTCCCACCAGGTCCTCGGCGGCCGCGGCGAGCCAGGCGCAGCCCCGGGGCCCCGCGCGGCGACAACGACAGCGGCTTGGGCACAAGGCGCGCCCGCAAGTGGGCGCCGACGGGGAGCCGCGCTGCGCCGCGCTCCTCGGGGACCCCGCGGGCGGCCGGAGCCCGGCGCTCGCCTCCTGGAAGCCGCGGGTCAGCGCTCGACCTCGGCGGCCGAACAGAAACTGCCTGCCGTTCCATTGATTGGGCCCCGCTGGGCGAGCGGCCGGGTGCCTGCGCCCGGAGCGCGTGCAGAAGGCAGAGGGCAGGAAGCAGTCTTCTGCGGCGAGGGTGGCGGCAGCGCCCAGGGACGGAGCCTTCCTTATTTATGTGTCTGCCGGCATTTGCCTTCTTCACCCGAAGACTTCAGGGAGCGTCTCCGAGCTGCGCTCCCCGTGTGTGAGGCACAGAAGGGCTGGATGTCTGAACAACGTGATTATCTATCAACTTCCAAACTTTTCTTTTTAACATTTTAACCCAAAGAATACCGGTGATTTTTGTCCACTGCTAGAAGGACAAGAGAGAACCTGGGGCTCTTGAAATGCAGCAAAATCCTTATTTATAAACAGGCCTGAAGTAGTGATATGCGACCCCCCTCTACTCAGTAAATCTTCTATCCTATGGATATCGGTCCTTAGATTTGAGACTGGGGAGCAATACTGTCTGCACGGGGTCTGGCAGCCTCCATCCTTTCAATGCCCAGTTTCCTCTGGGACTGCTGGCCCTCCCTGGAGATCAGAGCGGTACTGTGTGCCATGGGCTGTATTCAGAGCATCGGGGGCAAAGCCAGAGTCTTCCGGGAAAGTATCACCGTGATTGACGTGAAAGCCTCTATTGACCCCATCCCCACCAGCATCGATGAGTCCTCCAGTGTGGTGCTCCGCTACAGGACACCCCACTTCCGTGCCTCTGCCCAGGTGGTCATGCCGCCCATCCCCAAGAAGGAGACCTGGATAGTTGGCTGGATCCAGGCGTGCAGCCACATGGAGTTCTACAACCAGTACGGGGAGCAGGGCATGTGAGTACCGTTTGGGGGGCTGCTGGTGGGGGACAGCTTGGAGGCCTGGGCCTGGGGTGCAGGGGCTTAGAGAGGGGTCTGCCAGGGCCAGAGGGAAGCTTTAGGCAGAGGTGGATGTGGCTTCCTCCTTGGCCAGGTGGCCTCCTGGAAGGTTGGCTTCTGAATCTGTTGATTCAGACTGGGGTCATGACCGTCCCTCCCCTTGGCCCTGGCCCCCGGGGTTCCTGTGTCCTTCCCTGTGAGATACTGAGAAAGCAGAGGAACATGCTGTCTGGGGCCACTAGAGGGGCTGCGGCTTGGCCCCCAGGCTCAGGCCTCCACAAGCACATGTGGTGGATACAGGGAAGAACAAGCCCTCTGACACTTCCATAGTGATTTGTGGGCGGCTTTGTGTTGGGCCTGAGCTCGTCTCTTGACGTTTTCAGATGTACATCAGGACTTGAGGGCCCCCTTTGCTGTTCTAGCAGCATTTGGTTTGAGAGGACGGCTTGTTTTAGAAACCCGGCTTGCTTCACTGTGTGGGGTTTTCTTTCTGGGAGGCAGAGGCCACTTTATGCAGACGTCCAGGGTCAGTGTCCAGAAGGCTCCCGTGGGGCCCTAACAGCTGAGAGGAGTCCACTGGCCCCTTTGCAGCCTGATCTGCAGGATGTTCCCAGATAATGTAGATCTTCATGCAGGACACTGGGCCCCTGGGACTTCTTTCTGGCATGTTCCCTGATCCCCCGATTCTGGGTTGTCCTGGGAGTGTGAAAACCACTTAACTGGGAAGGAAGACTTAACTGGCCTAAGACAAGGCAGTGGAAAGAGCTGGTTCCCAACCCCAGGTCCCTTTGAGAGAGTGGGAGAGGCCCTGCAGGCAGCCTCCCAACTAGACTCTGGTGGCCAGCTGTGGGCAGTCCCAGAGCCTGTGTCCCAGTGTCTACCCTGTATAGCACCCGGTTCTGCAAAAATAGGGGTAGGGAGGAGAATTTCCCCAGAGTCGGAACTGTTCGCAGATTTAAGAGCATCCCAGGCCTGAAATTAGAGGGGGTGGGGAGGGGATGGAGGGTGGTGGCACCCCAAGTCCTATGGCTTCTCTACTTAATGCCTCTGAAGTTATAAGGGGAACATGAGGATCATGGGAAAATTTCAAATGAGGGTGTACCCACACTGGCCCCCGAGAGGTGCATGCAGAGCTTCTCCCGACACTCGCCAGCTCTCCTTCCCGTCGGACGGACTGCTAGGCTCAAGCCTTCTCATTCTTGAAAGCAGCATTTAATCCAGGCTGGAGGTTGCCTTTCCATTGCAAGCAGGGAAACGTGAATCTTTGTTATATGGTGTGGACCTTTCCTAAGGAGCCTTAAGCCTGAAACCCTCCTGGACTTTGCAGGTCAGGCAGGACAATTGACAAGACACACGTGTTTTTCTAGGGGTTTTAGGCTAAGCCTGTTTTCTTCCCTAAAGAAGCAGGGAAGGCAGAAGGTCCTTTGGAACGTGGAGAGGGGCACATTGCTCAGGGGGAGGGAGCAGGCCTGGCCTGGCGCCTCAGCTCCCCAATCTGTGCACGGTGCTTTGCAGAGTCTTCGAGGTCTTGTACTCCTTCCTGTGGCCCTGAGTTCATGCAGGCACTATCGCCGGAGGCGGTCTGAGGCAGGAGACCTGAGATGGCCTTTCTCTCTCTGAGCCAGTGCTTGTTCCTGATTAGAGGAAGGCACCTAGACTGCAGTCAAGCAGACCAGGGTGGGAGTCCCGGCCTGCCACCTTCCAGGGTGGGACCATAGCCACTCTGACCCTCAGTTTCCTCGTCTGCAGATTGGGGCCAGTCACAGTCCTTGCCCCATGGCTTATTGCCAGAATTAGGGTGATGACCCACACTTAAGGCAAGGAGCTGTGGTCTTTAATGTCACACTGTGATGATTGTTCTCTGACAAGGAGTCAGTGATGGTATGTGTAATGTGCTGAGAGTCGTGGCTGAAACTATAAAATTGGGCAGATGTAAATCACTCCTGGTATTGAATTTTTCCTCCAGCCCAGGGCTTCCTCTTTTATACAGAGCTCAGTCCCTGACTGTTAAAAATAGAGTAAGTCACGAATGATTTGCGTTTTCAAGTGGTGAAAGGCTGTTTTCCTTTATCTCTCCTTGCTTCCCTTCGTCCCTCCCTTCCAGGGACACCTCTTTCAGTGCAGGGCCCTCTGTGTCCTGCACGCCTGAGGCTTCCTGGGCCAGTAGTCCCAGCTGGGATGGGACCAGCCCCAGAGAAAGGGCTGCATGGCTCCCTGGGAGAGGCGACGTGGTGTGATTCTTCATGGGCTCGGCCCCAGGGGCACAGTGACCCACCAGTGCTGGCTCTGGGGCCTTGGCAAGTCACCTTGAGGGTGTCCGGCGTGTCATCTATCCGTGGGGATAAGGACAGAAGTCCCCGTAGGCAGCTGTGAGGATTCGGTGAGAGGGCAGGTGTCGGTGACAACCCCATGGCTGAAGCGCCGAGTCAGAAGCTACTCTGCTTATTAGTAATCTACAAAATTGTCTTAAGAAACTGAATTACTGAAGAGCAGTCTCCTCAAGACGGTGCCTCTAGTCCGTGGGCAGAGCTGTGTTCAGCCGGCGCCCCTGTGCATGAGAAGGCCCACGGAGAAAAAGCCTGGGTATCTTCTCCTTGTCGACGGTAAATAGAAGCCTTTACATGTGATGTTAAAGGCCCTTCCCCACGCCACGCTTTTCTGCGTTTTTAAGCCTCATGACATGGAAGAAATCAAGGAGCGGGGAGGCGGTGGGACTGACCAGAGACCCCAAGCCCCTGTATGTCGTAGGTCTTTGATAATACCCCGGGTCTCTGCCCACTTGAGGCCAGTAGCCCCCTACCTGTGACAACCAAAAATGTCCCAGACACTGCCCACTGTCCCTGGTGGGGGGTGAAGTCACCCCAGGCTGGGAGCCGCTGGACTAGACCCAGACGATTCCAATCATTAAATAAAACCCACATACTGGGCATCACTGGCCAGGGGTGGGCCAGCCAGGTGGCAAAGGTAGGTTAAGGCTTCTGTTCTTTACAAATGGGCTTGTATTCAAAATATTAATTCCAAGTGCTTAACCGGAATCCATAATACCCCCAAATGTAATCCCTGCTGGAAATTAATCTCTAATCCAGGAGAAGTTTTTAGAATGACAGTCTGGGTTTGAGACCTTGGAAGGCGCCCCCAGGAGTACCCGACCTTTACCGGCGAGAGCTAGCAAACAGCGAGCTTCTCTGAGCCGCCTGAGAGATTCTATATGGTTCTGGGTCCAACCACATCGCTTTAAAAGCCAACCCCCAAACTGTCGGAGACATCTGCCTCCACAGCCCGTCCCCCGCAATTCCTCCACCACCACCTGTCAGCTGGCACAGTCTTCTAAGTGACAAGTCACAATTTCTCACCCGTGTGGGAGATGCTTCACGTTGTCCTGAGTTTGCCCTTCTCTTGGGTCCCCTGGGAATCTGGCCCCCGGCCAAGGCCAAGCCCAAGATCAGTTTCTGCCTCAGAATTTTGCCAAACGGCAGGCTGGGGTGTGAGCAGAGGGGAGCAGCTCCAGGAAGTTCCTCTGGGTTGACGGTGCCACCTGCCCGCAATCCTGTCCAGCCGGGGGACCCCAGTGCCACTGTCCGTGGCACCTCGACCTTGGGCCAGTCCCCCAACCTCTCTGAGCTGCGTGTTCCATCTGTGAAAGGGGGAGAACAGCCCTCCCCTCACGGGTTGTTAGAGGACGAAACGCAGTGATGCATGAGGAGAGCTCAGCCCAGGGCCTGGCCTACAGGAAGCCCCCGGGCCGTGGTGGGGATCAGGGTCACAGCCCTGAAGGATCTCTCTGGGCTGCAGCCCTGTGGGTCAGCTGCTCTCTGCTCCTGGGTGGGGTTTCACAGAGCCACCCGCAGTGACGGCCTGGGGCCGTGAGAGCCCTGAGGGTCTTTCCAGCCAGCACGTGCGGTGGCCCCCGCTGAGCTGTGAGAGGCTGGCGGAAAGCACCGAACAGGATGGAGGGGCCTAGGCCTCCCGCAGGGATGCTGGGGCTGGGCTGGTGCGCACAACGGCCTCGCCCCCCTCCTCTCTGTCGTGCCCCAAGGACCTTGTGGGGTCCTCATCTCATGCAGAGGAAACGGCCTCTGAGCCCTGAAGCCACTTGTCCCAGGAAGCTCGCTCTGC
The DNA here is from genome assembly GCA_029783875.1 of Phataginus tricuspis. Lineage (NCBI taxonomy): Eukaryota > Metazoa > Chordata > Mammalia > Pholidota > Manidae > Phataginus > Phataginus tricuspis. Next base: position 5,068,158 of record JAQQAC010002172.1, read on the forward strand.
CCCAGTGAGCCCGGGCCGGGCTGGGGGGCCCCGGCCCTGGTGACCACGCGGCCTCTTCCTGCAGCCGCACAGAACAATCGAAGACACTGCTTCCTCTCTGCCGCCGGAAGGTGGCCTCCCCCATCTGCCGGGCTATGGGGAGGCAAGGGCGGCGTGGCGGAGGAGACGGAAGTCCTGGTTTCCAGGCTTTGGGGTGGCAGGAAGTGGGGGCGTCTGCCCAGCTTAAAGAAGCTCCCCACGGACCAGCCCCAGCCAAGCGATGGCTCCAATTTTACCTTCGAGGGCTGAAAACAAAAGCCGGCAGCTCCCAGAGACGTGAGAAGGGGCCCAGCAGCCAGACGGGCATGGATCCCGACATCCTTTTTGTTTTTGCTGATCAGATCTGGGTAAAAATAAGAAAGGTCACCAATGCACGGTGCCGGGCAGGGGAACTGGACAGCCACACACACTGGTGGTGGGGGTATCATCTGGCAGCTTCTAGAAAGTGGGTTTATCACACTTTCAAATACACATGCCCTTCAGCGCTGCTGTCCTGCTGGCAGAGTCTGCCTTCCCGAGCCATGAGCACCTGGTTGGGCGCCTCACATACAGGAGGCATACAAAAAAGAACCCCCTGACATGCCAACTGACAAATGCCTGAACGGGGAACGCAGGACGTAGGGATGTGCGTGTGAAGAACTCCTGTGCCGTTCACAGCTGCAAGGAGCCGCCGTCGGCGGGGCAGAGGGCTGGTCTGTGCACCTGCAGACCTGGGCGTGCCGTCTCACCTGGGCAGGTGGGCTAGAGGGCACCCCCGTGGGAAGAGGTTTCCACCTGGTGGCATTTTCTTAAAAATGTTCTAAATATGTAGGGGAGGAACCCATTTTTGTTAAAAACAAAGCACTGAAAATGGACCAGACCGTGGGTCTGTGCGGTAACGTCAGCAAGGAGGGCAGGCGTGGAAGACAGGGCTCTCGCTTCTCACTTTGTATGTTTCTCCATGGCTTGTTTTTTTCTTCAAACAAGCTCAGCTTTTATAACTAAAAACGAAAGTTAAACAGGCATGGGGGCCTTTCTGGGGCTGTGGCCTGGGCAAAAGGAGTTTGGGGGGACAAGGCTGGGCCCCAGGAGTGGGGTTTGTTTGGGGGAACCTCAGGAGCAGGTGGGAGGGTGGGGGAGGGCGCCCCAGCCCCTCCCTTGGGAGGGCAGGTGCCTGGTGACCCGTCTGGTGGGAAGGGGCTAGCCTGGGGGGTAGCTGCCCAGGCAGTGTGGTTTGTAAAGGTACTCTTGAGCCACAGGTTCTGTAAAATTGCAGAATTTTACAGAATCTGAACTTTTTGAAAATTGTGCAAAACTGTAAAAGAAAACTGGAGACAAGATGAGATAACTGCTAAGCCCGTTTGGCGCATGCAAGGGCATTGGACCCAGGGATGAGCGGATGAGGGCCAGCCCTGGGCAGCCCTCCTGCCCCCGAGCCTCAAATCCTTACCTGTAAAGGAGTGTCTTAGCGCACCTAATGGGCCTCACTGTGGGATGTGGCCTAACAGCTAGGTGGACTCATTGAAGCCTAAGTATAATTTTTTAATTTTTTTAAATTTTGGTATCCTTAATCTACAATTACATGTGCAATATTATGGTTATTAAACTACCCCCTTCATCAGGTCCCCCCCACCAACCAGATTACAGTCACTGTCCATCAGCATAGTGAGATGCTATAGAGTCACTACTTGTCTTCTCTGAGTTGTACAGCCCTCCCCATGCCCCCCCCAACATTACGTCTGCTAATGGTAATGCCCCTTTTTCCCTCTTATCCCTCCCTTCCCACCCATCTTCCCCAGTCCCTTTCCCT
>JAQQAC010002172.1:5070085-5091137 GCA_029783875.1 Phataginus tricuspis
CCATTGTGTATATGTACCACATCTTCTTTATCCATTCATCTACTGATGGGCACTTAGGTTGCTTCCATTTCTTGGCTATTGTAAATAGTGCTGTGATAAACAGAGGGGTGCATCTGTCTTTTTGAAACTGGGCTGCTGCAGTCTTAGGATAAATTCCTAGGAGTGGGATTCCCGGGTCAAATGGTATTTCTATTTTGAGTTTTTTGAGGAACCTCCATACTGCTTTCCACAATGGTTGAACTAATTTGCATTCCCACCAGCAGTGTAGGAGGGTTCCCTTTTCTCTGCATCCTCGCCAACATTTGTTGTTGTTTGTGTTTGGATGTTGGAGCCTAAGTGTAATTTTAATTTAAAACAATATATTTATTTTAATGTATGTTAGAAAAAAAATATATATACTTAGCATATCCAGAGGTGTTTCTTAGGAAAAAGTAAACTTGAGTTTTTAAAAAGTGATTAATGTTAAGGAAAAAAAGTGAACAATAATACAGGAGATATGTAGATAGGACAAAAATGATGAGAGACATCAGTTTGGGGAATTCTGAGACCAGGTGGGCTAGGGCGATCGGCTCAGGTCCGGGACTCAGAATGCAGGCAGAGCTCTCTGACATTCGCCAGGAGAGGCAGGGGCGCAAGGGCTGTGCATGCCAGGGACGGCCCAGGCCCAGGTGGGCCTCCAGTGTGGCATGGACCAGGGCTCTTCCTGAAGCATCCAGGAAAAGTGTGGTCTGCGGCCCAAGGTCACAGAAGGGCGAGTGCCACCCCTCCCCTTTGAGGCATCTCAGGGCCTCTGGGGTCCCTGGTCGCCTTCACCCTCCACTGAGAAGCCCTTGTGCTGAGTCACCTCCTGGCTGGTGGCTGAGTCTGGAGTCACTGGGGGACCCTCTGCAGCTCCCATGGGCACCCCTCAGCACAGCCTCAACCCCTTCTCTGGGCTTCAGGGAAGGCTTTTCTTCTTTGGATTCAAACTTGGTCAGCTGTGCTGCTCAGAGCCTGTGCATGCGTGTGTGTGTCTATATGTGTGTGTGTGCTGGACATAGGTCCATGGGACGCCAGTGGGTAAGAGCCTGTGTGTGTGTGCATGTGTGTGCTGGAGCCACAGGGTAAGAGCCCACTCAGGCTGTGGGTCCTGCCTGGCAGCTTTCCAGTTGTGTGGCCTTGAGCCAGGCCTCTAACATCTCCAGTCTCCTCTATAAAATGTGTGCCTTGGTCTCTGCACCAGGTGAAAAAGCACTGTGAAGGGTCAGGGCAGGTTCTCTGGGGTGGGGTCCAGAGCTGAGCTACGAGTACTGCTGACTGGGACAGGAGGAGGGGAGCGCTGCTGCTCCTGGCAGAAGGCCTGAGACTGGAGGGGCACAGCTGTTGGAGGAACAGAAGGGCTGGTGGGTCTGGAGCCTGGGGAGGGTGTGTGTGTGTGTGTGTGTGTGTGCGCGTGCACCTGTGCCCACCTGTGCACATGCATGTGGGGCCCTGGCAACTGCATTTGGCTTTAAGGGCCATGGGGAGCCACGGAAGGTTTAACACGTTAGAGGAAGGAATAGTGCTATCAGATTTCTATTTTAAAAGATTACTTGGGCTTCTGGGAGGAAAACATTGCATAAGGCAGGACTGGAAGTTGGTTTCTGGCCAGGGTGAAGGCAGAGGAGAAGGGGTCAATCTTGAAGTGAGAGGGAGAGTCGGGGGTGGTGCTGGGTGTCTGGAGGGCACAGGGCCTCTGCCACTGCTGCTGACCAGGGCAGCCGTTCTGGCCACCTCTTTCACGGCTTCATGGCCAGCATCAATGGCAGGTGCTCTGCAAACATCAATGGCAGGTGTTCTGCAAACGCTTGGTGAGTGGGTGATGGATGGAGAAAGATGGATCAAAAAAGAGCAAGGGTATTGAGGGAGGCTGAGGGGTCCATTCCAGATATGATGCAAGGGGGCTTGGCGTCTGAGGCCTGGCTTCAGGCCTGGATCTCCGTGCTCTCCTTTGGGTTCCCACACCTACAAGGACCAGGGCAGGAGGATGACAAGCTGCTCATGGGGGCGGGGTGGCTTCCTCAGCATATGATATGGGCTGGGTGGTCCCACTGGGCCCCAGGCTCGGAAGGGTCACTCTCATGGTCCAATGCTCTGCTGTTGCCCTGTTGAAATTAATTTTTGAACAACAGATCCATACGAGGTTGGACACGACACACGCTGGGGGCTGGAGGGAAGGTGGGATCAAAATCTGTGAACTTGAGGCAGGAACAGGTATGTTTGCACTGATTCACAAAATCCCCCTCTTCCGAATAGATCCGCTGATGGAGCGCTTGCGTGCGGGCCCAGGGCCGGGGCCTTGCTCGTGCCTTTCGGTTGCGGGCCCGGCGCCCGGGCCCTGCTCATGCCTTTCGGTGGCATCTACCCATCAGAGCCTGCGTTGTCTCTGCCATGCAAACTGGGGGAAGGCTCAGAGTATCTGGGGCCGGGGCCAGCTTGCCTCTCAGTGCTGTGGAGCAAGGAACTGGGTCTTGATGCCCAGGGTCACCCCAGAACAGACAGGACGTCTTGGAGGAGGCAGGGACTGCACAGAGCTTGTTCATGTGTGATCTGAAATCTCAGAGCAAAATGGTCCGAGATAAAAACAAGGCTTCAGATTACATCAGAGCAAATCCATTCGTGTCAGAGGTGCAACTTTAACTGCTTTTACGTCCCTCCAGTGGCCTCTGGGAGTTTCCACGTATTGCTGTTCACTGTGTACCAGGTAGTATATATTGACACATTTCATCACAAAATCCTTGCCGAAACCAATCCACCATTAACTGATGAGAAGACGGAGGCTCAGAGGTTGTGACTGGATCAGTGCTTGTAGCCCAGCTGGGACTGTGTCCAGGGTGGTCTGTGTCCCCCAAAGCTGAGGCCTTAGCCTTGCGCCCTCCTGGTGGGATGGGCCCCTGGGGACCAGAGGCGGCCGTGCTGGGGCTGGTTCTGAGCCGTGCCCCACAGACGCCTCGGCCGGCCGTCTGCCCGCTCATGAAGGCTGTCCTTGTGTGTGACTAAGCCGGGGTGGGGGCACTGGGGGGCTGGGGAGGGGGCCCTGAAGCGGCTCAGAGGCTGGGAGAGAGGCCCCTCCTCAACACATGCCAGCTCTGAGGAAGCGAAAGGGGGCCAGCGAAAAGCCAAGGTCCTTTGGCACATTTGCCGTCTGCTTTCTCGAGAAGGTCTTGCAGGGAAGAGTAACCGCCAGAGGACAGCCTCCTGAATCGGCGGCTGGGCACGGGCTTCTGAGAAACTCAGGACAGAGACCCTGGCCCCTGGGCCCGCCCCTGAGGGGAACCCAGTCAGCAGGCTCACAGCTCTCCGCACACGGCCCACTGTGGCCTGGGGGGGCTGGGGGGCCTTTACACAGGGGAGGTCATCTGAGCTGGTGCCCAGGCCCCCCTGAAGATCGATGAGCTCAGGGCCCCAGGCAGGAAGTGACCTACAAGGCAGGGGTTACCCTAATTTATGTCCTTTTCAATGAAATAAACAGAAAAAAAGATAGCAAGACCACATTTCTAATCATTCCTCCTACAGTGACCCTCAATTTGCTAACGGCTATCCTTAAATGATGCATTTCAGTAGAGGAATGTATCTTTTTGATTGTGACGAGATATAGGTAATATAGAATTCACCACTTTCAAGTTCAGTGGCATTAAGTACATCCACCTGTTGCACATCCATCTCTAGAACTTTTTCATCTTCTCAGACTGAAACTCCACGCCCCCAAACACTCACTTGCCTTTTCCTCCCCCAGCCTCCGGCACCTACCATCTACTCTCTGTCTCTAGGAATCTGACCGTGCTGGGGCCTCTCATCAGTGGAACCTTACAGTACTTATCCTTTGGTGTCTGACTTATTTTACTTAGTATAACGTCTTTGAGGTTTGTTCATGTTGCAGCCTGGGTCAGGATTCCCTTCCCTTTGAAGGCGGACTAGTACTCCATGGTGTGGGTGCACCCCGCCTTGTTTATCCATCACCCACGACACCTGGGTGTTGCACCTTCCAGCCACTGTGAACGGTGCTGCTGTGAACAGGGATGCGTTTTGTCCAGCCGGGTATCCGGGAGAGCTTATACTCATGTTTATGGCTTATTCAGGTGTGCAGAGTGGCCTGAGCTCTGGTGTTACAGGGCCCTGGACAGCATCAGGTTGCCTGGCTCTCAGGTCCCACCACTGAGCCAAATTACCTTGGGCAAAAGCTGCCAGCTCTGGCTTCACTCTCTCTACCTGTTTGGTGGGGGGACTGATGAGTCTCCAAGGGGTGGGCTCCCCAGACGCTCCTGTGCCCCCACCACTTGCGAGCAGTGCCCTCCAGGCAGGCTGGCTTTGTCCTCTGTCTGCGCGTTAGGACTATAGTGACTATAGGATCTACCGCTTCCTGGCCTTTGCATTATGTCCTGCCTGCATCCTCCTGTGAACCCCGCAAGGATGTGTGACAAGCTGGGTGCCTCGGGGCGCTGAGACCTTGCCCGGGGTCTCTTGCCAGCGGGGGCGCGGCTGAGACTTACAGCGAGGCCTGTGGGGTTCCTGAGTCCCAGCTCTGGACAGCCCCACTGTCTGCTTTGCTCCAGGAAGGCTGGGCCTCCAGCAGGTGAACAAAAAGTGCAGGTTCCCAGACAGCCTGCAGCAAAGCCCAGGGGCCATCGTAAAGCTGGTTCCCAGCTGGAGCTGAGCCGCCTTCTGAGATGGGAGCTGCTCAGGGGCTGTTAGTTCTGCTCTCTGAAGGCGGGGGCCAGCTAGGCGGGAGCAGGAGGAGAGGGGGTGGCGGAGCTGAGGAAGGGGCCTCGTGGCCCCCAGAAGCCCCCTCTGGTGCTGGCTGCGGCCCGGGTGATGGGCCCGACTGTGAGCGGAGGGCTCGGGGTTGCTGCTCCCCCGCCCCCGCCCCCGCCCCCACACTGGAAGAGACCAGTGGCACCTCCTTTCGTGAGGACACTGAGGCTCAGAGAGGACAGGCGTTCGCTGCAGGTCACATGCTGGTCACTGGAGGGGCCGGGAACCATCCGCAGATGGCTGACCCCACAGCCACTGGGCCTGGAAGCCTGCTGTCAGCCTCTGAAGTGAGAGAAAGAAACTCACTGCTGCCTGGGGACCTGCATCCCTATCCGGGTCCACCATAACGTGCTGTGTGGCCCTGGAGGGCCCCCAACACCAGCCTCTCGGAGCCCGTGGCCGCCACGCTGACCAGGGTCACGTGACTGCATATGGCCGTCCCGCCGGCGGCTGGGCCATGGAGGGTGGGGGGCACAGACGCAGCAGGCTCCCCACTGCCTTCACCACCCCCAGGCCCCTCCGGGCGATACATCCCCTCGAGGGCAGGGGCAGCTGGGGCTTCCTGAAGGCCAGCCAGGATTCAGTCCCATCTACAGTGGTGCCGGGGGGTGGGGGGGCTGATCGGATGCTGATTTGAGAAAACAGGATGTGGCTTCTGACGTGAGGCTTCGCCTGGGGGCCCCGTTCACCTGACAGGATATTGATGTCTGTTTATTGTCGGGCTTCCTGGGAGGTAAGCCCCATGGACCACGGGGGTGCAGAAAAGCCTGGGGGTGGCTGACTGAGTAAACTGGTCTTCCTGTCCTCAGGTCCAGCTGGGAGCTCCCGGACCTCCAGGAAGGCAAAATTGAGGCCATCAGTGACTCCGACGGGGTGAACTACCCCTGGTACGGCAACACCACCGAGACGTGCACCATCGTGGGCCCCACCAGGAGAGACTCCAGGTTCATCATCAGCATGAACGACAACTTCTACCCCAGCGTCACGTGGGCAGTGCCCGTCAGCGAAAGCAATGTGGCCAAACTGACTGACATCTACCGGGACCAGAGCTTCACCACGTGGCTGGTGGCCACCAACACCTCAACCGACGACACCATCATCCTGCAGACCCTGCACTGGCGCATGCGGCTCAGCATCGAGGTGGACCCCAGCCGGCCTCTGGGCCAGCGCGCCCGGCTGCGGGAGCCCATCGCCCAGGACCAGCCCAAAATCCTGGGCAAGAATGAGCCGATACCGCCCAGTGCCCTGGTCAAGCCCAACGCCAATGACGCTCAGGTCCTCATGTGGCGGCCCAAGTTCGGGCAGCCGCTGGTGGTGATCCCGCCCAAGCACCGGTGACAGCCAGGGCGCCCTGCTGCTTAGACTCAAATAATAATACCGCTCCGGCAAAACTCACACGGACTCCGGTCATTCAGCAAAACACAACCATTCTACCTTCTCCAGCGGGCGGATCTCACTGTGCGATCTCCCCGGGATGGCTTCCCCGTGGCCTCCGCCGCCCTCTGCCCTCTGCCACAGGCTTCTTTTTGGGGAGGAGGGAGGCCTAGCAGGACAGGCCGACCCCACGTCCGCCCTTCCCTGTCCCCTTGGTGTCCTTTCCTCTCCTTCTCTTGCAACTTCAGTCATTCACTTGCAACAGACTCCCTGAAACAACTGCTTTTCCAGTTCTTTTTTTAATGCCTCTCTGTGAGGCTGGGGAGGAGGGGGAGCTGGGTGAGGGGCGCCCCCGTGGCAGCTCCCCCTCGCCCTCCATCACGCGGCCTTATGTAGACTCGCTTTGCCAAACTTTTGCCTTAAGCTGAATTTAAAGGGAAAAAACTGAAACAAAGAAAGCAAGATCTTTTTTTCTACTGGACTTTTCACCGGCCAGAGGTGAGGGAGGGGGCTGGGTCTGGAGGGAAAGAACCTCACGGGCCCTCCTGCCGCTGTCCTGGGGGGAGACAGGGCGCAGATTTAGATCTAAAACCAGCTGCTCATCCTTTGTTTCCGGAGAAACAGAGCCGCGCACTCTGCCTGCAGAGGCCCTTCTCTTGGCCCGGGTAGATCCCCACCCCACCTACCTGCGGACAAGAGCTGTGAGCTTCCGGCAGAGCTGTGGGCGTTCCTCTCCCCTCCCTTCCTGAAGCCCTGACTTGCCTTGGCGTGTCTGGGAGGGGCCACGGAGGTCTCTGGGCGTGACAGGTGGGGCCCAGGGAGTGGTTCCCACCCCAGCCACAGGTGGGCCTGCCCACACCGCCACACCTGCCCCGAACACCTGAGGGCCAGCCACCTCGACCCAGTTGTAGTTCAAATGGGAGGAAGGCCTGTGCTTTCCCGGCCGCTTCTCGGGGACGCCCCTCGCAGGTGCCCTGAGGAGGGCTATGGGGGAGTCCCCCCGGGGTGGGTGGTCTTGGATCCGGGAAGCCTGGGCAGGCAGTAGGCAAGCCCCCCCTCCTGCGGCTTGTCCTCAAGGAAGTAAACCAGGGCCCCGGGCTCGGGGGTTAAGTGGGGCCAAGGTTGGCAAGCATGGGAGCCTCTTTGGAAGCTGGTCTGGGACAATGTGGCCACTCCCTTGGGTCCTGGGCCCTCCGGGGCCCCAGAACTCGGTCCTGAGCTACACCGCGCTTTCTTAGCAATGTCTAATTTGAAGGCTGCTTGTGGGGACGCTGGGAGCACCCCACGGATGCCCCCCTCCTCCAAGCTCGCCAAATCCACAGCTACACCACCCAGGCCCCACATTCAAACTAATAATAATCAAGCACAGAAAATTGTCAGATAAGAAAAATAATCCATTTCTGCTGCAGATGAGCCACTTGTAGGAGCCCCAGGGACGCGGGAGGGCACAGGCCACCTAGTCCTTGCCCTGCTCCTTATCCACATAGCACTGTATCTATTTAAGGGGTGCTTACCACCCAGTCTCTCTCGAGCCCGTCCCCAATGGCAGGCCTGCAGCCATCCCGGAGCGACTGGACTGGAGCCAGCTGTGTTGCTGGCCGCGAGGAGGTTTGGGGAAACCCTGTCAGGCCTGGGACCTTCCTCCTGGGAACAGCCGGTCATGGAGGACCTGCCATCCAGGGAGGCCACACCCTCGAGTGAGGGGAGTGATGGGTTCTGGTTCCACTTCTGGGGTCACGCCGGGAAGGGGCCAGGGTGACTACGTCCCGCTGCTGTGGGCAGGACCTGGCCTCCTGATGGAGTGGCCCTTCTCTGCACTCAGGTCTTTCTTGCACTAAGAAGGAGAAAGGGACTCGGGCAAGGAGTCAGGAAGCGGAGCCCTGCTTCTGGGCTGGGTTCTTACTGGGGTAGGGGGCAGGAGTAGGAAAGAACGGTAAAGGGTAGTCCTGAGCTGTTCTGGGGGAGAGGTGGTGCCCAAAGCCGCACACCCAGGGACAAGCCCGCTGTGCCCATGAGGGGAGCGGAGCTTCTCCGGCGGCCGCCACCTTGGCCTGCCGCATGCCTGGCCCCCAGCCTACCTTGCTCCCGGCTTCTCCCACCCTCCCATGCCCCTTTCTGTCTGCCCCTCCTGGCCTTTCTAAAGATGGGGCTGGGAAGACCTGGAGAGGCTGCAGGTCTGGCCAAGACACTCAGCTTAGCTTGGGTCTGGACCCTCAGCCTCCCCCCTCGTACCAGGAGCACAAATCCCAGGCTCTCACCTGGGTCCCCGGTCCCTCTGGTGTCCCCCGGTGTGGACACACTCCAGCAATAAGGATGCGGCGAGTACTGTGAAACAAACCAGGGCACTTACCAGGAGGCATAAGACTCTTGAAGACAGTGTAAAATGAACCTTTTTAAAAAAACAACAAATATTCACAAAGAGAAATAAAATGTAATTTTAAAGTAGGCCTGGCTAGGATCTGGACGTTTCTGGAGTTGTGGCTCATTCTGGGGCTGACAGCTCTATTTCTGGCCATGGGGGTGAATGTATTTGGTGGGTGGGTGTATCGCCAGAGTCTGGGGGCACTGGTGCTAAGGGAGAACCCAGGAGGAGGTGGGCCACTTCGTTGGTGCCTTCTCTGCCCTTTGCAGCTCTGGGATCTCAGTCCCCGCCAGGGTGCCCCTGGCCGGTGCCCTGTGTGGAGGGCCAGCAGGCTGGGAGGTAAAGCTAGGACTGGAGAGCAGCTTGACTTTGGGGTAACATAGAAACCCATATGACAAGGGGGTCCGTGTTCAGACTGGGCCCTTACCCATGGGCCTGCAAACCCGTCTTCATGTGGAGACACAGCTGCTAGGACAACGTCAGTCTAGGACATGGCTCTGTCCCCTGCCCGTGGGCATCAGCTGATGAAAGCGGGTGTGCGGGCAGCCCTGATGGTAAATACTTTCTTCTGAGCAGAAGTTCCTTATGAAAGGAATGGGGGTGAGGGTGGAGGTCTTGGAGTGGGTGCAGACTCTGAAGGTGGGCCCTGGAGTCAAGGCCCTCGGTGTGAGGTCTGCGCTCCACTCACCTCGCATGGAAGATGGGGGTCCTCCCAGCAGCTGCTTCCTGGCTGGTGTGCTGTGAACACAGTTCTCTTTGCTTTCTGGGTTTTAACTCCTTGAATCCTCACAGCAAACTGGGTGTCACCATGTGAAATGTCACCGTTTCACAGATGAGGAGACTGAAGGGGAGTGAGAGTTGAGAAGCCCCCCAAGGCCCTGCATCCGGGAAGAGGCAGAGCCAGGGTTGGCACTGGGCCCCAGGGCCCGAGCCCCACCCCTGGGTGCTCAGCCTCGGCCTGTTGCCGCGGAGCACACGCTCAGTGCTCGGCGCACGTCGGCGACTATGAAGAGACCTGCGCCTTTGGCTGTCTCCACCCTGGGCTCCCGCGCAGGAGAGGCCTTCCTCTCCCACGGGAAGGGTTTGCGCAGGGGTCAGTTCTCCCAGGGCCCCGGGGAGCCGGCTCGTTCCCTCTGAAGAGCGGCTGCCCGGTCGGCTGCAGCCCACAGGCTCATCCTGTGGCTGAGTCGTGGCTCCTCAGCATTGCCACGGAGGACAAGGGGCCCCCATTCGCTCTGGCATCGGGGACATGGTTTCTTCTCTGGGTTTCCACATTGCAGCAACCCAACAGCGTTCTGCATCCTGTCTCCTGGGCCTGAGACACCAAAGCAGGAAATTGCGTAACAGGCCCTGCTGGCCGTCCTCCACCCAGATGGTTGACGGGCGGAGCAGGTCACTGCTGCGGTGGTTTGCTTTCAGCAGTGGAGTCAGCGCCTGAGCTCCGCCCGCGGGAGACCCCGGGGTGTGGGCCCCGTGTGTGTGTGAGCAGAGCACGGGTGCAGGCCTCGTCTATGGAGGGGGAGAGGACAGAATGGGTCCCCGCGGGGCACAGCTGCTCAGGCACTGAGGTCCTCACACCGCCAGGCAGCTGAGCAAGCGTGGTCAGGCGGCAGCGTGCATCTGGGGGGAACGTTTGGGAGGGTGGTTACAAGGAAAGTGGATTTCAAGTGGCATTCAGTGACAGTGGAAGCCCTCCAGCCCCTCAAGCTGACAGCAGGTTAAATTTAGACATGCCAGATGGGGATGAGACACAGACACCAGGGTCCACTGAGCCAGCTGCCGCGGGGTCCCCTGCAGGAGCTGGGGCCCAGGAGGGCCGACTGTCTGGGCTGGGCAGTCAGCCACTGGCCCCAAGACATCTGTCTGGGAGACCCCCACGGCCTGCCTCCCACCTCTGAAGTCACTTCTTGGTAGAGCCCAGCCTCTACTCTGGACTTCGACTCACTGCAGGTTAGGTCTTGAGGCCAACCATGAGATCCCCTGGGGTCCAGGAGGGAGACAGCCTTAGTGGGAACTGCAGAAAGGTGACGGCTGAGGACACTCTCAGGCCCCTGGACCCTTCCAGCAGCCCAGGCGCTCTTTCCCACCTCTGCTCCATTTGTCTCTTGGTTATCATCTATCCTGCCTGGGTGGCCCCACAGGGACCGCTTCCCTCCTGACCGAGGTCCAGGCACTGGACTGAGGCCGACACCGTAGGCAGCGGCAGGTTGCTGTGCACACGGCCTCCCTGAAAGGTTCGTCTACATCGCCGGCGCACAGCCGCTTCCCGCCAAGAGGCACATCCAAAGAGTGGACGCTGTGGCGCCGCTGAGGCCCTTTCCTGCAACCAGTGGCACATCCAGTGGTTTCCCCTTTTATAGTTGAGGAGAATGACCCTCAGAAAGGGCCTGTGGACTTGCTAAAGGTCACTCAGCCGGGAAGTTGCAGAGCTGGGCTGGTTTCAGACAGTGTCTTTTGAACCTGGGCTGGCACTGCCGTTTCAGCTACACCGCCCCCTGCCTTCCCAGCCCAGTTCCACCGGACTGCCCCGAGCTGGGCCTTCACCCGCTGCAGGGCAGGAGGCCCCTAACGTGCTGAATGCAGGTCGTCAGCAGCCGGTTGGCTCTCAATGACGGAAATTATTCAACGTGAGAAAACATCTGAGCGAAAGAGCTCGGTGTGCGCCTGTGTCCACAGAGGCAAACCCACACGGCCGCCGCCGGTGCCGGCAGAAGGCAGCCCCGCTGGTCCCTGCAGATAGGAACGCGGAGACAGGAGTGGCCCTCCATCAGCCTGAGCCCAACTTAGCTTTCAGTGCTGTTGCCTGGTTCGTATTTCTGGCCCCTTTTCCATCAGACAGATGAAGGGTGGCGGGGCTGGGTGTTTGCAGCTAGAAGCACAGTTAGAAGCCCTGGGCTATTCTTGGCGGCCACTTGTCTTGCTGAGTGAGGTCGCGCGGGCTGCCTGACCTCGCAGGCCTGAGTTTCCTAATCACGCCGGGACACGTGCCCCAGCCCCAGCCCCAGCCCCAGCCCAGCGGAGCAGTTGTGCTCGGGGTTGAACATGCACACGGGCTGCCTGAGGATGACTGTGCTGTCCCAGGGTTTATATCACAGCCCGGAGACCTTTCTTTCACATGGCTAAAGTCATCTGCAATGTCCAGACAACAGCCTTTGGGTATTTAGTGTTCTTCGCGTCCTCCGCAGATACATACTGAGGGCCAGCCAGTCAGTCAGAGAAATGTAAACTTCTTTCTACAGCTTTATTGAGGTATAGTTCCCACACCACACAATTCACCCGTCTGAAGTGTGGGATTCTGTGGCTTTCAGTATATTCACGGAGGCGCGCAGCCATCCCAATGTGGGGATATTTTCCTCATTAAAAAGAACCCCCGTACCTCTTGGCTCTCACCTGCCCCTACCCCCAGCCCTGAGCACCTGCAGGTGCCTGTTCTGGTCATTTTATGTGACGCGCTCACAGCATGTGGTCCTCTGTGCCGGCCCCTTCCGCTGGGCGCCGTGTCTTCAGGATCCATCAGCACTTGCTTGCTGACAAAGGTACCTCTGACCGCGTCCTGCGTACGAGCACCTTGCTGGGTGCTGGAGACGCCACAGCCTGGAGCACACGGTTCCTAGGGAAGACAAAGGAAAAGGGACAAAGAACTAATCCATGGTGACAGTCTGCAGAGGGCAGGAAGGGAGACACAATGGCCTGGACAGGTCTGGAGGGTCGGGAAGGCTTCCCCGAGAAGGTGGCCATTTAGTGGAGCCATGGGAGGACAGAGCTGTGCTGAGGGGGGAAGCAGCACCTGCCTGGAGTCTGTGAGGAACTGACTGGGAGGCCAGCCCCTGGGTGCAGGGACGAGCCTGGTTAAGGATTCCAGGCATTTTAGGAGTGAGGAGGGAAGGGCCTGCTGTGCGGGCTCAGTGTGCCAGAGGGGAGGCGCCTCGGTTGGGAGCCCCTACCAGCCCTGCCTGGGGTAACCATGAGCAGGACAGGGGCTCGGTAGAAGGCGCCCCTCACCGGGGAAGGACCGAGAGGAGTCTGTGGAAGAAGGAGCCCTCTTCCCTGAGGTCAGTTGTTCTCTGGGCTTCCCGGAGCTGCATTTCCTGCAGGAGAGGGTCCTGGGGAGCCCCCTGGGCTGGCAGGCCTGCTCCGCCCCTCCCTGGCTGGGTGACCTCGGGCAGGAAGCAGGTAATCTGTGCTCTCAGGTCTCGGTTTTCCTCCGATGGGGAGTGGCTTACCTCATAGGATTGTGATGGGCACTTGTTCAAAGGTCGGCAGATACAAAGCACTTGCAACAGGACCTGGCACACAGTGCTTGGGAAATTTGAGCTCGTAACGCTGGTGAGCCTCTGAGCCTGTTTCCTCATCTGCAAGATGGGGCTACAGTGCTTTCCTCATGGGAGGATTCAGTGGCATCACCAAGCACAGGCCTCATATTAGGCACCAAATAGGTGTTGGCTGTTACTGATCTTGTAACTGGATGCTAACTTGGTTTTCTTTTCTGCCCTGGTTTCAGCTGAGGCATGGACGGTAAAAAAAAATACCATCGGTGCCACCCTGCACCCCCAGCTCCTGTCAAGGCCACCTGTGCTTCACAGGCCAAGGGACAGAGGAGCCCCTGGGCCAGCACTGATCCAGTCCCCGCTCAGGGGCGTATGCGAGGTGGGGTGAATGGGGCAGGACAAAGGCCACCCCAGGGGGCTGTCAGTGGACTGCTCCTCTGGGGTGGCTGGTGGCTGCCTCACTCCAGCCCCTCCCCCTGTTGTGGCCTCGCTGAGATGGGCCGCCGGAGCCCCTGCAGTCCTGGCCAGCCTGTCTCCGCCTGTTCCCACCAGGTGCTTAAGGCTCAGTTCATGCTCACCACCGTCACTAATGTTGGAAACTGTCCTGAAGAGCATGGTCTTAGAGACGCACATGGTCCTGGAGTCAGCACACGGGCTCCACCGCCTGCCACCTTGACTCATTGGTTACCCTCCCTGGGCACTGTTAGCGTCCTTAGTTGAGCATGCAGAGGGTGTGTTATTTATTATTGTGATAACATACACACAAAACTTCCCATCTTGCCCGTGTTTAAGTGTGCAGTTGAGGGCATTGACACTGTTATGCGCCCATCTCCAGAGGTCTCTTCAACTTCCCCAAACAAATCTGTCCCATTAAACACTAAACCCGTGTCCCTCCCCCAGCTCTTGGCACCCACCTTCTCCTTTCTGGCTCTGTGGACTTGGTGACCCTGGGGCCTCATCTGAGGGGACTCACACAGTATTCGTCCTTTCATGACTGGCTTCCGTCACTTAGCCTCATGACCCCCAGGCTCATCCACGTTGCTGCAGGGGTCAGAATCTCCTTTTCCAAGGCTCGCTGCTACTTTTCATGCAGTTCTGTCTGAGGCTGTGGGTCCCGACTACCCAGAGGCATCCCAGGATTCCAGCCCAGTCCCTGCTGTTCACAGTGAGTCTCCAATACTCAGGTCAGTTTTGGAGCTGGGCAAGAAGCCCATGCATGGTCCCCTCTGCAAGACGTCCCTCCCAACTCGTTAAAGTAATAAAATTCCAGGTGCTTAAAGAGAAATTTTCCTCATCCGGCAAATTCACTTATCTGGAAAAACGTTACTTTTCACGAACTGAGTGAGGAGGAAGTGAGCTTATGAGGAAGCGTTCTGCCAGGTGCCACAGTGAACCTAAACTTCACAGTGACCTTTGAGAAAGTCGTTTACCACATCTTTGGGGACAGATGTTTAAAGGTGTAACCTCGGGCTTCCCTGGCTCTTTCAGTATGGCTATGCCCATCAGAAGATGCAGTTGGGACCAGAGAACTCAGAGGCTGTGGCCAGGGAGTGCCCACTTACCCACTGGCTGATGTCCCCACCGTGGGTTAGTGGCAGACACAGCTCTCCCAGTTTTCAGCAATCACTTGGTTTTGGCTACAGATCCAGTTGTAAGCAATGGAAAATGAGCTCCCTTTGGGGCTTCTCCCCAGGCCTCTGATCAGGGAGCAGCTCTCAACAGCAGGGCCTCAGAGAATAAGGCTGTCAGCTGGGGAGCTCAGAGCCCAGGCACCAGCCTTTCACTGCACAGTAACAGATTGAGTGGTTAACACAGTCCTTAGGATGTTGTTGATGCGAGTTACAGGGATTTCCCTGCAAGCAGCCTGCCCCTTCCCGTGAAGGTGAGTGAGGGGAAGCAGGCGTGGCTCCTGCAGCTCTCCTCTTCACAGGCAGCACCACGCAGCAGAGATTCTGCCACACGGCTCCCACCTCCCTCCGACGGTGATGGAAGAGCACCTAACTCCCCCAACATGAAGCCGATGATCCTACAGGAACTATGGGTGTGAGAAACGGCAGTGGGGTTGGCATAACTGATGGTTTGATGGCCAGGGGACTGAGAAAGGCCTGAATCCTGTCCACGATCCATCTTCCTTTCCTGGGAGATCTGGGAGAGGGACACTCTGGCAGGAAGCACCACTTCCTCGTTAGCTGGACGGGGTCCTGAAATCCAGCCTGAGGATCCGAAAGCTGGGTCCTGCAGAGAATCGCTTTGGGTACCAGCTTCTCTCTACCTCACCTGCTTTGTGGCCCAGCCCAGCCAGATGGTGCATCACTCTGGCTGCCTGGAGGGCAGGGAGGGGAAACAAGGTGAATGTGTCCACCCTTAGTCCTTCTATGTGACCTTGTGCATGAAGCACCGATGCAAGAAAAATATAATGCATAAAGAATGTTAGGGTAAAAGAAAACTGCAGTGACATGACAAATGGTTGTGTGCAGAAAATTCAAAAAAATATACACACACTCACACAGGTAGAATTAGTAGCAAATTTAGCATTTATAGGGCACAAGGTCAGTGGCTATAAATCAATCACATTTCTATATACCATCAATTGTCCCAGCACCATTGGTATTTTCATGGACTTGCCCTGAATCTTATGGATCAATTTGGAGAGAACTGACATCTTAACAACATCGAGTCTTCTGACTCATGAGTATATATTCCTTCATTTATTTAGGTGTTATTTAATATCAGTCAGCAATATTTTATAGTTTTCAGTGGGTGGAGGTCTTGCACTTTTGTCAGACTTATACCTAATCAATTTATATATTTGAACAAACCAAAACATAGCCCAGACTTATACAGAGAATAGATAGATAGGTGGATGCCAGAGGGGGAGGTGAATGGATGAAGGGGATTAAGGAGTACAAATTTCCAGTTATAAAATAAATAAGTTATGGGACTGCAATGTAAAGCATGGGGAACATAGTCAATACATTGTATTAACTTTGTACAGTGACTGATGGTAACTAGACTTATTGTGACCATTTGCAAAATATACAAATGTCAAATCAGTATGTTGTTCAACTGAAACTAACATAATATGTCACTTACATCTCAATTAAAAAAAATTAAATCCTTTTATTTTAAGCTTCTTTCTAGCAGAGAAATACCAATATTCTGGACTCAATAATCATAAAACAACTCATTACTTCTTTCTAAAGAGTAAAACAAAGCCAAGTAAATTAAATACATATTTGTATCACTTTAATTCCACAAATGTGTCATTCCATATTACTTATACAATTTTTAAATATATAACTTTAATACCTTAAAAAGTAAAAAAAAAATTATATACTTGATGCTACTGTAAATAGTATTGGCCTTTAAATTTTTAATTTCTAATTATTCACTGCTGGTATATGGAAATAAAATTTATTTTTGTATATTGGGCTTATATCCTAAAGTCACTTTCCAGTTTTAGTAACTTTTTAAATAGATTTCATAGGATTTTCTATATAGGTGACCATGTTATCTGTGAACCAAGTTTAACTTTTTCTTTCTAATCCGGGTACCTTTTATTTTTCTTGCCTTAGTGCATTGGCTAGATCTTCCTGCACAATGTTAAACAGGAATGGTGAGAATGGACATACTTGCCTTGTTCTCTATTTGGGGTGAAAGCATTCTTTCATCATTAAGTGTGATGTTAACAGGTTTTTCCTAGATGCCCTTTACCAGGTTGAAGAAGTTCTCTTCTTTTCTATTTTGTTCAAAGTTTTTGTTAGGAATGAACATTGGATTTTATAAATTTTTTTTTTATATCTACTGAGATGATCATGTTTTTTTTGAAAACTGTTAATACAGTGAGTTCTACTGCCTGAATTTCAAATGTTAAATCAACCTTGAATTACTAGAACAAACCACACCCAGTCATTATGCATCTCCTTTTTAGGTATTATTGAATTTGATGGCTAAACTTTTGTTAAGAATTCTTACATCTGTCTTGATGAATGATATTTGTTTGTAGTTTTAATATATATCTTTGTTGGGTTTTGGTATCAGATCCTCCCTGTGCCAGTCTGGAAATGTTCTCCAGGAAGGAAACTGGGGCAATTGCAGGACTAACCTCATTTGTTTCTTAAATCTCAGGGGTCATTATCCTTTGCTACTTGATGTCAACTGTCGTGAAAACTGTTTAGCTGGATTTTTAGTTTGTTTAGGAAAATCTGGTACCTACTAATTCATCTTGCTGGAAACAGAAAAACTCATCTCAGCTTACTTGGGAATAAAGGACTGTAGGCCAGTGTCACCCATTTTCACATTTTCTAGAGGAAAAGAACTCAGAAATGACCAAGATTTAGGGCAATCAATTTTTTAAAGGCATTACAGTTACAGTATCATAATGACCTACTAACAAGGACAACAGTTACTGTGTATCTATCAATTAATCCACAGGCAGCAGCTAAACTGACTCAAGGCAGCACTGATGCTTGCTAGAAAAACGTGGCCTTCCCTTGAACTGCAAGAATTCCAAACCCTCTTTGACACACACTTATGCAGAAGTAACCACATGTTGCTGAAAGTTGCATAATAGCCCACATATCTGAACAGGGACTTAAGCATCCTCTGTGGACTTTCCCCATGCTTTCAACTTCTGGATACCTAATATGGGTAATTGTTTCTAAGCCAGTAGGTCACCTTCCTTGCCCATGAAAGAAATCTAAGAAATTCTGTGTTGAAGAACAGACTTCCGCAGTTCTAGATCTATAGGCCTTTCTACAGAATGTTGCCCAGAGGCCTGGGCACTTGGTCCATGGAGAAGCAGCTCTGACACCCGTAGCTGAGTTCTGCTTTAAGGATGAGCAGTGAAGTTTTACTTCCCCTGTAGCCCTCTGCCCTCTCTTACCTCTCAAATCTGGTATTAGAGTCAGAAAACAAACAAAAAACAGGAGTCATTATTTGACAGTATGAACAAACTTGAAAATGGTAACAGATCACCAAAGCAGAGGTCTCCAAGGTCCCATTCCGTTACCAGGCACCTAAGCCAAGTATACTTTGAATATTCTATTTGTTCTTGACATAAGGTTAGCTGTAAGACAAAATGAACATCTTTGACTAAGAACCTAACTGGAAATTAAACTGACTTTTAGATTAGAATAGCTCTATCAGGACTTCCGGGAAGATGGCGACATAAGCGGACTGGCGGAAAAATTCCTCCCAACATTATATTTATTCACGAAAATACAGCAAATACAACTATCCCCAAGAGAGACCAGAATACACAGGAAAGTGCACAGCGTACGGAGCTCCGGCGGTTAGCCACTCCGGAGAGAGGACTCGGCACCCAGCGAGACCAGAGCGCTTCTCCACCCCAGCACTCCGGCGGGAGTCCCGGCAAGGTGGGTAAGGTACGGAGCCACAAACCCGGCGGACCGAGCGCTCCTCCCCCCCAGAGCTCCAGCGGTCAGACACTGAAGAGAGAGAGTACTCGGCACCCAGCGAGGCGGGACAGAACCGCGACCCAGCGAGACCAGAGCACTCCTCCACCCCAGCACTCCGGTGGGAGTCCCGGCAAGGCGGGTAAGGTACGGAGCCGCGACCCCGGAGGGACCGAGCGCTCCTCTCCCCCAGCGCTCCAGCGGGAGGAGAGGATTCAGAGCCGGGAGGGAGTGGAAGTCTGCGCCGGGAGCACCGACACACAGCCGGCAGTGTATCGGAGATTGGAGAGATAGAGGGCACAGGGTCCCAGCCCTGAATGTGCAAGTTGCCCGTGGCAGGCTCCGGGAAGGAAAGAGAAGGGAAAAAAAAAAAAGGGAAGAAAAGCGCGCGCTCTGTCTCAGCGGTCGTAAAGAGACAGGAGCTCAGTAGAGGGGCCGGATAGTCCCGCAAGCTGAGCCCAACACGCTGGGAGTCCTGGGGAGCTTTGGACCCCTCAGCTGGCGACTGGGAAAGGGTGACTGCTATTAAGACCCCCACAGAGATCAACAACTTCCCATTTGTTCCCAATCCAGCCAGAGCTATAGGGGGCCTTGCGGAGCAGGGCAGCCATGGCTCTGGAATAGTGGAGCAACAGCGCCACCTACAGCATTCACACAGAACCCACTCCCAGGGGCTTTTTTTTTCCGTTATTGTTTTTTTTCTCCCCTTTCTTTTCCTTTTTTTTTTTTTTTCTTTCCCTCTCTTTCAACAGCCTCCCATTCACTCTCACCCCGGCCACAGCTTTAAAGGACCGTGTGGAGCGACGTGGCCACAGCTCTGGAATAGTGGAGCAATAGTGCCACCAACAGCATTCACACAGAAACCACCCCCGGAGGGCGTGTTTTTGGTTTTTGGTTTTTGTTTTTTGTTTTTTTTTTTGTTGTTGTTGTTTTTTCTTTTACGTGTTGCTGCTTTTCCTTTTTCTTTCTTTTCCTTTTTCCCTCTCTCTTTTTACTTTTTTTATTAGTAGAAGTATTTTTTTTTTCTTCTTCTCTTTGTTTTCTTTTTTTCTTTGCTCTCTTCTCTTCTCTTTCCTTTTTAAAGTCATAAAGAGCCCAGCGGACATACGTGACAACTACCAACAACTAATTCTATAGTCATGAGAAGACAGAAGAATATGATACAGACAAAGCTTCAGACAAACACCACACCAGAGAAAGAATCTGAAGGAATCGACATGCATAGTCTTCCAGAAAAAGAATTCAGAATAAAAGTCATAGCCATGCTGACGGATCTACAGAAAAATGTGCAAGAGCTGAGAGAGGAAGTGAGGGAAGTGAGGAAAGACAATGCAGAAATGAGACAAGCTATTGACGGGCTCAACAGCAGATTGAATCAGGTTCAAGACACGATCAAGGAATTGCAAGGCAGGGACCAGGAATACAAAGAAGCTGAGGCAGAGAGAGATAAAAGGATCTCTAAGAATGAAAGAATATTAAGAGAACTATGTGACCAATCCAAACGGAACAATATTCGCATAATAGGAGTACCAGAGGAAGAAGAGAGAGAAAAAGGGATAGAAAGTGTCTTTGAAGAAATAATTGCTGAAAACTTCCCCACACTGGGGAAGGAAATAGTCTCACAATCCACGGAAGCCCACAGATCTCCCAACACAAGGGACCCAAGGAAGATAACACCAAGACACATAATAATCAAGATGGCAAAGATCAAAGACAAGGACAGAGTATTAAAGGCAGTTAGAGAGAGAAAAAAGATCACCTACAAAGGAAAACCCATCAGACTGTCATCAGACTTCTCAACAGAAACATTACAGGCCAGAAGAGAATGGCATGATATATTTAACGTAATGAAACAGAAGGGCCTCGAACCAAGAATATTGTATCCAGCATGATTATCATTTAATTATGACGGAGGGATTAAACAATTTCAAGACAAAAGAAAGTTGAGAGAGTTTGCCTCTCATAAACCACCATTACAGGATATCTTAAACGGACTGCTCTAGAGGGAAATACCCCTAAGACTAAAAAGATGTCACTAAAGAAAATAAAATCATAGCAAAGAAAGCAGACCATCCAAATACCAACTAAAGGCAAAGAATAAAACACCTAATATATAAAGAAAGGAGGAGGAAGAATAGGAAGGGAGAGATAAAGAAACATCAGACGGCGTTCACAATAACTTAACAAGAAAGTTAAGTTAGATTTTCAGATAGTAAAGAAGCAACCCTTGAACCTTTGGTAACCACAAATCTAAAGCCAGCAATGGCAAAAAGTACATATCTATCAATAATCACCCTAAATGTAAATGGACTGAATGCACCAATCAAAAGACACAGAGTAACAGAGTGGATAAAAAAGCAAGACCCATCTATATGCTGCTTACAAGAGACTCACCTCAAACCCAAAGATATACACAGACTAAAAGTGAAGGGATGGAAAAAAATATTTCAAGCAAACAACAAAGAGAAAAAAGCAGGTGTTGCAGTACTTGTATCAGATAAAATAGACTTCAAAACGAAGAAAGTAGCAAGAGATAAAGACGGACATTACATAATGATAAAGGGGTCAGTCCAACAAGAAGATATAACCATTATAAATATATATGCACCCAACACAGGAGCATCAGCATATGTGAAACAAATACTAACAGAAGTGAAGGAGGAAATAGACAGCAATGCAATTATTCTAGGAGACTTTAACACGCCACTCACTCCAAAGGATAGATCAACCAGGCAGAGGATAAGTAAAGACACAGAGGCACTGAACAACACACTAGAACAGATGGACCTAACAGATATCTACAGAACTCTGCACCCAAAAGCAGCAGGATACACATTCTTCTCAAGTGCACATGGAACATT
>JAQQAC010002172.1:5096137-5121990 GCA_029783875.1 Phataginus tricuspis
AAAAAAAAAAAAAAAGAATAGCTCTATCTACTCAGACAGATTGTTCTCTTGCCCTGACCATCATGAAAAGGCTCATCTCGACAATAAAAATCAGACTAGAAGCTTCATCAGAGATGATTTTAGTTCCTTTAATTTCAGGCCGTGTGCATTTTGAGGCCTAACTTTAACGTGGATTGCTGGAAAGTGCAATCTCACCTTCATGGGTGCCATCCCACGGGGAGAAATTGTGCAGAGGGCACTAGGGCACCTGAAAGCAACTGGGGGCAGATGTACGGACAGCGAGAAGTGGGAGGGAGGCGGCAGGGCGCTGCAGGTACCATCTTCCTGTGAACAAGCAGAAGCCTCAAATGGGCCACGTGATCCTGCTACACTCAGTCCTTCAGAGACCAAGGGACCCATGCTATTGCTCCATCCCCGTCATGTGACTTCCGGGACGATTTTTACGGCATGGCTGAATATGAGAAAATAAAATCTTTACTCCAACAAGTCTGACTGTGGATCTTAACCAGTGAACAGTGACTGCACAGGCTGACCTACCATGCATCTCTTTTTAAGTTGTAATGCTTCCTTCTCTGAGAAAGATTCTACCTGTCACTTGTTTTGGAGCGTAGGCAGCTAACAGGATGCAGACCTTGCCACTGCCTCACTTTAGCTCTGATTATCGCCATTTGCTAATGAGTACAGGGATCATTACAGCAGCGAGAGAAATGGGCCAGAGCAGGGGACGTAGTACGCTGCTCTCACTCTAATACATGATGGTGATGATGATAAAAAACTACTGCCAGCCTTACATAGTGTCTTTTAATCCTCAATAAATCTAGATGAATGTATTCTCATTACCCAGGTGGGGCTCAGAGTAGTTAAGTGACTGCCTTAAGTCACACAGTTAGGATGGGATCTGAGCCCAGACATACCCATGATCTTAACCAAATAAACTACTTGCCAGATTGAGTCACTTTCTTCCCCTTTTTGGGTCTTGATTCCCTTCTGTAGTCAAGGAGGGAATCCAACAGGATAACCTTCAGCCCTAAAAAACTGGGCTTCTTTGATTCCTACATGGGCCAACTTTGCTGTATGCTGGGCACAGGAGGGACTGCTTCCTCCCAGAACACACATCTGACAGCCAGCAACAGACTCAGTGAGAAGAAGGCCTGGGTGATAAGCATGTGCCTGGAACAGACAGACTCACGGCCCGTCCGGAGAAAGCCTGCTGCCCACACTGGGCCAGCAGTGGGCTGCCAGGGGGAAGCACACAGGAAGTAAGACATGTTGATGACTGGATAAATCTGGACGATGACCACCAGTCCCACCATCTGCGGTGCTGATAACTACCCGGCAGAGGCTCAGCACTGCTCAGCTCGAATGTCTCAGAGGTCAATGTTTATTCCTGTTTCCAGAACGGGTCAAATGAAAGAAGACAACCCTGTAGACAAGAGTCAGGAGTCGGGCAGCTCAGGTGCTGAGGCTGGAGGAGAGGAGGGCCCCGGCCTCAGCCCAGCTCAGAGCAAGGGCTGCCACTTGGTAAACAGAGGAGCACTGCTCCCCTGGGCCCCGGGCGGGGGGCCCGCGGGAGGGATTCAGGAGACACTGTCAAACCACCCTTGTGACATAATGACAGCAGTTTCGTTTCCCTACACTGGGGCAAATCTTTGTTCCTTAAAACACAGAGAATGAGCACGATTTAAAAGCAAACATCCTGAGACTTGAGAGTTCTAAATGCTTCTGAAAATGTTGGCTGGTGACAATCAAGCTGTTCCACCAGCTTGCAAAGCCCCTTCAGGCAGCTGCAGCCAGTGACTCAAAATTCGGCATACCAACCCTGCCTGCCTGCTACTCCTGCTTCTGTCGTACCCCCCTGGCCGGCTGGATGTGAGATTTGGAGGGGTGAGAGCCATGCACCTGGCCATTCCTGCCAGCAGGGATGGAAACCGGTAGACCAGGCGGGGGTGCAGGTAGTCCAGGGCTAGCCGTGCCCATCCTGGAACAGGATGAGGCTGAGGGGGAACAAGGGCAACCTCTTATCCCCTGGTCTTGGGATGACCACTGGTGGTCAGCTCTGGGGTTTGATGACAGCCTTGTGGGCATGTGCCCAGGGCAGGGTGGGCCCAGGGGCTCATCTGCTCAGAACCTCTCTGAAGCCAGGGAAGCTGCCTGGGAGACACCCAGTGACGTGCCAGGCACTGTCCTATGCCCTGTGCATACCTGCCGTGACGTGTGTGAGCTCCACCCCATCTGAGCCTGGACCAGATGACCCAGCTTGCTCCAGCTGCATCTGAGGACAGCCACCCACCCAGGCCTTTCTGCGTTGTTTGTGCTCTTCATCAGCCACTGTGCGCCACCGACAGCTGCTCTGGCCCCCAGTGACCTTCATGGCACAATGAGAACCTGAGGGCCACTGGGCAGGGTGGGGAGCATGGCAGAGCCCTGAGGTGGGAAGGAGAACAGGCCATTGTTGGAACAGAGAAGTGCACAGAGGCCTTGAGAGTAGTGGGGAAAGCACAAGTGGAGGGACCTGTGGGCCAGGGTCCCCTTCTGCCTTCCACATGGAAGCCGGGCCAGGCACGGCTGCGAGAAGCAAGCTGGAGAACCATGGCCCCTTCTGCACCCTCCCAGCCCAGCGGGCAGAAGCAGTGCTGGAGGGCCAGGCGAGAGGTGGGCTGGACTCACTGCCGTGGGCTCCTGCCCGCTGTCCCCCTCCTGCACAAAGACTCTCTTTGCAGCTGGTGATTTCGGGCTGAAAACAATGTGGAGAATCTCCGGCCAGGACTGTGGAATGGACAGGATTCTATTTTTAAGCAGAGGGGATGAACAATGGAGCAACTGCAGCCTCCGTGGGTCTGTGGCCTGACCTCCTGTGGGACTCCGGAAAGCCTCAAAGGCAGACCCCGGAAAAGTCGGCAGAGGAAGGAGAGGATTAGACATCAAAGGGCATGGAGCCAACTGCTTCCTCTGGGCATGGTCACCTTCATCAGAAGGCGACCAGCAAGCCCCCATCTGTGCACGGTGCGCGCCAACATGGGCTAAACAGACCCAGGCTCTGCATCCCACCCGGCCCCACCCCGGGGCTGCAGTTACACAGAGGACAACCGCATCAAGGGTGGAGCGAGCAGAATGGGGGCGAGTGCACACCCAAGGTTGGCTCCTTTCCCTGGGGGCAGACAGGTCAGGAGCCTGATAAGCGGCTTGGCAGTGTCCCCGGCACAAGCGCCAGGTATTTCTTCTAAAATGAATGACTATCTTAGGGGAAAAAAACCATGCAAGCCCATGGCAGATGGCCTGGGCCTAGCAGAGGGCAGGGGATGTGGTACGGGGCACGGCAAGTGGCACAACCCAGCCTCCCTGTGGCTCCCCCACTACCTGGTGTGAGACTCAGCAAATGGCTTCCGATCTCGGCCTCACGTTCTCATCTGGAAGACGTGGGTCTCAGCATCTAGACTGTAGGCTAAGTGTGGCATGTCCGTGGAGCGCTTGGGATAGACAGCAGCTGGCACACAATAAGCATTCAGTGGATTATCACTACTGTCAGAATTGAATATAAGACAGGAATGTGTGTTCGAAATCCAACCCGCAGGAAGTAAGCTGTGCTTCTGTCCAGCAACACCAACGACGAGGCAGGGCGAGTTCCCAGGTGGCGGCTCCAGCAGAGATGTCAGTCAGAAAGATTTGGGAAATGGCGGACAATTCCATCTTACTGACTTACAAAGCAAATATGCATATTAAGGCTTAAAGAAGTCTTTCGATTTAAAAAATCTGTTAAATTTTGTTCTATTTCCACAATTTGAGCGTGGAGCCCTTCTTGTTTTGGTTCAACAGGAATCTCCCATAGGAAACATCCTGAAGACAGCACCAGTTTGGGGGCTCAGTCAATCTGTCCAACTGCTTCCTCGCACACGAGCGCTGCAGGAACAGACAAACCAGGGAAAACAAGAGGAAGAGAAGGGACAACTCCAGACCACCCGCTGCCAGGAATATACCTGCCCTGCTTCCCACCCAGAGAGACCAGGAGTGTTCAGAGCCAGCAAACGCCTAGAAGCACTGGCCAGGTGCTCAGTGAGAACGGGAGCAGAACCCTATGGACCGCCACGGTGCAAAGGAGAGGAGACTGAGCAAGCCGGGCGCTGGGGCGCGGCCCCTCCTCTCCTGGCCTGCATGGGGACCAGATTCGGAGGCTGCGCTGGGTGAGGTCAAGAGGTAGCTCCTCCCACTGGTTACCATGGGATTTTTTTTGAGCCAGTGTCTGAAGAGCAGTGGTGTTTCTCAATGACCATTTCGAAAAGATCCCTTACCCTAGATTAATGGCAATAAACCTGTCCATGGAAATGAGGTTCTCTTTCAGATGTTCCCTGGGGGGAAAATATTTAGTTACTGTGGTGAAAGGATTCCTCAAAATGCAGCCCCTTGACCACCTGCCTCAGAACCACTTGGGACGCTTGTCACAAACACAGGCAAGGGCCCAACCCAGCTCTGCCGAGCTAGGACTGCACATGAAGACTGAGCCCTCCTGCATTAGAAGCCATTGCAGGGACGTGGGCCTGTCTATAAAAGGCCGGACAGCCAGTGAAAGACAGCCCCACCTCAACCCAGAGCAGGTCAGCGAGGGGGGACTCTTTAGAATCGCCTCCCCGGAAGCAGGGCAAGGCCCTGTAAGGTGAGAGCAGGCCCCATATGTGTGCTGGGAGTGCTACAATACCACCTTGTTTAACCCTCCCACCCACACGGCCGGATAGGAATTCTAACCTCCACTCTACCACGGGGTGCAGAGCCCTCACGACACGAAGAGGACAAGAGCCTCGTCCCAGTGACAGAGCCGGTGAGGGCAGGGTCAGGAGAGTCTGCACAGTCCGCGCCCCTTCTGCAGTGCCAGAGACCTGCCCCAGGTGCTTCTCTGGAGGTTGCCTGAAACAGAAAGCAAGGTGGAAGGTGTGCGCGAAGAGCTCACGGCGACACTACTCTGCAGGTCCTAGAGGGCTTCGCAGCCATGCTGATACACAAGGGGACCTGTATGCTTGCCCCTAGAGTCATTTGGGTTCTACCTGTCCCTGCGAAACCCAACTCACGGCCTCTAATGCCGTGTTACCATCTGAAGCACCAATTACGAATATAAGACATTTTTGTCTGGAAAAGCCAAGCAAACCACAACCTAGCTCATTAAACTGTCTCCCCCTTTTCCTTCCTGCCTTTCCAGAGTCACTCAAGCAGAATACAAACTGAGCCTGTGGTGGGTGCCCACCTGCCCGCCGCAGCCGCCCACTCGGCCAGAGCTGCTGGGGCCTCTTCCCGGCCTGGCCAGCACTCATGGCGCCGCCTCCTCACAGGATAGTCCCCATGCTCTCACCCCGCCTCTGCTCATCCCTGGTGGCAAAGTGCCCACCGTGCTCCCCCTGCCCAGGCTGCAGGCACTGTGCATCCCCATTCAACATCGGAGAGCTTGGCTGCAGGGGATGCACACTGGTAGCGCTGTGAGTTGACCCCTGCCGCCTACCAGTGTAACCAGCCCCAAACAAGGAGCTCAGGAGGGGCTCGCGCACAGCAGCGCATTCCCCAGTGCTGCCGCCGTACAGTGAGTGTTGGGCGTTATCTGGTCGAGCACAGCTGATATGACGGCCTTATGGAAAGATGTCACATGCCACCTCAAGGGAGGATTAATGCAGAGAATTTGAGGTCAACAGCTTAGGCCAAACCAGCTGCTATTTATAAAAAGGAGCCTCTGGAGAAAACAGCAGGGCAGGAGACTGGCTCCACCTGGGTGCCGCCGGGCAGGATGTCATGCCAAAGCAGCATCAGCCTGGTCACCCAGCCCTTGCCACTCCCTTTAAAGCAAGGGCCTCCGCCATGAGCTTTTCCCATCAAAGTTGAGTTCCTCTGGCTCAAGAGTGCCACTGTGTACAAACCAAGGGCACATGTGGGAGAAACAAGCCCCGTGCGTGGCCACGTGGCTGTCTTGGGGACGGTTCCCTGCTCCACGGCTGAGAGGCCTCCTGTGAGAACAGGTAGACAGGTTCTTCAATTCCACAAGGACCCAAAAGGCACACGTGGAACCACGGGGCCCCTGCACCTTGGTCGATGGTAGGTTGGACAGACCCTCCTTTTCTCACAAGCTGTACAGACAGCAGGGTAAGGTACCCAGGACACTCTCACTCTGGTGGGGGGGGTTCCTGGAACCCATCGGCGCTGTACTACAAGACTCGTCTTCCCCTGAGTGTAAGAAACCACTGAACTCAATGACCAAGGATGTCCAGGCCCAAGATACTGCATCAGAATCTGCAGGGTTGAGGCCTGTGAGTTTGTACTTTATCCAGAACTCCCAGGAAAGTCTGCAGCACTGGCAGATGGGGACCAGCAGAGCAGCGGTGGCACAGTGTACCTGGCTGAGGTTGACCCTCCCCAGCCAGCCAACAGAACCAGCAAGACCACACTGGCTGTCACGTGATGAATTAAATCACATGGAAAACTGTCATTAAAACATTTTAAAGTACACATTTCCAAAAAGGAACTCTCTAAACAACTCCCCTTTTCCAGCCCTCCCCAGTGATGACCCAGCCAAAGCACTGTGATGCCTGGGCCTGAGAGACAGCATGCTCCTACTCTCACTTCGGATGCCCCACAGCCCTGCTTTGTCAGCAACTGTCTAGGTTGGCACGGCCTCAGACACACGTCCGCCTCGGCTTGCAGGCTGCTGTTGGGGCACTCCGGTGAGGCTGAGGCCGCGGACTGCAGGCTGCCTAGCACTCACTGCTGCGGAAGTAGGCACGGCAACTCTTCTCCACTCCTGCTCCACCCAGGGTTACCTGCGCTGTTGTTAATAGGGAGCAGGCCAGCTGTGGTGACAGACGTTGTGTCCCCTACTGGAGGGCAAGGCTGTCTTCCCAAAGTGGGTGCCCCGCCCCTCCAGAGTAGAAGAAATTAGCTGTGGGACACACGGTGCCCAAGAGCCAAACTGAGAAGAAGAGGCCCTGAGGCTGGTCTGGGGTAGCATCCCGTCACCAGCGCTCGCTGGTTTGTTTCCAGGCCGGCGACACTCTAAGATCTAAGATGCTACTACCTCTTCTGAACCTCGGTGGATGCCTGCCTGAGTGAGTCTCCTCCCCTCCACCCAATCGTGAAGTTGGCACCTTAGGGTCCTGATACCCAATAGCAAGAAGGAACACGAAGGGGAGATAGCAAATTACGGCCTCAAAAAGGTGGCTGGCCAGCATTCAATGCCCTCGCCGTGTGAGGGCCCAGGTCTGAGGGGACCAGGCAGACTGGAAGATGCTCCCGCCTACCCCCTTTGCTCTCCGCTGCCCTGGCCCGCTTGTCTGGCACCGCCCTGAGGACACAGCTGCTGGATAGCTGCGCAGGTTTCTCAGGGCCACAGAAATGAGGAGGCCTTTCCCCTAGGCTGTTGCCTGGAAAAATCCACATACCATGCTGTATATAGACAGACCAAACACTTTAATGGGGAAGCGGAGGGTGGAGACAGAAACAACATGGAACAGAAAAACAAAACAAGCAACTGAGCATCTCTAGAGTTTTGGTTTCTGCTGTTTTTTTTCCTGGGGTTTCAGTGAGAATGTCCATTGGAAGGGATGCTCCAGTGTTTCTCCGTGAAGAGGAGCTGAGGCTGCAGTTGGTCACACGAACGAAAGGAACATCAACACCCACTCAGCTTCTCCAGCCACCAAAGCCCTGGACAGACCTGTAGGGAAGCACCGGGAGAAACGCAGTTCAGCTCCCGCTCTGGCTGAGTAAGGGCTTTGGGCTCATGCAAGCGCCTGTGTTCAAGTTCAAGACTGAATTCTTAACGTCATGCAATTCTACACAGAAGCAGAGAGTGAGGATCAAAAAGGAAGACTTGGCAACGGGCCTGGAGCCCAGCGTTCAGCACAAAGCTTCTCAGACACTAGCAGGGAGACAGGGAGAAGCATCCCTCGAGTCCTGCCTTCCAGCCTTTGTTCCTCAGAATGCAAATTCTTCTCTCTCATGCATGGCCCTTGAGCAGGCTAGGTCTGGGACCTCCTCCCAGGTCCTACCGAGACCAGCAAGTTCACAAAACCCCAAACCTGTTGCTGAACCCTCATGCTTCCAGAACAAACTTTTAAAACAGGAAAAATGGAAACAAAATGTAAACAGATAAAAAATTAGTGTCTAGCACTTTCGCATACCACACACTCTTCCATCCTTTGATGACTCAAAACTAGAGGTAGCTACTTACGAGCTAGAAGAGCCAAAGGTGAATCCTGAAAAAGAAGAAAACGAATGAGGTCAAAAGCCACAAAGCCTTGGAAGACAAAGGTGGGCTCTGGGCCAAATTCTTTCCTTTATTCCCTACAGAATGCCTTCCTGACCCCCAATCTGCAGGCCAGGCAGGAAGGGGAGCTGTCTTCTCGGTATTTCAGGGTCCTTCCTTTGCGCCCCACTGCTGCAGGCGGCAGGGTCTCGGCACGGTCCCTCTCACTTAGCTGCACTGTGCCACACTCATCTCTTTCCTTAGAAAACCAGGTTGCTTGTGCTTTTTTCATCTACTTGCTTCCTCTTCTCGAGGCCAGAGAAGCATGACACTTGGGTTCTAGGCCTGGCCCTGCTGCTCACCATGTGGTCCTTCAGGCAAATTCATATTGGTCTCTAGGAGTTTTTATCTTTGTTTGTGAAACAAAGCTGCTTAACTTCTGTGCCTCATAAATGTGATGGGAGATAAAGACAGAACATACACATTCCACCACCTGAAGACAGAGAGTGGTAAACAAATGATACACATTTTGTGACGTCTCTACATCTTGAGCCTGTTGGCTTGGAATTTTAACCAAGGTTTAGTAAGAAGGTTAATATTTTGGGTTCTCAAATGTTGAAAGAAAATCAAGTCAGCCATTTCTTTATTTGGTAAGAAGTGGCAGGACGTTACAAATCTAATTAAAACCTAAAAAGAACATTGTGTTTTTCAATCACTTTCAGCTTTTAAAATACTAAACTGAACAGCCAGGTAAAAACCACCACTTATTTGGGGGCATGCATGCATTTCCCAAGGGCAAGGCCGGAGGGGCCAGAGAGAGGGAAGGAGTCTGGCTGCCTACCTCCTCCACCTGGACCAAAGCCAGAGAATCCGCCGCCCTGGGCCCCGAAACCAGACGTCTGTTGGGACAGCGACCCAAAGGTCGGGGCGTTCTGACCGGCGAGGGTGCCGAACGACGAGGTGCTGCTGCTCCCAAACCTAGGTCCAGAGGGAAGGCACACAGGGTCAGCACAGCCGGTGCTCTGCTGCCTCAGGCCGCACGACGTGCGCGAATCGAGGTGACGTGCTTGGTTGAAACTAGCAGCCTCTCAGAAGTAACAGGCCAGAGCCTAGGGCAGTCCTCACTGCAGCTTTGGGAAGGAAAGTAACGGGCACAACATGGAAGCCGACTAGCCCAGTGTTTGGGCTTCTGCCCCGCATCTGACGGGGTCGGAGCAGCACCATTTCTGCTCTGGCGGCGGCAGTTCTTCAGGTGTCAGCCCGTCATTTTAGCGCTCCTCACTTTCTGACCATCTCCC
Source organism: Phataginus tricuspis (assembly GCA_029783875.1). Taxonomy (NCBI): domain Eukaryota; kingdom Metazoa; phylum Chordata; class Mammalia; order Pholidota; family Manidae; genus Phataginus; species Phataginus tricuspis. The sequence goes on from JAQQAC010002172.1 coordinate 5,105,645, forward strand.
TCCCCCATTTACATATCTGCAGCTCCTCCCTGGATCTAGTCCTATTTGCTCCCCATGGTGAGGTAAGTTGTCTTCTAGGGCAGATGCCCTGGGCCTGCTCTGCTCCTACCCCTGCCTCAGGCCTCTGACGAACAGCAGTGGAACTCCTCAGAGGTGGCTGGGGTCAGGGACCGGGCCCTGCGGAAAGGAGGCGGGCTCTTGGAGATCTCAAACCAGAGTTGGTAACTGTTGGCTTTGTTTGACTAACCGGCCACTCAAGATTTATGTGGGAGGGTCCCTTCACCCCCAGGCAGAATATGATACTTCTCTATTAGTAAAGAGAATAGCTGGTTTCAAATAAATAAATAAACCCTCAAGATTCCCAGTCAACCAAACACCTGCAAATACTATGTGATGGGGAGATCAGTGTCCCTCAGAACCTGCCAAGAATACTGGTTTAAGTTGGTCCCAATTCTCCTTTTAAAGGTTTCTTTAACTTTAGTTCTTGGGGTTTCCTGGGGGAAACTTAAAAGACCCATTAGACTCTCCATGAAGTCCAAGAAGCAAATACATCAACTTGCTCACTTTCTTGGAAATCTGCCAGCGTTTCTGCACCCGCATCTCTCATGGAGCGGAAAGGGTATGAGTAAGAGCATACTTTAGTTTACTTTCAAGATAAAGATGCCATCACCTTGCCAAGACTCATCCCAAGTACCTCAGCAATTCCCTAAAACCAAGCCCCCGCCCCAACCCCTAAGCCTTTAGTGTCACGTGTTCTGAGTCCTGAGCCCAGGGCCAGGGCCAGGCCTATCAGACATTAATTTCAGACACTAATACCTCTTCTGCACAAGATGTTCTCTAGTCATCGCCACATATATTTTATAAGGACTATGTGGTATGGTGAAGGCTATTTTCTCCTGGGGGTTTTGGCAACCAGACTGAAGTTCTGGGGCCCTTAAAAGCAAATCCCTACTACGGCATTTTCAGTGAGGATGTGCACGAGGCAGGAAGTGCAGCTCTGTGAGCTGGGCCGTCACCGAGACTCTGAAACACGGGGGCCCGGTCAGTGCTCTGTGCGGAGGCTGGTTCCCAGGACCAAATACCCGCTCTGAGGGGCTGGGGTGGGGCGGGACACAAGGAGTTGTCCACTCATGGCCGATGGGTCAACCACACAATGACCCCAAGGAGAAAGCATCTGGGGCAAAGTATTCACTCAGACTTCCCAGAAGTCACCACACCCAGGGCAACCCTGACTCTAAAGGAGCCAAAGCACAACCATTTTTCTTCCTCTCACCAACCCTTTAGCTCCACCGGAAGAACAGGGGGTTGCCAACCTGGGCTCTACAATCATGGACAGCAGCACAGCTGATGTCCACCACGTACTCGGCAGAGCCGGCCTTGAAAGAAACGACCCTTCCCCAAGAGGAACAGGAACCCCTGGGGGCCCAGTGTGCTCAGTGTGAGGGAGGCCTTCAGCTCAGTCCAGAGTAGGGAAAATGAAGGGAATTTCTGTCCAAAACAAGAGTATGGGGCCCCTGGGCTTGGCCAGCCTGAGCTGGCGCGTCTCCCTCCCCAGGCCCGCCCCGGGGGCTTACCCGAATCCTCCTGCGCTGGCTGCCGCAGTGCCTTCTCCGAACACTTTGCCTCCCGTCGAGCCCAGAGGGCTTATAAAGGCTGGGGCTGAACCGAATGCTGGCACCCCTCCAAACCCAGGGGATCCCCCAAAAGTAGGAGGGCTGCCAAACACTGGAGCAGCACCGAAGCCACCTGAGCAAAACAGAGGCAAACAAACAGAAACAGGGGGAAAGGAAGAGAGAGACAGGAGAGAAGACAATGAGTAGTGAGAAACCAAATGAAAAGAAGGAACAAATTAAAAATGTTAGGAATTCAAGTCCAGAAAACTCTAACAAGGGGCAATACCTTTTCTCTATCAGCAAAATAATAATTAAAATCCAAACCAAACTATGGCCCCACCATTTCTAGCAGGGGGTGTCTGGGTCCACTCAGGACAGCTTCTTGGAACTCTAAGAATCCAGCAGACCCCATGTCTGTCTGCAAGATCCTCGATCTCTCCCAGAGGCAAGTGGGACTTGTCAGATCCAAGGTCGTGAAATCAGATCGCCACCAAGAGCCACACCGGTGTGTTTCAGCCCCTTCCCAGCCCCTCGGTGCTGTTCTGAGATCCTCACTGAACACGCAGTCCCAAACACTCTGGCCTCTACCCAGCTGTCCAGATGACAGACTCCATTACACACTGCTGTATGAGCAGGGCATCTAGCTTCATGGGAACCCATGTTACAGAACTAGAGGCTCACAGGCCCCCTCAGGAGACTCTGTGAGCCGGGTCACAGGAGGGATGAAGACACACACGGTGCCGATGTTCAGCCAGGTGCTTTTTATTTATTTAAAGCCTGTGGCTCTCACATCTCCCACCACAGTCTCTCTTTGTATAGAACAATTTTTTTTTTAATGCTTTCTTTCTGTAGTCAGACCTACTCCTCAGTAAAAAAGCACACCAAATCTCTTCTCTGGAGGAAGGCTGCCGTACAGATGTGATAAAACAATCCATCAGCCCTGAGGAGAGCCAGCCCGCTGCTCCAAGGCCCGCGGGCTGGCAGGGGCAGCTCATGTAGGTGATCGCACAGAACCAGGCCAGCTGCAGAGGCGGCCTCCTCTGATCGGTGGAGACGTCCATCAGGTGGAAAGACGGAGCACCCTTCCCTGTCTGCACGGAAGCTGCCCAAAGTCCAAGACACTACTTAAGTCATTCTTGGCTATCAGCAGAGACCCCAGTGAGTGTCTCTCTTAAGTGGAATGGAATAAAATGGTATAAGAAATGTGCTCTAAAAGGGAATATTTCTTAAAATGAGGCCTAGGGGCTACATGCTAAAGGAAATAGAGGCAGCCCAAGTGCGAGCAGAGGCAATCAGGCTAAAGAGACCGGGCCATTCTTCCCGCCCCTTTTGGAAAGTGAATCCTCTTGTTAGAGATGAACCAGGCCTTCTTATTATAAGCATATATCACACCATGAGCTTCTGCTACTTGAAAGCAGGAAAGATCAAATTCTAGATATGAAAAATAGTCAGTTTAGTTGACTGTTACTTTGTGATTCAATCATGTGCTTATTCACCTTGATAGTGACTGTATACCTCACAAGATACTTTTTGCTAAGGCTCATGGTTTGGGTTAACATTCTAGATTTTAAAACTTTGAGTGAAATTCCAAGCCATGATAATGGAGACTGTTGGGTTTCAAATATAAGAGACTGGAAAAAAAAAAGTGCTAAAAACCCTTGCAGTTGAATTATTTAAGACTGATCACAGATCTAGTTACACTTTCTTCCTAGACACACAGGCCTTTACCTGGTGCCTTGTACTCAATATTATTCAGACAACATGGTAGAAGATGTGTGAAAAATGAGAAGTCACAGTGATACAGAAAGCAAACTGGTCAGGGGAGGGGAGGAGATTGGACACACACATACTGCACTCTGAAACAACAAACCTGGGTCATAGCTAAATGAAATAGGAAGAGAATGGTTATTCTGGGATTATTTCTGGAGATAGGCAACTCACTCCTGATGCTAGGAGGGGTTTGATTTTATTAGATGCTGTATTTTCATGATTTTCTTCTCCAGATGAAGTAGAAATTTACATATAATCAAGGATAAGACATCTGGCTCCCTGGGGTCCCTGCATGGCCAGGTGATACAATAGTTTGCTTTAATCCTTACCAGGGAGGCCTACTTCACAGGTGAGAAAACTGAGGCTCAGAGAACACATCACCTAAGATTAACTAGCCGGTAAATGGGAGAGCTGGGACAGGAACAAGGTCTGACAACTGAAAAGCCCAGATAGCATGTCATCATGTGAGTCACACTGCTTCCCTCCACTGCCAGCAGCTTCAGCAACAGAGCAGTGGGGAGAATCAGTGGACGGGGAGGCCGCAAAGTCATTTTCAGTCTGCTCCACCGTCTCTTCTCTCCTCAGGTCATGTCCAGCAGTATTATTCTCTAATGCAACTGAACTGAAGGGAGGATGGACACTTCCGGTGTTTTTTAAAGACCCATCCAAAACCATCAATCTAAGATTCTTCTGACAGTGGAAGCGGTAACTCTGATGCACAGGCATTTGTACTGCCTTGGCAGGAAGGCTCGCCCCTTAAAGCAACCTTTCCTTATGCTCAGTCCTTGGAGGCACCTCTTTTTTTTTTTTAATTGAAGTACCATTGATATACAATCTTATGATGGTTTCACATAAACAACACAGTGGTTTCAACATTCACCCATGGTATCAAGCCCCCCCCGCCACTGCGGTCACTGTCTTTCAACATGATAAGATGTTACAGTCAATAATTGTCTTCTTGGGCTATACCAGGAGGCACCTCTTTCTATAGAAGTGCTCTTTGAGAACTGCTATGATTTCTGCAGCAGACAAAGTTCTAGAAGCACAAGGGCCTAAAGTCTCCTCCACCCTGTTACCTTTTTGCTAACTAGGTTCATTCAGCTCATGAATCTGAAAGGTAGCATTCTCTCTCCCTGAAGAGTCTGTAGTCTAGGTGGTTTCACAGAGCAAGTAATCAAATGGGAACATATACTGAAAGGTGGGAGGATACATTTTCTCTCAGACTAGAAAAATTAAAGCATAATCAACTGGGACCCGATCCCAGGATAAGGAACAACATAGAAGAAAAGCACACAACAGAGAAAACACGATCAGGTTAAAAGAAAAAAAAAAGGAATTCAATCTTGAGGATTAATGAATGAAAATTTCTTCAGTAGGATACGGCTCACTCACTAGGCCTGAGAGCTCGATGGGCCTCTCCTTTTAAATCATTCATGGCAGGGAAGCATGGGGGCAAGATAAAGCTTCACTGCTCATTTCTAACCCACTTTAAATTCTAGGGAAAAAGTATCAGAAACTGGCAACCAAAGACTAACTACCCGAGACCCAGGTGTGGGGAAAGGTGCACAGCGCATCTAAAAACCACAGCAACGGAGGCTCGGAAAGGTGGGGACCAGGCAGTAATCATCTGGGAGGGCCTGAGTCACAGCCCCCTGCGTGTCTGGTCCTCAAGAAGGCCCCTTCCCCTGGGGATGTGCATAATTTCAAAGTCTCCCATACATGTAGGGAGAGGCATCCTGCCCACTTACCCAGGGGGTCTACTTTAAAGAACTGCTTTCTCAGAAACATCCTCCCCTCTGCCTCCTGCCTGGAAAAAAAATTTCACACCATTTTCCACACAACAGGGGAGGAATGCAGACCCTCTTAAGATCTGAGACAGAAACAGGATGCAGAGGCAGATGACAGAAATGAAGTAGGTTTTCATATCTAAACATATGTTGTTTTTAAAATTTTTAATTATAAATGTATACATGATTATAAGAAGTCACACAGTTTATAAGTGATACTTTAAAAGCAATGCTGGGGGAAAAAAGGAATGCTGGTAATATTCTTTATTATTACATGGGTATATTCAAACTGAAATTAATTGAGCTGTGTACTGGTGATATGTGGATGTTGTACATGTGTATGTAATATATTCATGTATGTCATACTCAATTAAAAGTTAAAAAAAAAAAAGTGGCTTGGGAAAGAGGGCAAAATGATAAGAAATTAAACAGATAATCTGTCTTGCCCATGATAGGTAATGGGCACCCAAGCAAGTCTGGGCCTCGGGTGCTTTCTTGGTTGTGCTGTAGTTAACAATTTCTTATATGTTCCCTTACTTTGGTTTTGCAATTGCTAGATATTTACAATGTTTTCTTCACTAAGAAGACACTAAGTTCTCTAATGGTTGCATTACATGCACTCTGTGCTTTTACATGTCTCAGGAGACCTAGAACACTGTTAGGAACATGGTAGATGTGCAAACAGTATGAAAATGAATTGGGGGACGTCACTTCATCCACACTACACTCCTACTCCCCGAGAACCAACACAGAGAGATATCCTTCTAGCTATCTATGTCAACATACATATAAAAATAACCCCAGCTAGTAGGTACAGGAGTACCTGTTTTATTTGGAGTGGAGAACCCGAAGCCTTGGGAGGCCACACTTCCTCCTCCAGAGCTAAAAGTGCCAGCAGGTTTCTGGTCTCCAAATGATGAGCTGGCAAATCCACCGAATGTCTTGGCCCCACTGTTTCCGAATAGGCTGGAGGTATCTGAAGAGATGAAGCACATGTGCGAGGGAGGTCAGAGGGAGAAAAACACCTGTGTCTTAGAGAAGGAAGGAACCTCAGCTAGGTGTTTGGGGTGAAGAGAGTGACAAAACAGTCCAGGATCCAAGGGAGCTGAGCTGTAGGGAAACAGATGTCTTCTCCGATTTGCATACAACCTGATGACGAGTTTGTAACCACTGTCGTACCCAGGCTCAGGATTTCCTAGCATGATTCTACAGGCACAGAATTAAAGGGAGCAGCAGCAGGCCCCAAGAAGCTCCTTTGCAGAAACGCTTCAGTGCTCTCACAGTGTCAGGTGTATCCACCAACAGAGGACCAATACAAGGCCGTTTCCTTCTGAAGGACAGGGTTTGCTTTTGTCACATGTACACCAACTTCAAATTTTGTCAAACTAGAGAAAATAAAGTTAGAGGAAATCCAAACAAAGGTTAATGGTTTCCAGCCTCAGCTTTTATACTCAAGTTGGGCATGCTTGAGGTTGCCTATCTGCTCAGAGAATGGCAGATGAAATAAGAAAAACTAGGCTGCTCCTCCTCTGATCTGATGCAAGCAGGGATATCAAAGGATGTAAGAGGCGGCCAAGACTTCCAGTCTGCCTGCCTCTTTCGAAGAGGTTCAGTGAAGCCCTTGACCTGTTGGATGATTATCTAGTGGGTCACTCCCCCTACTACTCACCGAATTGGCTCCAAGAATTAAAAGAAAAAAGGAAACTACTAAAAACCAAAATGGGTGAGAAGCCTTTTGTTAGCAAGAAATGCAAATCTGACAGGCAATATATAAATAGCCAAGTCATATACACAAAGCACTCAGATAATACAAATGGCACACTATCAGGAATTTTGCTTTAATGATTGTTTTTGGGGACAGGAGAGGGACAACTCGCATTTCCCCACCATGTTTGGATGGGTTTTATTACAGCGAGTTTGTACCCACAGTAAGGCAGGGAGAAGCTACCCTGACACGGGGTTAATGCCCAAAGACACGGATACATAGGAGGCTGAAGGGATCTAGTTTGTGTGGATAATGGAGACTTGACTCTATGCCCCCAAGCGAGAAGAACAACATATGTACAAGGCCAGGCTCCCCCCAAGCCCATCAGGTGCACACGGCGAAGGTAATGGAGAAGGAGAGTACCTCACTCTCAAAGTCGAGTCGTTTGAAGGGGTGGTCTGCCCCTGTCAATCCCAAGGTCTCTCACCTTGCTTGGCTGCTGACCCCACCCCTGTGTGGGGGCAATTCTGTTAACTCTTGCAGTGGCAATGCTCTTTGTCTACAATCCAGGAGGTGAGGAGCCTTATTTCAGGGACATGACCCCTTCAGGTTTCTAGGCAGCCATAACATAGGGCCTTGGACCACCACATGGTCACCTGCTCAGTAAAACTTCTGCCACCAGTTTGAGAGCTTGGCTGAGTATGTGAGGCACTCACAGGGAGTAGCTAACATCCCTTTGGGTTCCCTTCATATACATATACAGCATATATACATATACATCCCTTCATATACAGCACCACAGGGTTATTTATGCCCTAGTGCGGTCCACCACGTGCCCTCCTGAACAGTCTGATCTTCCCCTAATGAACTAGCTGGAGGTTCCATTTAATTCCTTCAATGGCTGAACCTCTGACACTGAAAGTGAAAAATGGGCTTCTCAGTCATTCCTTTTCTTGCTACTTCAAGAACAGAGGACTGCAATTTTCTGACTTGTTAGAGCTAACAATGAAAAAAATGTCAAATAGTAAACAAATCCAAGGGCAAGATTAGAGACCAGATCACCTCTTGGAAAAATTCAAAATATAGAGGTAGATGATTTTCTGGAACAGTGTTGGGAGACCTAAATTCTTGAGATGTCAGAGAACATTTAGAAGTCTTCGGGTTTCTTTATCCCTTTATCTTCTTAAGATTCTTTTGTCTTTATGATGGTCATAGATAATACAGTGGAATAAACAATAAGTTTTGCAGTCAGACCTGGCTTAGAACACCTAGCAACTGTCGGGGCAGGATTTAACCTCCCTGAGCCCCCATTTCCTCCCATGTAAAATGCAGACAGCATGTAAAACTTGACTCCATGAGGTCACTGGGAAGATGAAGATTATATGAGAATATCTGCAAATGACACAGTCTCTAGCTCTCAAAAACACAGTAAATAAGACAGTATCTTGGTTGCTGGAACAGTATTTCATTGTAGAAGATTCTTCCTCACTTGTGAATAAACTAGCCAGTAAGAAAACTTGTCTTTGCAGAGCCACCTGATGATTTCCAATTTAGGGGGTGACAAATACAGGGAAAACTGGCACCTGCTCTAGCTGCTGCCCTGCTGGCAAAATGTGGATCCTCTTTGTTCCTTTATTTGGCAAAACCACTCACATAATCCAACACCAAGGTCTGACCCAATTAAATGATACTTGATATACATTTAACATTAATAGTATTACAGAGACCAGGTCTCATGTCATTCTGTAGGTCTAAAGTCACTAAACGAGAATTGCACATGCACTGAGAAGGGGGTTCTCAAACTCTGTCCAGGATTTCTTTCTAAGACACCTTTCTTGTGGGCCCAGACGATCAGCATCAATGGCTTCTTCATCCTCACCCAAGTATGTCTTTCAGCCCCTGAACAGAACGAATGTGCTGAGAATGGTTCTAACCAGTGTCCTCAGGGTAAGATTCAAGGAGGCAAGAAGTCTTTACAGGTAACGATTCAGTGGCACTGAATCTTAACTGACCCAAGGGGTTAACAGTGAATCTTTGGTAGCATCTCTGGGGAAGACATTGGGAAGAAACCTTTTCAGGTGTAAGCTGTTGGATAAAGAACATGCCAACTTCAAGCAACAGTGTTCCCAGCTTCTCATTCTCAGTCATGGCATAGTTCCAATTACCTCTCAGGGCTAAAGAGAGCAGCTTCTGGACTAGGCAGCCTGGGGCCTAAATGTCACAAGGGGAAATGCTGGTTGTTTTATTTGTGGCCATGCATCTGTCTGCAAGGGAGCATGTTTGATGCCAGGTTGAACAAGCACCAGGGCTGTCAAACAAGACACACCTGGGAGGAGTTATGTTCCACTGCAAGGCTGGGAAGATCTCAGGAAGCAACAAGATGGATCCGAGCTCTGGAAACAGCCCAAGATTAAACCCTGGCTATGCCACTTCATGGCTGTTACCTCTGTAAGTCCATATCCCTTTTCTGAACCTATTTCTTTATCGGTAAAGTGGGGATGGCCAAATCGAAAAGTACTACTCTAAGACATGATTACACCACATACACTGAGCCTCTGGCACTAAGTAGGTGATTGGTAAACGTTAGTTTCCTCCTGCTTGATGTCACGTGAAGGAAGGGAATCCAAGGGCTGCAGGATTCCAGAGAGGGAGAGACCATTGTGAGGCCGCATGGCCCTCAAGCCAAACTGCACAGAGAAGGGGAGATTTACCTTCTTCCTTACAGGAAGGGCAGGTGCAGTAGGGGGTAGTGGAGGGAGCAGTGTGAACCCTGGCACTGAAGCAGGGAGAGGTGACTGTGTATGTGTGTGCATGTGTATGTGTGTGTGTGTGTGACAGCAAGCAGACTAGTGAAGCAAAGGGAATGTGCTAGGGGAACAGAGTCAAAGTTGGCAAAGTGTGTTGGGGCCAGCTCACGGAGGGCCCTGAAATTCAGCCTAAGGACTTGGTTTGGACTTCATCCTCTATAGTTAGTGGGAGGCTACCAACAGGGTTTGAGAAGGGATAATGGCAAAACAAAAGCAGAGTTTGGTGTGGATTTTCAGATGATTGTGGAGGAGAATGGAGGCAGGGAGGGAGTTGGAAAATAACCCAGATGACAATTGGGAACATAGTCCACAATGAGGGAGAAAAAAGAGAAGAAGGGAAGGAACTATTTGAGAGGCAGGAAGAGAACCAGGAGGGTCAATCGACACAATCCAGGAAAGAAGTGGGGCTCAAAGATGACATGCTGCGGTCACTGGAAGGCAGAGGGGGTCCCTGGCGACCCCCAGGAAGCATTCTTAGTTTGGTGGTGAGGACAGTGCCCTTCCCCAGATGACCGCTAGCTCCTCTTTCTCCATGGTTCCTTCCTCTATCCCGCACTTGGTCCTCAGTGTTACAGAGGCTCCTGTCCCTTTCACTATCAATCATATATTGAGTTTTATAAACAGAATAATGTTAAGTCTTTCCTGTACCCTTTCAAATTCATTGCAACTTCCCCTCTGCATAAAAGTGAACTGCTGGTTTATAATGGCCATGTTTAGGAAATGAAGACCAGAGGTGTCTGGTATTAGCAATTTGGTATAATCTTATAAAGTATCTGGTTTAACTTGAGACCAGAATTAATGAATTAGAAACAACAGCGTGCCAGTGAGCAGCAGGCTCAGAGAGAGGGCAGCACTAATTTGCAGCACCGTCCAATTTCCAGGGTATAAACACTCCAACTGTGGCTGGTTTCAGGCTACCCAACATGGTATCACTGAATGCAGAGTTGGGGGGAGGTGTACACAACCGGCTCTCGTGAGCCAGTACAAGCCACCTCTGGCCCACTATTGACAGAAGGCAGTTCTTTGACGGGTGAGGAGTAGCGGCATTAGAGATGAAGAACCCAGGAAGAAAGCAATTTTTACATAGATACGACATACCTAAATCTTAACAAAATTAGCTAGTAACACAATCTCATACACAATAACCTACCTATGGGTTAAACCCACATTTCTCCTAGCATGTTGTCAAGTGCTTATTCTGTGCCAGATGCTGTGTATGATTATGTATGGGCACATAATGTATGATCTGAGTTATAGATCTGCCACTTTGTAGGTTTGTGACTAAAAAAAAGTACCACCTAACCATCTTGGGCTTGCTTTCTCATTGGAAAATGGAGTGCCGTACATCAAAGTATGTGCTATGGGGCCCCACAGTTCTGCGCTGATAGCTGGGGAAACCACCCAGATATCTGGTTCTTGACCCCTGCTTCTGAGTAAATCTATCTTTATCTGCTTTAATATCAGGGTTATGCTTAAGAGTTCATCTGCAGAAACGGTTTTTAAAAACTCACTAGACTTGCTCTCTACAATCCCTTCATTCTAGGATCCAAAATTCTTCTTGGCAGATTGAAAGCTGATTAACAAAAATTACTGATTACATGATTCATGGTTAAGACTATGTGTCCCTTGACTGTAATCTTTTCTTCATATATAAAGATGGACAGTGACATGAAAATAACTGATCTGTGCATACAGGAGGCTCCAGATAAAGAACTTTGCTTTTAACTACATGAGCCTTAATATTAAGGAAATATCTATCCCATCTGCAGAACATCAGCTCTCAATTCATTCTGATCTTGTATACGACAATAGATGAGAGAAGCTTGGTGTACAGCACATTAAATGAGAGAAGCCAAGGTGGGATGACAGGTTCCCAACCTCCCATCTCAGCCTTCATCACAACAGGGTATTTTCTTTAAAGATTTAAACAAACAACTTTCTTTCATTTCCAACCATGAATAGGCAGATTGACAAAGAACATATAAAATGAGCTGGAGAAGAAAAGTGCCTGCAGAAAGATACAGGAACTTCATTTGAAGATGAGACAAAAATGCAAGAGATGAGAAATAATGAAGTCTTCAACTTTTGGGTGACTTTTCTTTCTCTTCAGTAGCTGAATTTTAAAGCCAATTCAAAGAGGGTTGTACACAAATGAAAATCCAGATGCCCCTTCTCTGGGCAGACCCAGCTGGTTCTGCCGCTCTCATTTAGACCTGTCTGTGTGCACTCATTTCAGTCCTAGGAAACAGTGCAATTTGGGCCTTGGGAGAGAGAGGGGAATAGTTCAGTACATAGATCCTCTCCCTGCAGCTCTGATATCTTTTCATTATATAGGACATCTCATTTAAAAACCAAAAATAAAAAACAAAAACAGATCACACCACTTTGGGGTAGATATTTTAAATAGGCTTTCTAGACCTTGTCTTTCCTTTCTACACCGGTCACCGAAGCTTTGATAGCACCGTGAGGATGACAATGGCATCAGCGGCCCGGGGGACCGGCAATACGCTTTCTCGACTCACTTGGGGTAGCTGTAGATCCAAAGGCCCCGCTGGCTGAGCTGAACGGGTTTTTGTTGGCTGCATCCTGGCTGGGTTTCCCTCCAAGGCCACTGAAGAAACCTCCCCCTCTTCCAGTGCTTCCAGATCCAAACACGCTGCCAGGGGAAGACGATGACGGCTAAACAACAAAGGGACAGGAAGTGAAATAGGATGAGAGGTCATGGTGAAACGGCAGGCCACAGCCATGCAAAGGAGGTGCTCACGGCTGGGACAAATGGAAAAAACAAGAGAACCCTGATTAGTTTTGGTACGGATGTTCTAATAGCCACAAAAGAGGCTGGACTCTGCATGGGCTTCCTGCCAATCAGAAGTTCTCAAGCTACTCCATGCTCATGTGCTCTGAAAACATGATTTATGGCAGGTGGGAACCTTCAATGTTTATCTGCCCTGCTGCCTGCAGTCTGCTTGACATGATGCCTGGGGCAGGAAAACCAACCCCATAAGAGTTCCCCCAAGGAAAATGTTTAAAAACATTACAAACACCACTTATTTTGATTCCTCTAGTATTTGGCTGAACTCATCAGCAACTGATGGTAAGTGATTTACACTCTTTTCTCCCAATCTGTGCACTTTTATTTCATAATGACTTTCCCAGGACTGCAGAAATAAGCTTAAATTAGCTCTATTGTTGAAATGATGACCACAGCTGAATTCTGTCCAAGTTTGCAAATCTTATGCCCAAAGGAGGCTGCTATGGGTGCGTGCCGACTCAAAGCTCTGTCAGGCACTACATGCTTTATCTCTATTTGGAAATTGGTTCTTTAAGGAAGAGCAGTGCTATATTTGAGGGACCATAATATTAGTTAGGTGTGACATCTTTCTGGCCAGTAATGTAGAGTAAGGTAGGCTTTCAGAAATGGGTCGTTGTGCACAGAAACCTCACAGGAGCCCTTCAAAGGTGGGAAGAGTGGTATGGAAGTCCCTCTCCTGTAAAATAGGGATAAACTAACCACCTCAAAACAGTGAGTGAATTACATGAGCTATTTACTACTTCAGAGTAGTACCTAGAATATAATTATATGCTCAAAAATGGTTGCTTTCAGTATTTTAACCACCACAACAATAATGGACCAATGATTGAGCACTTTCTATGTGCTGGGTACTTTTCTAAGTACTTGACAAGTAATTATTTAATACCCACAAAAATCAGACTTCAGGGGGCCACCTCTGAAACATCCTCCCAGTGGGTCTCCTCCTCTGCAGGTGCACAGCCCCCTGGTCTGAGTCATCTAACCCTAACTTTATGCCTAGACCATACAACAATCCTACGTTTTGCTTCCACTACAATCTGTGTTGACATGGCAGCTAGAATAATATTTTTAAATGGTAGTCAGATAGAGTTTACTCTTGTTTAAAAATTCTAAAAGATCCTATATGATCTGGCCTGTCCATCTCTGACATCACATTTTATCACCCTCTGCATGCCTGGTAGAGCCTATTATAACATTTAATAATGAGCACCAGCTTTTTAAAACTTGGAGTCCAATCCAATCACAAAAGCATTGGTTTAATAAACAGTAAACTCATTAGGAAAGGAAGGAAGACATGACGACTAATGCATACATGTAGAAAACACCAGGTGTTTAGGCTGAAACACAGGAAACTATCAATATATGGATGTTTCTGTCCTACAAAAAATGACTTCAGGCTCAACCTAATTTTAAGCATATGATTTGAAAAATAATGGCTCTGAATAAAAATGAATAGAAGCAGATAACACTTAATGGAAATGGATATGAATTGACAGTTACTCATCTTCATAAATGGGTAAGAGTCCCATTCATCTTAATTGTGATAAAAATAGGTTTTAAAACTTTAAATTATGGAAAATTTCAAAAGTGTACAAAAAGTAAGAAGAGTATAAAGAATCTATCATGTACCCATTGAGTTTTATCTATACTACCATTTACTTCTCCCATGCTTTATTAGGAGGAAGCAAATCTCAGACATCTTACCATTTTATCCACTGACTTTCCAGTATAAATCTCTAAAACATAAAGCATAACCATAACACCACTGTCCTAAAAAATTAACAATTCCTTAATATCATTAAATAGCAAGTTAGTGTTCAAGATTCAGCCTTTTACTGGCCCGTCTGCCAATTCCCCAAAAAACCAAACCTGAATCTCATCAAGTCTCCAGACCCACTCACGACTTCACAGAAAGGAGGAGGACAAAGGAACAAGTTAACTTGGAAGCCGTACCACAGAGATGCAGTCAGCAACCAGAACATAGAAAACTCTGTAAGACAAATGATCTGCTTTGCTCAGTAACTGAATTATGAGGAAAAATAAAAAAGGGAGAGACATGGAGGAGCAATCTATAGCTAAAGAGACTTATCAATCAATCTCAGTGTGTGGACCTGATTTGATCCTAATTCAAAGAAACAATGTAAAAAGACATTTATGAGACACCTTCAGAAAGGCATTTCCTAACTTAAATCATATTCCCTGATTACCATTACATCATCCTATTTTATTCTCTTCATAGTACTTAAAACTATCTGAAACCAAACCACTTGAGTAAGGACTGACACTCTCCATCAAATGTAAGCTTTCTGAACATGGCCACTTCTGTGTGTCTTACTCATCACTGAATTCCTGCATGAATAATTAGTTTGTAGAGTCCTGGTTCTGCAGTTTACTAGCTATACATTGCATTTTAATAGTACTATGTCTTCCCATCCATGAACACAGGCTATCCATTTATTTAGATCTTCAATTTCTTTAAACAATGCTTTATTCAGAGTATATATTTTATACTTGTTAATTTATTCCTAAGTATTGTATTCTTTTTGATGCTTGAAAATAGAATTTTCTTAATTTCATTTTCAGATGGTTTGTTGCAAATATGTAAAATATAACTGCTTTTATACATTGATCTTGTATCCTCCAAACATGCTGAACCCATTTATTAGTTCTAATAGTTTTTTAGTGGATTCATAGGATTTTCCGTATACATGATCATGCTATCTGCAGATACAGTTATACTTCCTCCTTTCCAATCTGGATGCCTTTTATTTCATTTTCTTACCTCACTGACCTCACCAGAATCAACATGTGCTTTTGAGATTCATCCATATTGCTGCATGGATTAGTAACTCTTCCCTTTTTATGGCTGAGTAGTATTCTGTTGTATGACTATGTCAGTGTTTACTATTCTGTTGATGAACATGTGGATTGTTTTCAGGTTTTGGCTATCATAAACAAAGCTGCCCTGAACATTCTTATAGAAGTCTTTTTGTGAACAAATATTTTCATTTTGGGGGAGGTAAATACCCAGGACTAGAATTGCTAAACTGTAAAATTAGTGTGTATTTAACTTAAGAAATTGCCAGAAAATTTTCCAAAGTGACTGTACCACTTTACATTCCCACCAGCAATGTATTATGAGATCTAGTTGCTCTAGATCTTTTCCAAATTTGGTTTTGTTAGTTCTTAAATTTTAGTAATTCTGGCAGGTGTGAAAGTGGCTTTAATTTGCATTTTTCTGATGACTAACAACGGTGAGCAAGTCTTCATTTGCTTACTGGCCACTTACATATCCTCTTTTGTAAAGTGTATGTCCAAGTATTTTGCTTATTTTTAAATTGGGCTGTCTTTATTTTTGATATGTAGGAGTTCTTTATATATTCTGGACAGAAGCACTTTTGACATATATAAATATTTTCTCCCAGTCTTTGCCCTGCCTTTTCATTTCATAACAAAGTCTTTTGATGACTTTGTAATTTGTTTGCAATTTTAATGTAGTCCAGTTTCTTCTTTTTTTTTTTTTACAATTTATTTTATTTTAGTATCATTAACCTACAATTACATGAGCAATATTGTGATGATTAAACTACCCCCTTCATCAGGTCCCCCCCACCAACCCCATTACAGTCACTGTCCATCAGCGTAGTGAGATGAGAATCACTACTTGTCTTCTCTGAGCTGTACAGTCCCCTCCGTGCCCCCCCACCCTATGCCTGCCAATCGTAATGCCCCTTTTACCCTCTTATCCCTCCCTTCCCACCCATCTCCCCAGTCCCTTTCCCTTTGGTAACTGTTAGTCCATTCTTGGGTTCTGTGAGTCTGCTGCTGTTTTGTTCCTTCATTTATTTATTT
>JAQQAC010002172.1:5122390-5245273 GCA_029783875.1 Phataginus tricuspis
ATATGGTATTTCTATTTTGAGTTTTTTGAGGAACCTCCATACTGCTTTCCACAATGGTTGAACTAATTTGCATTCCCACCAGCAATGTAGGAGGGTTCCCCTCTCTCCACATCCTCGCCAACAGACAGCCCTCTCTTTTATCTGTATCCTAAAGTGAGGAGGTAGTTACTCAGATTTCACTAAGTGTGGAGTGGATCGGGAACTGAGGCACAGATAAAAGAATGAACGCACCTCTGGTTAGCCCAACAGTGTCTTTGCTTAGGGTTTAGGTTATCTGTTTTTATAAGGATTTGAGCCTGGAGCCAGGAGGCAGCTGAGCTGCAGCATTTGTATTCAACAGTTTCAGGCAAACAGAAGATGGCACGACTCAAGTACTTTCTGCTTTCCAGTCCTGCCTTTACTTCCTTTTTTTTTTAAGCAAAAGTTGGGGAAGTGAACAAATTACTGTTATATTTGCAAGTCTTTCAGACTCCAACTGTTTAAAAAACAGCTTTACTGGGATATAATTCATATCCCATACAACTCACTGATATGAAGTATAAAATTCAATGGTTTTGGTATATTATTAAGCTTTAAAAATGGTGCTAAAAATATATATATAACATAAAACTTGCCATTTTAACCATTTTAAGTATACAATTCTGTGGCACTAACTATATCCACAATGTTGTGCAACCATTGCCACTGTTTCCAAATTTTTTCACCACCATGACGAAAATTCTGTAACCATTAAACAACAACTCCCCAAGTCCCTCCTCACTCCAGCTCCTAGCAATCTCTACTTCCTGGCTCTATGAATTTAAGTATTTCGTTTAAGTGGAATCATACAATATTTGCCCTTTTATGTCTGGCTTGTTTTAGTTAGCATAACATATTCAAGGTTCATCCATGTGTAGTATGAATCAGAACTTCATTCCTTTTAAAGGCTGAGTAATATTCCACTGTAGAAATACAGCATGTTTTGTTTATCCAGTCACCTGTTGATGGACAGTTGGGATGTTTCCACCTTTTGGCTACTGTGAATAATGCTTCAATGAACATTGGTGAACAAAAGCCTGTGAGTGCCTGCTTTCAACTACTTTGGGTCTATTCCAAGGAGTGACTTGCTAGGTCACATGTATGTTTTACTTAAGGAACCACCAAACTTTTCCGTAGCAGATGCAATCATTACATTTCAACTAGTAATGTATGAGGGCTCCAATTCCTCCATGTTCTTGTCAATACTTGTTACTTGCTTTTGTTTTTTAAAATTGTAGCCATCTTGGTGTAAAGGGGTATCTTGTTACGCTTTTGAGTTTTATTTTCTTAATGTTTAGTGCTACTGATTATCTTTTCACATGCATACTGGTCATTTGTTTTGCTTGTCCTCGTTGCTGCCAACAGCTTCTTTCGGCTTCTTCTCCAGCCAGTAAATTTCTTCAGTCTTCAGCAAGGCCCCTCTCCCACCTTCACAAACCCAGACCTGACATCTGGCCCTAGAGGCTGCTATACCATCGTGTTCACCCAGGACGATGGGTTCCCCTCTCTGGAAATCAATTCAGTAAGCTTTCTGCCACTCTGACAGTTCCATTACGACAGATTGTGTATTCCAAAGATAGTCACAGTAGTATTTCTAGACTCACATGCAGATCTAGAGCAAGATGTGTAGTCTTTTCCCCTCCCCTTGAACCTGGGTGGGATTCTGTGACTGTCTTGAGCAAGAGGATGCAGGGTAAGTGACAGTCTGTGACTTCTGAGGATAGATTATAACAAGTTATGTAGCTTCTGCCTGGCTCCCTCTCTGGAATCTCTCTCCTTGGAATCCAGCCACCATGCTGTGAGGAAGCCCAGGCCACACAAAGAAGCCACATGTAGATATTCTAGCCAAGAGCTCCAGTTAAGGTCTGAGCCAACCACCAACCCAGCCAGTGACTATGTATAAATGCTACTAGGTTTGGGGGTAATTCTGTACCCAAAGAATAGGTGTGACTTTCACACTATGGATTTTTCTCAGAGTTAGAGTGAAGGTCTTCTACACCCTGGCTAGAATCTGCCTTGCATCCTTAGATTTTTCTGAGGATATTTCTGCCCCCCTGAAAATTCATTCTTTTTACAATGCCTATCATGTGCTAGCCAGTCTTAAACACTGGAGACATAGCAATGAATATAATAGATAAGGCTCTGCCATCATAGAAAAAATACTGATTTGAATTTCTGGGCCCTCCAATTGCAAATGTAATTTCTGTGAAGAAAGAATCCAGGGGATGTGTGGCTGGGGGAGTAGCCAAGGTGGAGTTTACCACAGTAAGTTCGGTATGTCTTGGCTGGACATTAGGCCTGTGCGAGTCACCCAAGTATTGGAATGGTCAAACATCTGGGTTGCTTCTAGTTCTTGGCTATTATAGCAGTGCTGCTATGAACACAAAGCTTCTCTAAAGGATAAACCTAAGATTGGAATTGCTGATCTTTGCTAGATCATGCCAAAATATTTTCCAAGGTGGTTGTACCAACTCATACCCCAACTAGGAGTGGATGCAAGTTTCCACTGCTCTGTGTATTTGCTGGCATCTGGTATAGCTGGACTTTGGATTTTTGCTGTCTTATAGGTTTGTATCTATGGTTTTGCTTTGTATTACTAATTAAATTGAATATGTTTATTGGTTCTCTGGTTATCTTTCATTTTGTTTTAATTCTCCTTTAAAAAAAAACTGGTACAACTTACTATTTAAACCACTTTTAAATGTAAAAATCAGTGGTATCAAATACATCCACAATGTGCATCCAACCCCATCCTTTTGTATATAGTCTTTTGCCTATTTTGTGTTGTTTTTTATTAAGTTCACCAATTTTATGTGTAGAGAGCTCAATGAATTTTCACATATAACTGTTTGCAACAGTTGAAGGTAGCAAACATTGTCAGCACACTTGAGAAGACTCCTCTGTAACCCTAAGGGTAAACACCAGTCTGACTTCTCTCAGACAGCTAAGCTTTGCCTCTCCTTGACTCCAGGTAAAAGCAGCCTCACAGTATGGACTCTTGTGTCTGGTTTCTTTCACTTAACACTATGCCTGTGGCTACATCTCTTTTTTTTTTTGTACAGAGGCAGTACATCTTATTTCACTGCTTTGTAGTCTTCCACTGTAAATATACCATACTTGATTTATCCATTCTTCAAGGATAAGTATTTGGTTGTTTCCTGTTTTTAGCTAGTATTAATATACTGCTGTGAACATTCTTTTTTTTTTTTTAAGAATTGTTCAACTGCTTAATAGTTTATTAAATAAGTTATTTGAATTCTTTATATTTTTTTGATTTAAAAAAATTTTTAATTTTGCTATCATTAATGTACAATTACTTGAACACTGTTTACTAGACTCCCCCCATTATGAAGTCCCCACCACATACCCCATTACAGTCACTGTCCATCAGTGTAGTAAGATGCTATAGAATCACTACTTGTCTTCTCTGTTATACTGCCCTCCTCATATGCCCCCCGTACATTATGTGTGCTAATCTTAATGTCCCTTTTTCCCCCTTATCCCTCACTTCCCACCCATCCTCCCTAGTCCCTTTCCCTTTGATAACTGTTAGTCCATTCTTGGGTTCTGTGAGTCTGCTGCTGTTTTATTCCTTGAGCTTTTTCTTTGTTCTTATGCTCCACAGATGAGTGAAATCATTTGATACTTGTCTTTCTCCGCCTGGCTTATTTAACTGAGCATAATACCCTCTAGCTCCATCCATGTTGTTGCAAATAGTAGGATTTGTTTTCTCCTTATAGCTGAACAATATTCCATTGTGTATATGTACCACATCTTCTTTATCCATTCATCTACTGATGGACACTTAGGTTGCTTCCATTTCTTGGCTATTGTAAATAGTGCTGCGATAAACATAGGGGTGCATGTCTTTTTCATACTGGGCTGCTGTATTCTTAGGGTAAATTCCTAGGAGTGGAATTACTGGGTCAAATGGTATGTCTATTTTGAGTTTTTTGAGGAACCTCCATATTGCTTTCCACAATGGTTGAACTAATTTGCATTTCCACCAGCAGTGTAGGAAGGTTCCCCTTTCTCTGCATCCTCGCCAGCATTTGTTGTCTTTTGGATGGTGGCCGTCCTAACTGGTGTGAGGTGATATCTCATTGTGGTTTTAATTTGCATTTCTCTGATGATTAGGGATGTGGAACATCTTTTCATGTGCCTGTTGGCCGAATTTCTTCTTTGGAGAAGTGTCTGTTCAGCTCCTCTGCCCAGTTTTTAATTGGCTTATTTGCTTTTTGTTTGTTGAGCTGCGTGAGCTCTTTATATAATTTGGTTGTCAACCCCTTATCGGATATGTCATTTATGAATATATTCTCCCATACTGTAGGATGTCTTTTTGTTCTACTGATGGTGTCCTGAACATTCTTATCCATTATCTTCTGTTACACAGAAGTACCTGTTTCTGTTGGTTATGCATCTAGCAGCAGATCTGTTGTGTCAATAAGGATTCTTTGCATCTAGTTTTAATACTCCCAGATGGTTTCCCAAATGGTTTTATGAATTTATACTCCACTATCAGTGTGGCAGAGCTTCTAGATGCTCTACTGCCTCACCATTGCTGGTTGTTGTCAGCTCTTTCAATTTCAGCCATTATGGCAGGGGTGTGCTTGACTTTTTTTTCTTTTATATTGTTTATATATTCTGAATACAATTACTCTGTTGGGTTATACAGGCTACAATTTTCCTATTTCACAGCTTGTTCTACCCTAAAATTAAGAGAGCTCTAATTTTAGTGAGGTCAAATTTTCCTTCTGCCTTAAGAATATTCTTTAGAATTTCCTTCAGATCTGCTGGGCATGAATTCTCTCAGTGTTTGTGTGGAAAAAAAAGTCTTGATTTCTCTTCATTCTTTAAAGACATTTTTTGCTGGGTTTGTAAGTTCTAGCTAGACAGACTATCTCTGGCTTTCATTGCCATTGCTGAGAAATCAGCTGTCAGTCCAACTATTTGTTCCTTTGAAGGTAACTTGTCTTTTTTCTCTGAGTTTTAATATTTTATCTTGGCAGTTTTGCAGTCTCACTGTGACAGGTCCTGGAACCCATTTCCTTCTATATGTTCTGCTTGGCATTTGCTGGACTTTTGAATCTGTGGGTTAGTGTTTTCTACTGGTTTTGGAAATTTATTTTTCTTTCCTAATATTACCATACATTTTCTCTCTCTTCTCCTGATGAAATGTATGTTAGATTTTCTTTTAGGATTTTTGGTCTTGCTTTTTTATTTTCCATCATTTTTGCTCTCCATGATGATAACTTAATCCAACCTACCTTCTAGTTCAAGGGTCAGCAAATTATAGACCATGGGCCAAATCCAGCCCACTGTCTGGTTTTTGTAAATAAAGCTTAATGGGAATATAATCATGCTCATTTATTTACATACTGTTTATGACTGCTTTTGTGCTACAATAGCAGAGTTGAATAGTTGTTACATGAACTGTATATTGCCCTCAAAGCCCAAAATATTTACCATCTGGCCCTTTACAGAAAAGGTTTTCTGATGCCTGTTCTGGTAGACTACTGTTCTCTTCAGCTGGGTCGAATCTGCTGATTTTAAATCTTACTATTTTTTACAAGCTGTACTTGGTTCTTTTTCAAAGCTTCTATAACAAATCTTATAATTTCCTATTTATGCTCTCAGGGCAAAACTGGCTTCTGTGCTCCACTCACTTCTACTGGATCCCATGTTTCTCTTAATTTGGGTTGGTAAATACCTTGTTAGCTTATCAGTGCTTTTAAAACTATGGCTTTTATGTTTTATCTAGCATTTTTAGCTGTTTTCAACAAGGAACTTGGTTCGAATGACCTAGCCCACCATTACCAGAATCTAGAGACTGGAAGTTTCATGTCTTTGTGCCAAGGATCCCTGACTCGGGCTGAGCCCAGTCTCAAAGGGAAAGATGATCAAGAAAATCTCCTACTGAAGATGTGAGAGGAAAGCAGTATATACCTACCACTTTATTAACCCCTGGACACGTGCCAGGTCCACCTTCAGAGAGCCACAGCCATTTCCGATACATCAGAGTACCTTTCTTCATTCAGAGGGCCCCTCGTGAGGGTATGTAATCTAGAAGCAGCTGGCACACTGTGGCCCAGGGGCTAAATCTACTTCTAAGCCTTGGTTTTTTAAGTTCTCTGAGCTAAGAATGGTTTTTACCTTTTTAATTGGTTAGTGAAACAAAACAAAGAATTTGCAACAGAAGCCTTATATGGCCCCTGTGCAGAGCCATATGTAGTTCAGGGGCTCCTCTGGGTCTGCTAATTTCAGTTTGTATAGCTAGTGGTTATCTCTGTGCTAGGCATGGTTTTAAGTGCTTGATACCAACTGACTAAGGTAATCATCAATACTTCTAAGGCAGGTACTATTATTATCCCATTTGTCAAATGAGAACACAGAGGGCCCAGAGAGGTTAAACTTCCTATTACACCACACGCTAGCTGCTTCTAGATCGCACACCCTCATGAGGGGCCCTCTTAAGAAAGGTACTCTGATGTATTGGAAGTGGCTGTGGCTCTCTGAAGGTGGAACTGGCACCTGTCCAGGGGTTAATAAAGTGGTAGGTATATGCTGCTTTCCTCTCACATTTTCAGTAGGAGGTTTTCTTGATCATCTTTTCCTTTGAGGCTGGGCTCAGCCCGAGTCAGGGATCTTTGGCACAAAGACATGAAACTTCCAGTCTCTAGATTCTGGTAATGGTGGGCTAGGTCATTCGAACCAAGTTCCTTGTTGAAAATAGCTAAAAATGCTAGATAAAACAAAAGCCATAGTTTTAAAAGCACTGATAAGCTAACAAGGTATTTTACCAAGCCAAATTAAAAGGGAAATGGGAACTGGTAGAAGTGAGACGGGAACCTGTATAATGAACCCCTGGCCTAACACGCTGATGATGGAGATCAGGTAATGTGCTGTGAAAGTGCTTCCTAGAGGGCTAGCAAAGAAGGATGGAAAGCGGAGTGATACTCTCTAATCAGAGGCTGAGACATCTGTGTCCCCCAGGGAGCTAAGGAAAGCAGAGCTTGAGGACCACTCAAAGCTGCTGCTGGGCTGGACACACAACATGAACTGATTAATTGTATAGGACCGATGAGGATGGGCTGGATACATGTGGACATGAACGGAGGCAAACATATATATTTACCTGGCCAAAGACTGTTCCACCAGTACTGGCTGCTTGACCAAACAAAGAACCAGTATTACTAGACCCAAAACCTGTAAAATAAAAACAAAAGTTTTGATTTCGATGAGTCCTTCACAACAGCAAAGTGGTTTTGTGTTTTTCTTTTTAAAATGGCATTCAGTTGTGCTAAGATATCCCACAATAAATCAACTCACGAAATAAATCTCTTTTCCTATATAGGCAATGGAAAAAATTATGAGTAAATAATTTAAACACCTTTTTCCCTGCTCACATTTTATAATAGTACAAATTCCAGAGTCCCAATGACTGAATCTTTCCTTGTCTCCTAGCAACGCCAAGTGGGTGAGGGAGACTAATAAGATGATACAATCTCAGAGTAGCTTTTCCCTAGGCTTTACTGCCAAGAGGTCTCTCCAATGACTTAATATCATGACTATTTCTACTCCCTGGTTTCCTCCAATTTCAAGTACCAGATTCTTTCAGGGCTGATTCTTTTTCTTCTAGGTGGCATAACATGGTTGAGGTGCTGGTTTGACAGGGCCTGGGAAAACCAGGCAGAACTATGTATTGTAACAGAAGAACCGTAGACAAGGAGTTAGAGGACAGGGGTTCCATTCCTATTTCTGCCACTGACCTAGGTAGGTAAGCTCAGGCAAGTCTCAATTTCTCAAGGAGGGCTGCAGCAGACTGCTCAGTAACACAGTTACCACAGAAGGTAGATTCCTTCAGAGGTTCTCAGTGGTGCTGAAATAGTGATTGTATCTGTGCATGAGGGATTCTCAAGGGTTGAGTACAGCACAAGGACACACTAGAGAGTGTTACATACTCCACTCTAACACGTGCAGGCCTTTACCCCTCCCCTATCTAAATCAAGTTATCACGCTTCCCATCACTTAAATAGGCCAACCCGCCTCTTCACAGGGCATCAGGTGGCTCTCAAAACTGTCTTGTAGCGCTGTGTCCTTGTAGCTGAATTTAGAAGCTCACAAACATTTATTTAAGAAAGGAAGGAAAAAATTTCCTTTCTCACAAATTATGAACCATTTTCAAATAAATTATCACCAGAGGAATGACTTAGCGATTACCTGTGATCTTGCCCACCAAGAAATCACTGATCCTCGTCTTTCCCCCAGAACCCAACTGCTAAGGAAATGCCTTTCCCAAGAAAACCTTTAGAAAATACAACTCAGAAAAGATTTTCAAGATGTCCTATTGATACTGTTTAGAAGTAAAAACAGATGCTAAAATTGGACATGTAATAGTGATTGCTTTGTTTTCAAAAATAGTAAATAAATTTAAAGATTTGTTTAAAAATTTACATTGAAAATAGAAAAAAACCCCAACTTTTCCAATGTCAGTTGTCTGCCCTTCTGGCAAGATGGTATCAGAGGAAATGAGAATTGCTGGCAGGGCAGTGAACTGGGCCGAGCAGCCCTGGAGTCTGGGCTCTGGCTCCACCATTAGCACCAGATGATGTTAGAGCTGGTCTTTTGAGGCTTGACAGTTGGGACATAATGACCTCTAAAGCACCTTCCAAATTAAAAACCGCACATGTATGAGCCATTCCCTACTTGCCATGACCTTAAGTTAAAGATGCCTGTGTTCTTTCCCACGATGTCGGCACTCGGGAGGCTGGCAGAGTGGAAATGTGCGGCGAGGCAGAGATAGAGCACAGGGACTAGGCCAAAGCCATTCCTAAACCACCCAGGCTCTTTTTTGACTTCACACAGTTTTTTTGGCTTGTTTTCCCTTTCTTTCAATTGCAAAAGTAATACAGGCTTTTCAAAAATGATAAAGTAGAAGTCTTCCACAAGTGCTTACCTGAAGCTTGACAGAAGCTAAACCCAGAGGATGGTGCTGATGTGGTGGTGGCTGAGGCGCCACCGAACACTGAGCTGCCCTGTCCAAAGCTGGGGCTTTGACCAAACGTTGGAGGGTTGCCTTGGCCAAACAGGCCCCCTCCTGTGTTGGCAGAAGACTGTCCAAATGAGAAGGAGGTGGAGCTACTAGCGCTGGAAGAGGCCCCAAAGACATTCCCACTAGTAGATGTGGGCGTGGAGGACACGGACTGACCAAAAGCAGGCACAGAGCTAAACCCCGGCTGACTGAAGGAAAAGCTGCTCGCGGGGCTGCTTGTTGACTGCCCAAAGGCCGGGGACTGCCCAAAAGTCGCCTGTCCAAAGAGCCCGGTGGCTGTGGTGCCAAATGCTGGGCTGCCAAACCCAGAGCCGCTGGCCGGGGGCGTGGCGGCAGCTGTGCTGGGTGTGCTGCCTGCCTGCTGCCCAAACAGGCTTGGGGCAGTGCTGGCTGCCACCTGCCCGAACATGGGGATGGCAGAGGGGGCAGTGGCTGTGCTGCTGGTGAGTTGACTAAAAGCTGAGCTAGAACTGGCAGCAGGCGGCTGACTGAAGACCGGTGAGCCAGAAGTGACAGTCCCAAACACTGCAGCCTCCGTGGCTGGGGTTGGAGCCACACTGGGAACAGAGCTGGAGGATGGGGGGGCTCCTGATGCTTCTACAGCCACAGGGCCTGCACTTGGGGTCGTAGCCGCTGGCATGGCAGCCTGCCCGGGCACTGAAAGCAGGGAAGGAGATGCCGGGTCAGGGGCCCCGGGGGCTGCTGGAGTGGCCTCTGTGGAAGGTGCCACCTGACTGGTGCTGGGTGCTGCGGTGCTGGGGCTGCTGCCTGCAGGCTGGGCAGGACCAGGTTCTTTCCTAACAGAGTCGGTTTGCGGAGGAGCCTGGGGAAGCTGGGCTGACTGCTGCTGCCCGAGAAGTGAGGTGGCTGCTGAGACCTCACTGCCGCCTGGCTTCTCCGGCAAAGGCGATGATGTGGCCTCCTCTGCGCTTTTACCAGAGGACACAGGCAGGCCGGGGGCAGATGCTGAGCTCAGGAGGCTGCTGAAGGGCAGTGTGGGAAATGATGTAGGAAGGGGGGTAGCAGCTGTAGCTGGCAGTGGGGCAGGTGAGGGCACTGTGCTACTTGTCTGCTGGCTTCCAAATGAAAAGCCAGTCTTGCTACCACTTAGAGATAACCCACTGAAACTGATGACTCCAGGGGTTCCCTCACTGGTGAGCGGCAGACCACCAAAGACACCAGCCGAAGAACTGCTAGCGCTCGTGCTGGCGGCAGCTGCCGCTGCTGTGGGAGCAGCCACGGAGGCGGTCACAGGGGGCTCCATGTGCTTCCCTAACCCTGGAGGGCCAGCAAAACTAAAGCCTGAGGGGACGGTGGATGCCTTGGCTGGCTGTGTACTAGTTAGGCTTGTGGATGAAGTCTTAATGGCCGGCTTTGTAGAATCATCTGCTTGGCCAACCCGCAGTCCTGAAAAACTTCCTAGAGTCTCTCCAGCCAGAGAACTTGGAAACAGAAGCTCTCCCAACTTGGACGGTGGAGTTTCCAGCTTGTTAGAGGCAGTGGTAAGAGCAATTCCAGAAGGTGCCACAGGCCTGCTGCTAGACGGAACAGACTCTCCCGGAGAAGCAGCAGCAGCTCCCATGGTGTTTGACGCCATCACTCCTGAGGGAGGTGTGCTTTCAGGAATGGTCTCATAGAAGGCTTTGCCTCCCCCACCAAAGGAGAATGTGTCGAGCTGATTTGACTCTTTAGTGGGGGGTGCTGCCCCTAGGAAGAAAAAAAAATTAGGAAATGGGTTGGATTAGCAAAATATGACCTATCACATTCCCACTGACTATTTCTAAGCCAAAGTCTCTCTCCTCCCTTGATGCCATCAGGGACAGCATGTTCTAAGAGCCGTTTTCCTTGGAGAGGACAGAATGAATGCTTTTCTATGGGAATGTCAGCTCTGAGTCATCTCACTGAGGTGGAAAGAAAGAATATTCTTTTTATGACCATTAAAGCACAACAAATACTCTGTATCTAGAATACATGAAATTAATATATTGCCCCAAAAGCGAAATACAAGGGCACCTCCCCTTATTCTCCCCCAGGCTGTGCCTTCCTCAGTAACATTCCTAACAGCGCCAGCCTGTGGACTTCCTGGCAGAGCAGAAATTAATCCAGAATGGAAGTTCTTCCTTTGTTTTTTATGGGCAAATAAAGTATCAATCCAATCGCTTTTATGTGCAATTAAGGGCTACTTCCTAGCGCTCCCCTCAGTAAGAGACTTTACAGAGGCAATATGGCCTAGTGGTCAAGAGCATGGGCTCTCAGCCTGGGCACTCTGACACTTGCTGGCTGTGCAAACTCTGGAAAAGTTACCTTACCTCTCTGGGCCTCAAGTTCCCTGTCTGGAAAGTAGGGATAGTAATAGTTACCTACCGCACAGAGTTGTTACAAAGATTAAAGGAGATGGAGGTGAGGCATTCATGAGGCCTGGCCAAACAATACATGGCCAGTAAATAATATGATTACCTAAAATTTGATATTTTTAAACTAAAATGAGCCTACAGCAAGTGTTTATTAATGTTTCTAACTCAGTGTTTCAAGAAGTCTGGCAGTCACAAACTCTTGGGAACACTGCAAGGCTCCTACTACCTGTGTACAACTCTTGTTGTATTGAGTTGTTTATGGTTTTGGCTTGTTGTCTATTCTCATAATAATTAAAATGTTTATAGAATTACCACTGTGTTTTATTACTGCTCTATTTATGCCTTTCAGCAATTATTATTTCGGTCCTCTCTAATCTTTTTATATCACCCAGTTGTTTTTCCTATGAGAACTGGGCCTCGGGAGGAGGTGGGCCTCAGGGTCATCCCACCACATCAAAGTGGGCAGAGATTACAAAAAAGGTCAAAAATCACTACTCCAGAGAGAAGGGAATGAAACTGGAAACACACACATTAGGTTTAGGAAATCTGCCTTGCTTTTAGCTCCCTAATCATCCTCTAGGAGATTTTAGGAGATCCCTTTTTTATGGAGAAGAAAAAAAACAAAAACACAACCTTCTACCACTTGGGTTGGCACATAGAATGCACTCAACAAATATCTGTTGAATGACTAGATGGAAGACAGCCATGTGTTATGTATTATAGGGAAGACCTGGAGATAACCTAAATGTCTAATAAGGCAATGATTAAATAAACTGTGGCACACCCACAAGAGAAATTATGCAGACATTAAAATGACATTTATGTAGGATTTTCAATAATACTGTAAAATTCATGAGACTGTTAAATGAAATAAAGTAGAAGACAAAATTGCTAGAAGGAAATAGAACATAAATGCAATGGTTATAAGAGGGGTACAAGGTGTGGTTCTAGAATACAGCACTTTTATAGTAAGTGTTCTTTTTAAAATAAAAGAAAAATAAACTTAATTACTTAAACTGAGAACTGGAAGGCACTTAAAAATACATTTGGCTTCTTTACTCAAATCCTTTTAAACATTAAAAACATGCCAGTTCATGGATACATAACAACACGTGTCGGGATTTGGCATGTTTGCTGATAGGTTATCAAGGAAAAGACAAGTTCAGTCTTTTAAAGATGGAGGAAGAACTTTAATTCACATGTTAACATTCACATTTGAGGCACAGCCTTGCTTCTAGCATCTAGAAGCAAATCCTCTCCTTGTCCTTAATTATGAAGATAGATAGAAGTCCTTACCTTCAGTCTCTTACATCCGGCATATTTCTAATGGACAGTATCAGTACCAAACTTACTGCAGATATTTTATTTTATTTTTTTTACTGCAGATATTTTAAGCCTACTCAGCAGCAAGCAAAATGCCAACATCTGTACAAAAAGAACCTGCACCTGCTCAAGCGAAGCATGGGAGTAATGCTATGCAAGGTGGAAACCATACCTGCTGTGGCAGTGAAACTAGAAGACGGTGGTGGTGTGACTGCCCCAAAGTTAAAACCAGTCCTAAGGAGGCAAGAAGAGAAGTTAAAAAGGATCAAACACCAAAGGCACAATATTATCCTTTTAATACTTCATTTCATAATTCGTTCATATAATCTGCTTTCAAGGAACTTAGAGTCTAGAAGATAAAGAAGAGAGTAAAAGCACCTATCTTGGAAGCAGCAAAGCCACTCTGAGATCACTGAGTGGGGAAAGGCCATTTGTGGGTGAAGTAAGAAGCAGAAAGAGTTGAGAAAGCCTCAGCGGGACGGCTAGGCTCCCCATGGCAGAGGTTGCAGCGGGAACCTACTCCCAGAGAGCAAAGGATGAGCAGCAGAAATGCACTGAGAATGTATGCATGGGAGTGGGGGCCAGAGCAGATGGTCTGCCCATGTAAGACCAGCTGGACTAGGGAAAACCTCTTGTGAGCCAGCCCAGGATCAAACAGCATGTCGGAGAGGTCCACACTACCAGGGCAGATGATGGAAAGCATGAACTAGAAGCCACTGTCTCTGCCATTTTGACAGAACTCTCAGTTCTAGGCTGGGAAAATCTGCTTCAAACACTCCTTCCTCTCCTTCTGTACATTTTATTTAAACTGTAAATAAAGACACCACAGCCAAAGAAGAAAATACAGTACAAGTGTGAGCCAGAATAAGACTATTCACGGTTATAAAAGCTTAAACACCAAACTTAAAACAATGGTTTTTAAAATATAAGGGACCAAGCATATGGGATATGTAAGCATTGTAAGGATTTAGGTTTTTCTTATCCATGACTGTGTTCCTCAAATGGGCAAAGACCATCTAAGAAGATGTGGTAAACATTTTATATTTTTAAAAACCCTCTCTTTGTCTCAACCCTGGTGAAGAAATTCTAGTAGAGGTAAGCCATTAACCCAATGACCCAAACCTTTTCACCTTATTTTAAAAACAGGAGGAAGAGTATCAGTTCACAGAAATAAAGATTAATTATTAGCATCCGTAAAAGAAGCAGTAACTCCTGGCACTGACCTACTCTTAAAATTTGCCCCAAACTATCTTTGAGAAGCATAAAACACAATGATTTACAGTAAAGAAAAAAATACATATATTAATTGCCCCCTTCAAACTCTGTTCTAACACCCCCTTTTCTCTAATATATTAGGTTTAAGGACACTCAAGAAACATATTAACATCAAGGAAAAGAGATTGTGGTTAATATGATTCCAGCTACAACAGCATAAACTGAAAGAGCTCAAGAGGCTTTTCTAATGGAACTGAATGTGCAACTGTTTAATGGCAAAATAAAAAACTCCAGACAAGTTTTAATCTCAGCTACAGAGTCTAATATCCTGAAGGGAGAGGATGCTTTGGTAACATTCACAGGCTTCAACATGAGTGCTTGTAGCACAGAGAAAAGGCATTCATTCTCCCTCCAAAGTTAATAAAAGCTCCCCTTGGAATGAGTGATAGAAGACTCTTTTGTAACAAAATGACTCAACTTTACAGGCACCGCCATCATTACCTTTTAAAAACTGAAACAGGAACAGATTTCCCCACATCTATAGACCAAAATTTTCAAATGGCTACTGTTTCTTTCATTACCTTCTCTCAGAAGTATACTGACATCTCAGTGCAGGAAAGCCAATCCAAATGTCACATCTAGTCCCCAGATGGGGTCAGAATGAAAGTATCTCAGTGTGATAAACTAGACCAACTACAGAATTTGATACAGACCCACTACCCAAAGAGAATGAAGGTTATCCTAAAAACCAAAGCAAGGACATATATAATAATACACATATAAAGT
Organism: Phataginus tricuspis; assembly: GCA_029783875.1. Lineage (NCBI taxonomy): Eukaryota > Metazoa > Chordata > Mammalia > Pholidota > Manidae > Phataginus > Phataginus tricuspis. Next base: position 5,137,139 of record JAQQAC010002172.1, read on the forward strand.
TAAATCAAAAAGGGGAAACAGATTTACATAGGACACTAAGCTATTGCTACTACCATTAGATGTATTATTAAATAGGTGGTAAGAACTCTGGGTTCATGTACATTGACTAAGCATATAAATATGTTTACTGATTGTAAGATTTGGAGAAGCTATCTATAAGGTTGCTGGCAATCTGCCACAAAACAAGTTCGCCACTGACCCTGATGGAGAAAGTGAGAAAGGCTTGCTGAACTGCCCAACAGCAGATGTTGTAGAAGTCACAGCTGATTCTATCTTGACTGCCCCTGGCCCTGAAATTATGAAAAAAATAGTAACATTACAAAAAATCAATTAGAAACACCATTCCAGTTTCTAATGACTGTGTGCAGCATTGACGCATTGACTGTGTGGGGCTGCTCAGAGAGCAGTGCTGGGTCTGCGGACTTTGCTGTGTGCCATGATAGGTAAGGGGGACAGCGTGTCACCAACTCGCGCCTGAGGTCTCTGAACTTGATCTTTGGCTCTGTCAATGTTAATTCCAAACCAAGACATGCCATATGCTCTCCTTTCCAGAAAAGATATAACTATACTGCAGTTGAAATTTAAAGCTTTAGAAGTAGTTTTATAATTATTGAAAAGTAACATATTTTTCTGAAGGAAAAAAGTTTGAAAGAAAAATAGGTTAATATGCTAAATATTTATGAGTAGTGACTCTCCCTACATCTCCATATTTTCCATAGTATACACTTTTTGTATTTAACAAATACTTGTTTTCTTTTTTCTGTTTTTAATCACACATGACTGATATAATACAGAAACATGTAGAAAGTTAAAAGTTAACCCACCATCCTCCCCACATTCAGTTTCACTATAATTACCAATGAATAGTTTGGGGGTATTGTCTTCAACCTTTCCCCTACCTTTAAAAGGGAGAGGACAATGGGAAAACTGCATTAAAAAAAAACCAAATCAAACCAAACGATAAGAAAAAGAACATTCTCTATAAATGAGTATGGGTAGGTATTAGTCAAATTATTTTAAAAACAACTATAACACAACGTGGGGTGTACAATGTATCCAATGACGCCTTGCTTAAAATCTTAGAAAATCAGAAACAATCTAAACTATTAGCAGAGTACTGGTGCAAGTCCCAAGCCATAATGAGAAAGAATGAGGTTGAGCTTGATCGGATAGGAACAATGAACGGCAGGTACACGGTCCAAATCAGTATACACAGAACGTGCCCATTTTTGTTTAAAAACCAACAATGAAGTAACCTCAAGAGATATAAATCAAATCATTAAGAGTTGTTTATCTCTGGAAATTGTATTTACATGGCAGCTTTCACTTTCTACACTATGTATTTCTTCACCACAGACTTTTTTGTGGATCTGTAATAGTTTTATAATCAGTAAAACAATGAAGGCATTTTCATTTCTTAATTAATTATGAGAACTATTCCATAAAGGTTTCAGAAATTTTTTTTTTTTAAGAATTTTTTGCAAACTCAATAGTATTTTTCCGGGAAATTTTCCTAACGGGAAAAGTCCTTTTCTTTTCATCATCCTGCAAATAAAAACAGAAGCAAGCATCTAGCAATGAAAAAAAAAAATACTTCACAACCATCACTGAATGATGAATTTCAGAAATTTCTTTGTAAGTCACGCTAACTGCATAAGGCGTCCATGAAGCAAAGTGCCTCAGGCTGTCTTGATTCTTAACTTCGGGAGTGACAACAAGCTCTCCAAGGCAATACCTAGAAGAAGCTGGGATACATAATCTCTCAAACACTTTTTCTAAAATGTTAGCCAGAAATGAAAACAAATTTCTTAACTTAAATCCTAATGATTCCAATCTTTGACAATTCCACTAATTTTTTTCCTTCTAACATAGAGCTTCAGATCCCAGTCAGGGTACACCAGACTCCACCTTCCTGTGTAAGGCTTACAATCAACAACGGTGGTTGGCAATCTGCCACAAAACAAGATCTGAGATCTAGGGGACAACCTAGGCTCGCACAAAGATGGCTTTCTTCTGAGTACAAGGAATAATTTAGTACAGATAAACCCAATATTCAATCAGAAAGCTTCTGATAACAGGGAAAGTTAGAATGATTATATGACTGAGTAGAGATCACAGAAAGCAGGCTGCTAATGTTTGAGGTTCAGAGTCTCCTATAGAATTTGCCTGACAACCCACTTCAGGGCATGAACTGATATAAAAGCCAGAATCCAGAGTGGTGAGAACACAGGGTTGCAGGTGGTACAAGACCCCTGAAATAGAACGTAACACATGCCAAATCAAGTGGGTTATAAAAAGGGTGCCAAAAGAAGGGAGTGCTGAGGAAGACTCCACATTAAAATTAGGTTATATTAAAAAACATTCTTCTCCTTCAAGTTGGCTCGGGGAAATATGAACCCCTGGTGAAGAAGCATCATGGTGACCATAAAAACTTAATTATGATTAAGAATAATTATGCTTGAGTTGAGTATTGAGAAGTACATGAAGCCATAAAACCTTTTGATAGTGACATTACATCTAACTCAGATCTTATACTGTATCGAGTATGTTTTACTTTCCATATTTTACTGGCTTTTGAACTGCCTCTGTGAACCAAGAGAATTTTTCATTACTTGCAGTAAAAGAAATAGAAGAGTTCAATGTTCTGATCTACTCTTCTCCAAACTTTGACCATCCAGCAAGGCAGGTGAAGACAACACTATTGCTTCTTTTTAAGTTAAGCACTTAAAGGAAGATTTTTCTCCTCCTGCTCTCAAATTCCAGATGTCTACAGAGCTGTTTGTTGAAGGGCTCACTACTTTTCTGGGACTTCACCAACAGAGCCCTTTGAATATCTTTTGATTTCCTATGTCAACTGCCTCTGTGATGCAGAATATCCTCCTCTAGTGTGGAGCTTACGTTCACCTTTATTTTCACTAAAACAAGAAAGAATGCGAACTGACCTGGGCCTGTGTCGCCAGATGACCACTGACCAGATGCTGGTGTGGGCCCAGGCGGCTTTAGGGAATTTATCAGAGATCCCTGAAACAAACACACACAAAATGTTTATGTGAAACCACTAACCATCCTTTGGAATAAAGGAACATGTAAAATGGTAACATAATTAAAAATAAGCAAGCATAAACATTTTTATTTTAATTTTTAAAAAAGTTTACATTTAAGTCAGTATTTTTAAATGTTTACCATGTGCAAGATCCCATCAGAGGCTGGGAACAGGAAAACTCTGCAAGCTCTAAGAAAGCAGAGTCGTGCCTGTCTAGTTTGTGGCTATTTTCTCAGTGCCTAGCACAGTACTTGCCACATAAAAGGCATAATTTGGACTATTGGTAGATGAATAAATTAGTAAATAAATGAAATGGGTTCTGGCTCCCCACATTTATAATACATTCTAAAAAGCAAAACTATTTAACCTATCCAATCTTGTCAATGTTCCTTTACTCCTGCTTGCAATAACTTATGCCTTACCAAGTGTCCCCCAAGATGCACAGGGAGACATCCAGAAGAATGACTAGATGCTTAACTGCCACTTTAAGTCTCAAACTAAGGAATAGAGAGCCACGTTTGAGAACTCACAAAACGCAAGTTTTGATGTTCAGTCTCAAACACAATCTAAAATTACTCATCTTGAAGATAGAAGAGTAGCAGAGAAACCAAGTTTTCTTAGGGAAAGTTTCAGAGATAGCCTGATCTACCTTTCAGCCATCTCCTATTTATTCTGGGCTGTTTGACTGTTTACAATATAACCTGTTTTTGTAAGAGACAATGTTTATCAGGCAAAAGCCTGAAAGTAGACATAGCAAATATCACTGATATGCAAGCTCTGAAAAACAGGGATTGCAGGAGAAATCAAGAGAACCCCCACCTGCTCCCCAGGTCCCACCAGATAAAGACTGAAAGGTAGAGTGAAAAAAGTGACAGGAAGATGCAAGAAGACCTGAGTTCCAGCCTGGTTCCACCGTTTACTAACTAGTGAGCTTGCATCAGATGCCACCTGAGCCTCGGCTTCTTCATGAGTGAAACATACCTAAATGCCTGTCCTGTCTACTGCAGATGGTTGTTGTATGGTTAAGATAATGTTAAATGGAAGTAAACTGTAAATCCAAATACCCCCTAAAAATATAAGGTATTAGAATTATGACCTAAGTTTACTAGATGCAGAATGTCAAAGGGCCTATGAAGACAGTATCAGGTCCTAATTGAGCTACTATATCAAAATTGGCATAGATTTTAGGGAAAGCATCACAGGTCTTTGTCAGACTTGTAAATCATTCAAAGTCAGGATTTAGAACAGTACTGTCTTCAGTTATAAAGACAGACAATGCATGACTGTTAACAAAGCAAAAATCAGAAAATTACCTGCTTAGCTTGGTTAGCAGACACTGGGGTCAACACTGGGTGAGATGTCTTGGGTGTAGAGTATGGCACTGAAGAACTGAAAAACAAGGAGCATACACTCAAGAGAAATGCACAGGGGTGATAATCACGTTCATGCTCAAGCCAACCTTCTGTCCCATAAATGATACCAATTTTGGGCAGAATTCAGATGTCTGGGACCCTAACCAAAGTCATTTGACATTTTTCTGAAGAACAGATTCTTTAAATGAAATATGGGTCTTTCGCATAAATATTAAAGCAGTAAAGAAAAAAATTATAACTATTAAGGCGTAAGTCTTCTTCTTATCTGGAAAGTAAGCCCTCCCCACCCCTGGTCCCCAGGTCCCCAGGTCTAGACTGTAGGCAATTCCTGATTCTCTTTAACAAGCCCAAGGAAATCTTCAACAGGTTCTATGGGATGTATATGATCTGCTGCCATATATGGCTCAAAAGTGCTACCCTAAGAAGAGATCTCCACTTCTCACAGCAACCATGCCCAAGAGCCCAGCATGTGCCAGGTCAGCACACAAGAGATTCAAATGTACCAGTGTTTCATTTCTAACCTGTGTCTTTGCTAGAGTATAGAACATGCATCCACTATTTCTAGAAAGAGCATTTTTTTGTTAAGCTGGAACACAGTATGCAGGGAACTGTTATTTCAATAATTACTTAGTGTTAAAGTATGAGGAAAAAAACTACCCATTAGAGATGAAGGCTCAATTCTTGGCTTCTGGGAGCAATTTTAAAACTCAATTTATCTGTCCTCAGTCTAACACTACTTTGACTGGTATATACAGCAGTAGTAGCTATGATCTAGATTTATTTTTAAGAACTCCCCCTGGATTTAGGGAGGATTAATATTTTCTCATGAAAAAATTAAGTTGAAAGAAGAGGAAGAATAAAAATAAGCCCATGCCTCTAGAAGAAAATGATCAAACAATTTAACAGTCTTATAAGCACCTCAGGATTTTCTGCTGGAGTAACACAGGAATCTTCCCAAACAAACCATTAGATTGAAAGAGATAAACAAAATGGAGTCATTTTCAATGAAACAAACCCCCTTTATCTTTCTATGGAAGATAGAAGAAGCTAAAATTATGTGCCTGTCTCTTTGAAGAAACATATCCCTGCTCTCCTGAGATACTCTACCAAGCAGGTAGGCAGGTCAGGTGCTCCCCTCACCTCTGCTGAATCTCCAGCAGATGGAAGGAAGGTGTGAAGGGGGATTGCTGGGACTGAGAAATCCCTGAGCAGACACAGCAGCCTTGGGTAGAGGAATGGTTTGAGATCATGAGAAGCACAAGGGAAATGAAAATCTTTTATGCTTTCTCATGGACAAACAAAAAAGAAGCCAGAAATAAAAACAAAAATAGCAATTCATTCAATTTTAGGACATTTTTTACACCCAAAATTTAGTTATGACATGATAATAAGTCATAGATGAAGCAGAGTGGTGTATTTATTGTTCTATTTACTTGTGGCACTGTTGTAAACCTCTTGGGTATCCTAAATCCCCAAACACACAAAATTAGGATTCACAGTACCTACACACCAAGCTATATGACAACCCAGCAAGGAAATGTTGTTCAGTGCAGTCGGCTAACAAACCCAGCTAAACTGAATCTACCGCAATCCCAGAGAGCAAATGGAAAAGGACAGTACCCTACCCAATCAGTGTGTTCAAACATCTGTGCACAATCATGAACCACCACAATGGAAATCAACAGCTAGAAATGTTCAAGAGGCGTTGGAAAGGTCAAAGCCAGAATTGCCACATTTTGGATGTCTGTATTCTACTTTCTAGCAATGTAGACCAGAAAGAGATAATCAGAAACTCTTTTGACATGCTCTGTTCTACAACTGAAAACAAAAATCAGAGGACAACAAGCAAAAAATGGCATTGTAAACAGAGTTCCAAAAAGACATATAATCACTGCATGAATCTACAAACGACATTTGCATTACTGGCAATGTTAAACACTGTTACAAAAATGTGTAACTGAGTCACACAGGTTACCAAGAGCAGTAAAAGGTTCTTGGGAAAAGCAATGCCAACAGAATCTAAATATTCTGACTTTCCATTATCCAGACTACTCTAATAAAAATTAATAAGCAGATATAGTAAACGAGAGTTCCAGGAAGATGGCGCCGTGAGCAGGGCAGCGGAAATCTCCTTCCCAAACCATACATATTTATGAAAAGACAACAAATACAACTATTCCTAAAAGAGAGACCAGAAGGTACAGGACAGCTCCCAGCCTGCATCTACACCTGAGAGGACTCGCCTTCCCACGAGGCGGTCTTAAAGAGCCCAGCTGACATACGTGGCACCTACCAGCGACCACTTCTATCGCCATGAAAAGACAGAGGAATATGGCACAAACAAAGCTTATCTAGACCCAGACACCAAAGAGGGAGTCTGAAGGAATGGAAATCCACAATCTTCCTGAAAAAGAATTCAGAATAAAAGTCATAACCATACTGATGGATCTACAGAGAAATATGCAAGAGCTGAGGGAGGAAGTGAGGGAAGTGAGGAAAGACAATGCAGAAATGAGACAAGCGATCACGGGCTTAGCAGCAGACTGGACGAGATTCAAGAGACTGTTAATGGAATAGAAATCAGAGAACAGGAATACAGAGAAGCTGAGGCAGAAAAGATAAAAGGATCTCTAGGAATGAAAGAATGTTAAGAGAACTGTGTGACCAATCCACACAGAAAAACATTCGCATTATAGGAGTACCAGGAGTATAAGAGAGAGAAAAAGGGATAGAAAGTGTCTTTGACGAAATAATTGCTGAAAACTTCCCCGTGCTGGGGAAGGAAATAGTCTCGCAGTCCACGGAAGCCCACAGATCTCCTAACACAAGGGACCCAAGGAAGACAACACCAAGACACATAATAATTAAGATGGCAAAGATCAAAGATAAGGACAGAGTATTAAAGGCAGCTAGAGAGAGAAAAAAGATCACCTACAAAGGAAAACCCATCAGACTATCATCAGACTTCTCAACAGAAACCTTACAGGCCAGAAGAGAATGGCATGATATATTTAACGTAATGAAACAGAAGGGCCTCGAACCAAGAATATTGTATCCAGCACGATTATCATTTAAATATGACGGAGGGATTAAACAATTTCCAGATAAGCGAAAGCTGAGAGAATTTGCCTCCCATAAACCACCACTACAGGATATCTTAAACAGACTGCTTTAGAGGGAAGCACTCCTAAGGCTAAAAAGATGTCACCAGAGAAAATAAAATTATAGCAAAGAAAGAAGACCATCCAAATACTAACTAAAGGCAAACAATAAAACACCTAGTATATAAAGAAAAGAGGAGGAAGAATAAGAAGGGAGAGAAATAAAGAAACATCAGACTGTGTTTACAATAACGTAACAAGAAAGTTAAGTTAGATTGTCAGATAGTAAAGAAGCAACCTTTGAACCTTTGATAACCACGAATCTAAAGCCAGCAATGGCAGTAAGTACATATCTATCAATAATCATCCTAAACGTAAATGGACTGAATGCACCAATCAAAAGACACAGAGTAATAGAATGGATAAAAAAGCAAGACCTATCTATATCCTGCTTACAAGAGACTCACCTCAAACCCAAAGATATACACAGACTGAAAGTAAAGGGATGGAAAAAGATATTTCATGCAAACAACAAGGAGAAAAAAGCAGGTGTTGCAGTACTTGTATCAGACAAAATAGACTTCAAAACGAAGAAAATAGCAAGAGATAAAGAAGGACATTACATAATGATAAAGGCGTCAGTCCAACAAGAGGATATAACCATTATAAATATATATGCACCCAACACAGGAGCACCAGCATATGTGAAACAAATACTAACAGAATTAAAGGAGGAAATAGAAAGCAATGCATTCATTTTAGGTGACTTCAACACACCACTCACTCCAAAGGACAGATCAACCAGACAGAAAATAAGTAAAGACACAGAGGCACTGAACAACACACTAGAACAGATGGACCTAACAGACATCTACACAACTCTACACCCAAAAGCAACAGGATACACATTCTTCTCAAGTGCACATGGAACATTTTCCAGAGTAGACCACATACTAGGCCACAAAAAGAACCTCAGTAAATTACAAAATATTGAAATCCTACCAACCAACTTCTCAGATCACAAAGGTATAAAAGTAGAGATAAATTTTAGAAAGAAAACAAAAAGGCTCACAAATACATGGAGACTTAACAACATTCTCCTAATGAATCAATGGGTTAACGACCAAATCAAAACAGAAATCAAAGAATATATGGAGACTAATGACAACAACAACACAAAGCCACAACTTCTGTGGGACGCAGCAAAGGCAGTTCTAAGAGGAAAGTATATTGCAAACCAGGCCTATTTAAAGAAGGAAGAACATTCCCAAATGACCAGTCTAAAGACACAATTACTGAAATTGGAAAAAGAAGAACAAATGAGGCCCAAAGTCACCAGAAGGAGAGACATAATAAAGATCAGAGAAGAAATAAATAAAATTGAGAAGAATAAAACAATAGAAAAAAATCAATGAAACCAAGAGCTGGTTCTTTGAAAAAATAAACAAAATAGATAAACCCCTAGCCAGACTCATTAAGAGAAAAAGAGAATCTATACACATAAACAGAATCAGAAATGAGAAAGGAAAAATAATGATGGACCCCACAGAAATACAAAGAATTATAAGAGAATATTATGAGAATCTATATGCTAACAAGCCGGAAAACCTAGAAGAAATGGACAACTTCTTAGAAAAATACAACCTTCCAAGACTGACCAAACAGGAAACAGAAAAACTAAACAGACCAATCACCAGCAACGAAATTGAATCGGTAATCAAAAAACTACCCAAGAACAAAACCCTCGGACCAGATGGATTCACCTCTGAATTCTACCAGACATATAGAGAAGAAATAACACCCATTCTCCTTAAAGTTTTCCAAAAAACAGAAAAGGAGGGAATACTACCAAACTCATTCTATGAAGTCAGCATCACTCTAATACCAACACTGGGTAAAGACCTCACCAAAAAAGAATATTAGAGACCAATATCTCTGATGAACATAGATGCAAAAATACTCAACAAAATATTAGCAAACCGAATTCAAAAATACATCAAGAGGATCATACACCATGATCAAGTGGGATTCATCCTAGGGATGCAAGGATGGTACAACATCCGAAAATCCATCAACATCATCCACCACATCAACAAAAAGAAGAACAAAAACCACATGATCATATCCATAGATGCTGAGAAAGCATTTGACAAAATTCAGCATCCATTCATGATTAAAACTCTCAACAAAATGGGTATAGAGGGCAAGTACCTCAACATCATAAAGGCCATATATGACAAACCCACAGCTAACATCATACTTAACAGCGAGAAGCTGAAAGCTTTTCATCTAAGATCGGGAACAAGACAGGGGTGCCCACTCTCTCCACTGTTATTCAACATAGTACTGGAGGTCCTAGCCACGGCAATCAGACAAAGCAAAGACATACAAGGCATCCAGATTGGTAAAGAAGAAGTCAAACTGTCACTATCTGCAGATGACATGATATTGTACATAAAAAACCCTAAAGACTCCACTCCCAAATTACTAGAACTAATACCTGAATTCAGCAAAGTTGCAGGATACAAAATTAACACACAGAAATCTGTTGCTTTCCTATACACTAACGATGAACTAACAGAAAGAGAAATCAGAAAAACAATTCCATTCACAATTGCATCAAAAAGAATAAAACACCTAGGAATAAACCTAACCAAGGAAGTGAAAGACCTGTACTCTGAAAACTACAAGACACTCCTAGGAGAAATTAAGGAAGACACTAACAAATGGAAATGCATTCCATGCTCTTGGCTAGGAAGAATCAATATTGTCAAAATGGCTATACTACCTAAAGCAATCTACAGATTCAACGCAATCCCTATCAAACTACCAACAGCTTTCTTCAATGAACTGGAACAAATAATTCTAAAATTCATATGGAACCAGAAAAGACCCCGAATAGCCAAAACAATCCTGAGAAGGAGGAATCAAACAGGGGGAATTACGCTCCCTGACTTCAAGCTCTACTACAAAGCCACAGTAATCAAGACAATTTGGTACTGGCACAAAAACAGACCCACAGACCAGTGGAACACAATAGAAAATCCAAACATTAACCCAAACACCTACAGTCAATTAATATTTGATAAAGGAGCCCTGGATATACAATGGGGAGATGACAGCCTCTTTAGCAGCTGGTGTTGGAAAAACTGGACAGCTACATGTAAGAGAATGAAACTGGACTACTGTCTAACCCCATACACAAAAGTAAACTCAAAATGGATCAAAGACCTGAATTTAAGTCATGAAACCATAAAACTCTTAGAAAAAAACATAGGCAAAAATCTCTTGGACATAAACATGAGCGACTTCTTCATGAACATATCTCCCCAGACAAGGGAAACAAAAGCAAAAATGAACAAGTGGGACTATATCAAGCTGAAAAGCTTCTGTACAGCAAAGGACACCATCAGTAGAACAAAAGGACATCCTACAGTATGGGAGAATATATTCATAAATGACGTATCTGATAAGGGCTTGACATCCAAAATATACAAAGAACTCACGCACCTCAACAAACAAAAAGCAAATAAGCCAATTAAGAAATGGGCAGAGGACATGAATAGACACTTCTCCAAAGAAGAAATTCAGATGGCCAACAGGCACATGAAAAGATGCTCCACATCGCTGATCATCAGAGAAATACAGATTAAAACCACAATGAGATATCACCTCACACGAGTGAGGATGGCCAACATCCGAAACACAAAGAACAAAAAAATGTCGGTAAGGATGTGGAGAAAAGGAAACCCTCCTACACTGCTGGTGGGAATGCAAATTAGTTCAATCATTGTGGAAAGCAGTATGGAGGTTCCTCAAAAAACTTAAAATAGAAATACCATTTGACCCAGGAATTCCACTTCTAGGAATTTACCCTAAGAATGCAGCAGCCCAATTTGAAAAAGACAGATGCACCCCTATGTTTATTGCAGCACTATTTACAATAGCCAAGAAACGGAAGTAACCCAAGTGTCCATCAGTAGAGGAATGGATAAAGAACATGTGGTACATATACACAATGAAATATTATTCAGCCATAAGAAGAAAACAAATCCTACCATTTGCAACAACATGGATGGAGCTAGAGGGTATTATGCTCAGTGAAATAAGCCAAGCAGAAAAAGACAAGTATCAAATGATTTCACTCATGGAAAAAAGTGAAGGAACAAAACAGCAGCAGTCTCACAGAACCCAAGAACGGACTCATAGTTACCAAAGGGAAAGGGACTGGGGAGGATGGGTGGGAAGGGAGGGACAAGGGAGAAAAAGGGGCATTACGATTAGCAGATGTAATGTTGGGGGGGCATGGGGAGGGCTTTACAACTCAGAGAAGACAAGTAGTGATTCTATAGCATCTTACTACGCTGATGGACAGTGACTGTAATGGGGTTGGTGGGGGGGACCTGATGAAGGGGGTAGTTTAGTAACCATGATATGGCACATGTAATTGTAGATTAGTGATACCAAAATAATTATAAAAAAAATTAATAAGCAGTTGTAGGTGAAAATACCAAATATGATAAACATGGAAAAAATGTCACAATAAACCTGTTTCAAACACTGCCTTGAGCACAGAAGAGTTATTTTTCTGTTTTCTGCCATACCTTCTTACCATTAACTGCCGATTATAAAATTAAGATTGTGAAGCCTTAAAATGTCACCTAAGCCCTTCCTTAGCGGCCTTTAAACTTTAATGAGCTTTAGCTAGGTAAATATTCACACTATTGCTATGAAAGGGACCAACTACTCATTCCTTCACCTATTTCAACATTTTTAAGGGTTTAAAAGGTAAGAGATCTATGTTTTATTTTGGTAAATCAATCATTATATATTATATGTCTTTTATATATTCACATATAATACAGTAGATTTAAACTGTGAAAGCTACTAAAGCTAACTAATGAACTATGTATTTTTTAGTAATAATTTAAAGATGAGGCAAGTAAGGAGACAGAACAACTTATTTAGAGCAACTGAAAAAACAACAAAAATCAGGACAGACAGAAAGAAAATAGAATATATTGAAAACAAAGGCTATCGGTTCATTTTTTACCTATCACATTGGCAGTAATCCTAAAGTTCGATAACAATCTTGGCAAAGATATGGGGAACTAGATTGTCATACACTGCATGTGGGAAGATAAACTGATCAACCTTGATTCTGTGGGCAAGCTCCAGGGCAGCCCACTCCCTCTCAGCATCACCTTCCCTGCAGTCAGCATGCAAGTCCATTGAGGTCCATTAGGAAAAAGGGCCTTTTGGACCACAGCCTGGGCATCTCCTGGACAACACCCCCAGTGGGCGGCCTGATGGGCCTGCTGTACACATGGACACCTGCATCTCCAAGTTCAAGGAGCTGCAGCCAGCACTCCCAGAACAAGACGAGCAAGATGGAGATCCTGCAGCATGTCAGCAACTCCATGTGGGACCTGCAGATCCCCTGGAACTCACAACCCCTACTGCCAGGCAGCACCAGCGACCTGGACAGAGCCAGAAGTCAGGGCACCACCGACCACCCTAAACACAGACAGCAGCATCCTGTTCACATGGGCTTCTGAATTGCCTCCTGAGTTAATGCAAGTGACTGCAAAGGGCTCTGTGGCTGAATAAATGGTGTTCATTACTTTTTTTTTCTCTGCACAACAAATCCACAGGATCTTTTAAGACACTGAACTTTATTTTTCAACCATTTCACAAAGAGGACAACAGCAAGGTGAATGAACCTTTTTAACAAATGGAAGGAAAACTAAGAATGATCATCCTCCCCAAGGTGTTCTCTGACCTAAATTATGATTATGAGTTATTTATGAAAGACTCTAAACGTCCTTTATGGAGTTGGAAGGTTTTCTTTATATACTATTCCCACCACAGGGAGTGAAAATATTAAAATCACGAGGAACTGCCCAATTTAAGCAGACTTCGCTTTTTTCAAAGGTGGAGTGTGAATACTAGAAGGATACAATATTCGGTTACTTAAATGAAGAGTGTTTTGGTCAGAAATTACCTTTCTGATGCAAGCCTACTAAATACTGTATATATATTTATATAAATATTATATATAATAAATATATATATATTTAAGCTATATATTTATAAACTTTTTTTAATTTATAATATTTAATATATAAATTAAATACTTATATAAATATATTTATACTTATGAAAATATATACAGTATATGTTATAAAAATATATAAATATATATATTGCATGAAACGTTATGATCTCTAGAGTTTTCTTACATAGTGGCAGAGAAGTATATTTCTGTACACAAAATGTAATGATGTATTCATGCTAAACTTTTTGTAAAAGTCTAGCTGTAAACTTAACCCTCTTACACAAAATAAATCGAGTGTGTTTATTGAAAAAAAAATGATACAACCTCTGAGAGAAATTTGGCAGCAATTATCAAAATTATGCATACATGTATATATACACATACATATATCTCCTTTGCCTCAGAAGTCCCACATGAGAATCTGAGAGATATCAATGTGTCAATTTATTTTATCATTGTTGATAAGAATACAAGAAGAGTATCCCCCAAATCAGTAGAGATACCAGCCAATGAGTAGAGATAAAAAGGCTATCAGTTCATTTTTAGGAGTTTCTTATATCTGTCAGTGGAGATTGTAACTACCAACCGTTGACCCCTATTGGCAAATTTTACGTCTTTGAAGACTGAGATATCTTCCAAAATATAATCTAAAAGTCTGCCAAATCAAACTACAGGTCCTGGAAGAATATCTAAATACCAAGTAACTTAAATAACATAAGGTGGAATTGCATTAGCTCTTTGCAAAAGAACTGTAAATATGAAAACAGTATCCTGTTAAGAAGAATTTATAGTAACATGGAAAATGTTGACAATTAAGTTTTGTGACTGAGTTGAAAATGGAGGTTACGATGCAACATGTACTCAGCCTTTACTTTAAAAAACTAAATTTTCACAGAATAAAGATGAATAAACATGTAAATAGTGATTAAACATTTGTGGAAGGAATAAAAGTGACTAACTTTGTTCTTTTTAACTATCTGTGTTTTCTGTATTGTCTATAAAAACATTTATAATAAGAAAAATAGAAGGATGGAATTTTTTTAAGGTTATGGTCATTAGTAAAATTATTATTTTCAAGTGGGGCAACATCTTTATGTCAGTGAAAGAAAAAACTGTCAAGCTAGAATGGGGTTTATAACATGCACAGTAGCACAAAGGTGGGGAAGGGAGAAACACAAGAATACAAGCAACAAAAGAAAGAAAGAAACTGAACTTCATCAAAATTAACGACTTTTGTGTTTTAAAGGACACTATCAAGAAAGTGAAAAACCACCCAAAATATTCTTATAAAACATTTTATTAATTTAATGTCAGCTGAAGATAGACATAATATAAAGATGTATACTATAAATCCTAATTCAACCACTTAATAAAGTACAGCATAGCGAATAAGCTAGCTAGAAAGATAAAGCAGGACATTAAAATATAATCCAAAATAAGGCAGAAAAGAGGGAAAATGGAACAAAGAACAAATGGGGCAAATAGAAGACAAATAGCAACATGTTTGATTAAAACCCAAACATGTTAATAATCTAAATGATCTTAAGCACTCCAATTAAAAGTGATAAGATTGTCAGACTGGATAAAAAAACAAAGACCCAACTACACACTGTCTATGAGAAAACCATTGTAAATATAGACACAAAATAGGTTCAAAATAAAAGGATGGAAAAGAGATACACCACTCTAGCACTAAACAAAGCTGGACTGGCTACCATTAATACAGGAGAAAGTAGATTTCAGAGCAATTTATCTTATCATGAATTAAGAGGATCATTTTGTAATGATAACTGGGTCATTTCATTAGAAGAACTTAACAAATCTAAGCGTCTATTGCGACTAAAAATAGAATTTCAACACAAGCAAAAACTGACAGGACTGCTAGGAAATATCCAAATCCGCAACTATAGTCGAAAGTATTAACACCACTCTCAAAAACATCCCGTGGTCAGCCAGGTCCTTACCAGATGTTAGGTGGTGTGTGCCCCTCGTCCACCACCCTGCCTGTCCCCATCTCCCATGCTCTTTCCCTCACTCCGCCACCCATGGCTGCCTAACTCTCCTAAACCTGCCAGACATGCTCCCACTATTAGCCCTGGGCTTGGGGCTTTCTTCCTTAGAATATTTCATAAAGTGCTGGAAAACCCAGCTTACTTGTGAAAGAAATAAGGTCTCATATTTCTGAGATACTTTAGCCATTAACCATGTCTGAGAAGTACCCTCCTTGGCCCCTCTGTTTAAAATTGCAACCCATACCCAGAAAACAGTCCCCCAAATCTTCCCTACTCTTCCTCCATCATAACCATCACCATCTTAAATACTACGCATTTTACTTATTTACTGCACTTATTGTTTCTCTCTCCATGGTGAAGGCAGGAGTTTTTGTTTGTTTTGGTCAATTTGTCAACTGCTTTATCCCCAGCACCTACAATAGTGTGTAGTATATAGAAAATGCTCATTAAGTATTTGCTGAAAGAGTGAATAAATGAACACCAAAATTCCTGAAAGGAATACTGTGTCTGGTGTGTTTTGGTAAAAATAAACATATCAAACATCCCAGCTCACTTCTAACCTCCTTTCTTCATGTTCCTTGTGCCAACAGGCCCCCACCATACTGCCTTCTTCTGACTTTGCCTCAAACAAGCTCCGCCCCTCCCAGGCTTGGGCTCTCACATGTTTTGTACCCTGTCCAGAACTAACATTTTTCTCTCCACTCTCTGCCTGGCAACTCCTGGTCATTGTTCACTTTCAGCTAAAAACACCTTTTCCTAACCAACCTGCTCATCAACTCTAGACTCAATCAGATGGCTTCATGTGCTTTCTTGCACCTTGTACTTCTTCATCAAACTTACACTGAACTTACTGCAACCAATTAACGGAGTAATCAGTAGTTTAGTGGCTGTCTTCTTGCTACAACAGAAGTGCTGTGAGGCGGGGACTTGTTATGCCTTATTCGCCACTGCATCCCTAACACCCAGGGCAGTATCCCGCACACAGCAGATGCCCCAGAAGAATCTGCTGAGTCAAGTGACCGAACTCTGGGAGGAGTCTCAACAGCATGGTTTTGCTCCAAAAAAACAGGACAGTTAGTGAATATGACAGATGAAGCCAATGAACACAAGATACAAAGGTAAAGTGAAATCGCCAAGAGGGGCTTCTCATACATGATTAATAGCTAAAATATCTCAGAAATACCAGACCACATATCTTTCACCATTAAGCTGGATTTTCCAGTTTTTTATGTAATATGCTGTCCCTCAGTAGCTTTCTTTGCCTTCCTTGCACTGGGAATCTGGCTACAATCTCCAAACACTCATGCATACATAGTTCTTTCCCTTGAGAAGTTTGCAACAACCACAAATGCCATTTTGGTGTAAACAGCATACCAAAGCTTCAAGGTCACCACAGGCTAGGGAAGTGGGGAGGCTTGTTTCAGCCATTCAAATGGCCCTGAGATAACTAAGAAATTCCTGGAATAGGCAGTGCTGATAGATGGACCAGTGTGGGAGAAGGAGAAGGCCAGTGACCTAGTGGAGCAGGGCCACTAAATAAAACCTAAATATGCAGCCAGCCAACTGCTGTATGGGGGTGGCAGAGAGCAGGCGTGATGTGGAAAAAACTCAGGGTCTGGGGCTGCTCTTCTTGTCACTGGACTAACCATGGGCACCAGACACTAAGTTCCCGAATGACACTGGTCCTGACAATGTCTATATTCAAACTGAAGAAAGGTCTCTCAACTATTCCCTATGCCACAGAAAAATTATGGCTACAAAATACACAGAGTAATGGGGCACCAGCATGGACTATGAACTGTGCTGCCCAGAACAGCAGAAGGGGGCCAGGGCCTTGAATTCTAAACATAAATCCAGACAAAAGAATAGTAAGAAATCAGGAAAACAATTCCATTCACAATTGCATCAAAAAGAATAAAATACCTAGGAATAAACCTAACCAAGGAAGTGAAAGACCTATACCCTGAAAACTACAAGACACTCCTAAGAGAAATTAAAGAGAACACTAACAAATGGAAATTCATCCCATGCTCTTGGCTAGGAAGAATAAATATTGTCAAAATGGCTGTACTACCTAAAGCAATCTACAGATTCAATGCAATCCCTATCAAAATACCAACAGCTTTCTTCAATGAACTGGAACAAATAATTCTAAAATTCATATGGAACCACAAAAGACCCTGAATAGCCAAAGCAATCCTGAGAAGGAAGAATAAAGCAGGGGGACTTACACTCCCTGACTTAAAGCTCTACTACAAAGCCACAGTGCTCAAGACAATTTGGTACTGGCACAAGAACAGACCCACAGACCAGTGGAACAGAATAGAGTCCAGACATTAACCCAAACATATACAGTCAATTAATATTTGATAAAGGAGCCTTGGATATACAATAGGGAGATGACAGCCTCTTCAGCAGCTGGTGTTGGTAAAACTGGACAGCTACATGTAAGAGAATGAAACTGGACTACTGTCTAAACCCATACACAAAAGTAAACTCAAAATGGATCAAAGACCTGAATTTAAGTCATGAAACCATAAAACTCTTAGAAAAAAACATAGGCAAAAATCTCTTGGACACAAACATGAGCGACTTCTTCATGAACATATCTCCCGGGCAAGGGAAACAAAGGCAAAAATGAACAAGTGGGACTATATCAAGCTGAAAAGCTTCTGTACAGGAAAGGACACCATCAGTAGAACAAAAAGACATCCTACAGTATGGGAGAATATATTCATAAATGACGTATCTGATAAGGGGTTGACATCCAAAATATATAAAGAACTCATGCATCTTAACAAACAAAAAGCAAATAATCCAATTAAGAAATGGGCAGAGGACATGAATAGACACTTCTCTAAAGAAGAAATTCAGATGGCCAACAGGCACATGAAAAGATGCTCCACATCGCTAATCATCAGAGAAATGCAGATTAAAACCACAATGAGATATCACCTCACACCAGTTAGGATGGCCACCAGCCAAAAGACAAACAACAACAAATGTTGGTGAGGATGTGGAGAAAAGGGAACCCTCCTACACTGCTGGTGGGAATGCAAATTAGTTCAACCATTGTGGAAAGCAGTATGGAGGTTTCTCAAAAAACTCAAAACAGAAATACCATTTGACCCAGGAATCCAACTCCTAGGAATTTACCCTAAGAATGCAGCAGTGCAGTTTGAAAAAGACATATGCACCTCTATGTTTTTCGCAGCACTATTTACAATAGCCAAGAAATGGAAGCAACCTAAGTGTCCATCAGTAGATGAATAGATAAAGAAGATGTGGTACATATACACAATGGAATATTATTCAGCCATAAGAAGAAAACAAATCCTATCATTTGCAACAACATGGATGGAGCTAGAGGGTATTATGCTCAGTGAAATAAGCCAGGTGGAGAAAGACAAGTATCAAATGATTTCACTCATCTGTGGAGTATAAGAACAAAGAGAAAACTGTAGGAACAAAACAGCAGCAGAATCACAGAACCCAAGAATGGACTAACAGATACCAAAGGGAAAGGGACTGGGGAGGATGGGTGGGAAGGGAGGGACAAGGGGGAAAAGGGGGCATTACGATTAGCAGACATAATGTAGTGGGGGGGCATGGGGAGGGCTGTACAACTCAGAGAAGACAAGCAGTGATTCTATAGCATCTCACTATGCTGATGGACAGTGACTGTAATGGGGTATGTGGGGGGGGACTTGATGTGGGGAGTCTAGTAACCATAATGTTGCACATGTAATTGTAGATTAACGATACCAAAATAAAAAAAAGAATAGTAAGCTCTATCAGCAACCACCCACAGTCCTCAAGTGCAGCATGGAAGAGACACTGGCCATCTCCAAACAGAACTGCTGCCTTGAAAGATTGTTTTTTCTTACAAAAGGCAAAAGAAACTTGAAAGAACACAACTACCTGGAGAGAGGAAGTGAGGGGGGAGATCGCCAATTTCAAGACCAACACTGAGTTTACAGAATCAATAATCTGCATCAGAACTGAAGTGTCAACTCTGAAACCCCAAGAGAAGTAAAAAAAAACCAAACCCTACACCTGACTTAATGATCCCAATGCGTGCCACGTGTAGACATACACTTGGCAAACATCACATAGATCACCAAGACGGAGTTTAAAGGTTCATGAGGCAACTGCTACTGGTGAGTTGAACAGGACCATCTCCCAAAAACCCAAGATCAGCTGTCCACCCTCTTGGACCTGAAGCTCCGCAGGGAACTGTCATGCTGTCGCGGCAGCAATACTGCTCCCTGCAGGCAGTTCGTCGGTATTACAGAACAACTCCGGGGCCCAAACACACCAAAATACCAACATACCCCATCGCTGCAGAGGGGGCTGGAGGATTATTCTTTAGTTCCTGCACGTTTACCACTTGCGGGACATTCTTCAAAGTTGATTCAGTCAAAGTACTTACAGCTATTTAAACAGAGGAGAGAAGAGAGGCATATTAATTGCAGTAAATGATCAGAAATTCTAGTCATATATAAATGAATAACCATGACACAAACCCAAGCATAATCCATCTTTTCATATAAGGAAATCTACTCTAGGTAGTTCTGCAGCACTGTGCTCAAAGCAATACCTGACCTACTTCATTCACAGAAGATTATGGGATGATGCTTCATACAACTCAAATATACTAGGTTAAGGAAAAAGAATTAGAGCAGAGCTGAGATACTTGCCACATTGTTGGCTCATCCTGGAACAGGGGAGAAAGAACTAGAGGATTAGCAGCTTCCATTGATCGATCCATCCATCCATCCATCCTCCATCCATCCATCCATCCATCCATCCATCCACTCACCCATCCACTCACCCATCCACCCATTCTTTCACATGGGCTTATTACTGCCAGACTGGTGCTGGAAATACAAAGAATGTCTAAAATATAGTCTCTTTCCTAAAGGAACTCACAGCTTAGTGAGACAGACACAATGAATGAAATGTGGAAAATGGAGCTTGGACAAGAACGGGTGAAGAGGCCAGGAGGACTGAATTAAGGAATGGCCATGGAGAATTAAGGAATGTCTGACGCCTAGTTATCTTAGGCTTGTCAGCATTCATGTCTCTTTTTTTGTGTCTTATAATTTAGAGCTGGATTCCAAAAGACTTACTGGCATTTTATAATTAACTATTAAGAAGGCCTGAGCAAAGCTCTTGGATCTCTTCTCACTGCTTTTGGTGAGTCGAAAGCTGCAGCCCAGACAGAGTGGTAGGTCTGTGGCAGCCCGCTTGTACCGCCTCTTTCAGAGCAGCGACCAGGTCCTTGCTGACCTGCAGATATTTCACCTTTCACATTCAAAGGGCCTGCACCTTGGAAATTTTTGCTTCCATAATGATAATAGAGATAACACCACCTCCTACTGGGAGACCTCACAGATTTTAAGTTTATAAAAATCAACTCAATCAGCTGGATTTGGGGCCTGTTCAGCACAATGCCAAAATTCTGCTTGGTCCAAGTGATATTTAAAGAAAACATCAAAGAAGTCTATTTTTTCAGAAGGCTCAAAGGTACCTTAAAAAGTTATCCTGCTTATGCTTTCATATCTATTTTAGATGCCTTAATAAGGGTTTTAATATTTGAGCTTCTCTTAGAACTCTTTTATCATTGTAAAATGGTAATTCTTTTCAATATAAATCAAACCACCATATCTTTTTAGTCTTTTAAAAAGAACTGTCTAAACTGGTATGTGTTCTAAGCAGCGATAAAGCTGAAAAATAAGTTCACTCAGCTAAAACAAAACTATTTTATTTATAGCAGAGTTTCTCAACCTTGGCATTATTGACATTTTGGGGTTGGATAATCCTTTGTTGTGGGGGTGTCCTGTGCATTTTAAGATTTTTTTGCAGCATTCCTGACATCTACCCACTAAATGCCAGCAATGCTGCCAACTGTTCGGGGGTGAGGAACAGTGCAAAATAGCCTCCAGTTGGGAACCACTGGCTTGTACAAATTGACACGTGGTGATAACTGAAGTGCCTGAGAAATCCTAATGTAGAAAATCTTGGATAGCCACAGACCACTGACAAAATGCAGGTGCTGATTAACTCATTCGAGTTTCTATCTGTAAAGGCTAAATTTGCAATCTTAAGAAAAAGCTGTATTGCAACCAAAAAAGGACGGGTTTGGAGTGTGGTTCTGCTACTCATTGACAGGGTGACCTTCACCTCTCAGAATCTGACATTACTGAAAAGCAAAATGGGCACAGTTATAACTACCTCAAAGGGTGGCTGGGACCCTTAAGATGCTATCAGACAATTCCAATGTTATTAGATGAAAGAAGAGCAAAGGTTAATTTAGGACTTAAAGCAGACAGTATTCAAAATTAGGGATTAACAATTTCATTTAAAAAACCCACTGATTTTCCACTTAACTGCATGTGGCAGGTCTGTTACTTCCCCTTAAAAGGAGGAAGTTTCAGACCTCGTCTCTGCCTTCTTGGAATGCTCTCCCCAAAAGGAGAGGGGGGGTCACATCAGTCTCCTCTTCCGAAGGACAGCAAGAAGGGCCAGCCGTTTCTGGGTGCCTGCGTGCTGGCCTCGGACTCGGACAAGCTTGGCAGCAGTCTGCATAGTGGGGCTAGTTTTTACCTGGTGCCTGACTGGCCATCTGCCGTCTCAGTGCTGCAGCAGCGGCTGCCTGGGGGGCTGAGATGGGGTGGGAAGGACTGGGTGCGCCATGTTTCACGGTTTTGGTGGCGAGCATTGTGCTATCGGCTCCCTGAGGAATAATTTTGCCAGTAGACGTAGACACTGAGGGAGTGAGAGAGTGGGCCAGAGAAAAGGAACACACAAAAGTGAAAATGGGTCAGTTCTCCAATGATATGTTGCAGGAAAAATGCTAAGATTAAAAATTCCGAAGCATTAACATAGGAAAATACCAGTTAACTGACAGGCTGGTACCTATATCTTTCAAAGATGCCACATGCAGTTTGCCTCTATTAGCTAAATTATACTTTATGTTAACTTTTCTTCTGATACTGATCAAGATGTAAGTTGCATGACAATATTGCTCAACTTCCTGTCCTCCTCTCATAAAACCTCTCCAATCCAGTTCCTCCAATCCTTAGTGTTTGCTCTTTGTTAGAAGTCACTTCAGGGCGAAGTCCCACACTCTGAACCAAGGGCTTGAGAGCACATACAGTTACCCAGTGAGCCAATACTGACGAGTATGGTAGGCAGCGAATTGAGGCAGAATATGGCTACAAGGAATAAGCTAGGATTGAAAGGCATGTGTGTGGATGTTGCTTTATAGTGAGGCCAACAGCCTCCTCTTTTACTCCTGAAAAGAGCCGGCTGGACTCAACAGTAAAGCTATGACAGTGTGAACCCTGCAGAATCTCTTCTTCCTCCCAATGTCCTACCAATCTCTTTCAAGGGGAACATACCTCTTTAGAATTAGTATTCTTATTTCCGGAAAATCAGCAAAAATGGGCGAGAACCAAAAACTTTGTGGTGCAATAGTAAAAAACCCAGTTAGTCCCCTCAACAGTTAGAAACCTAATAGAGAAAAAAGATACTTCCATCTCACTGTTGACTTACTTGAAGTTCCCATCACACCAGGGGAGCCATGAGTCAGTAGAGATTTAGCAAAAGGAGTCGCCTGGGACAAGAGACCGGGCTGGACGGAAGGAGTGCGAACCACGGGGGCATGCCGTGGGGCCTGGGCCGCTGCATCATCATCTTTGCAAGCCGCCCGGGCATCTTCACTCTCCAAAGACTGGGAAATGGATGACGTTGAGCTGACTTCATCCAAGTCTTCATAGTACCTCTGAGACAGGAAGGCTGACCGAGACAGGTTGGCTACAAAGCCCAAAACAAAACACATTAGATGACTCCAAGCAAGCCCAAAAGCTCTGTAATAGTCACTGTTGACAGAGAAATATTGTATTTTAAACTGATTCGATTGTCACTTATTTTAAGTGGAAGCAGCCGCTGTTGAACGTGAACAAAGATGGTTTGGGGTCTTGGCTCAATGGGGGCTCTGAAGAACAGCCGTGTAGGACAAGAACATTGGACTTCAAACAAAAAATGTGAGGCGAGAGACAGAATGGCTGCTGGTGTAAAGTGGGGACCCTGAGCCCCAACCAGTTCTCACGGGCAGAGCGCCAACCAATCCGAAAAGGAACAGACAAGCTGTCACAGCAAGCGAACACTCGCGCCATTGCCGGAACTTTCCAACAACAAGCCTCTAAGAAGAGGTGAAGGCAAAATGGAAAAGGCTAACACCCTCAGCCCTGGGCACCTCAAACATTTCCAGATAAGTCTAGTGATTCTTTTGAATCAATTTGGCTTAAAAAAAAAAAGAAAAAAATCATTGAAACTGATCCTGACCTCCCCTGTTTGTTTTTCTCCTCCTGTAAACTATGAAGTAAAGCTTTATGCCATGTCACCTACCATGAATCTCAGAGTACAGGCTACCGCTTGTCTACTGGAAAAAATAAAAATCAAAACACCTAGCCCTTTCTGCTCAAGTTATGTAAAGTCATTGCTGATATTTACTGACTTGTTTGCCTTATAGGCACACTACTCTGCAAGATTTTATGTCTCAATAAGCGAATGCAGCTGAACACCGATGCTACCTGCGAAGGCTGCGCGGTTCGATTTGGCAGCCATTAGCCAAGTGTGCCTATTTCAGCTACTTAAATTAAAGACAGCTAGAAGTTGAGATTCATGTTTAGCAATGTGACGTTCAGTCTTGGCATCCTTTGTGAGGTATAGAGCAGCAAGAAATCTGCATCTAAAAATAAATCATTAAAGTCTGAAAAACAAAACAAAACAGCCAGAAGTAAATAAATGAAGAAGTCCTCGTTTGCACCAGCTACATTCATGTGCTGGATACCCATAGGTAACTGCTACACTGGACAGCACAAATGCAGAACACTGCTATCATCACAGGAAGTTCTACTAGCCAGCACTGTGCCAGAGTATTTCGACGCAAGTAAAACTGCAGCAGGGTCACCTAGAAATTCTATCATCACCACCAGCACCACCAATAAAGCTGCAGTGAACATATACGGAAAACTTAACTTGGTGTTAGGTGCTGCATAAAGCATCTATATTAATTATCCCATTTCATCCTCACAGTTATCCTGCAAATTAGAAATTGCTGTTATCTGACTTGATGGTTAGTGCTCAGAAAGGTTAAGTCATTTGCATAAGGTCACGAAGCTGTAAGTAGTAGAGCCAGAATTCAAATGTGGGCATATCTGACTTGTAAGATCACATTCTTAACAATACTGACACAACCGTGACAGCATGAACAGATGGCGTTCTAAGCCAGTACATTTGTGATGATTTGTTACACCATGAACAGAAAACAAATACAAACTCCACATTCTCTCAGGGCCACAGTCTCTCAAAAGTTTCTTTAAAATACTAGTTTCTAAGAGTTAATAGCAACCAAAAAAATGACTCAAACTCATCACCTTCAAGAATTGGACAGAGGGAGAGAAACTAATATAACTATGTAACTCCCAGGTCAGATACAACTTGGGGCTTCTCTCAGTTTCCTTCCTTCTTCTTTCTGATACCAGTCATTGACCATGGATGGAGGGAGGCCCATGGAATGAGAGATGCAAAGGCCAGCAGCCTGGGCTGCTCACTCTCCCAATGGTATTGTCTCCACAACTGATATACGTGGCTTCCTGCTATGATCAGGGACGCAGCTGCCTTCCTGGCATTAGAAAAGGGTACCCACTGAAACGTAAAGAATCTGATTCCACTTAAACTCTAACTTAGGTTAGGAAAGGCAGAAAGCCACATTAACAGGAAAAAGAAAACAAAACAAAACGAAAACCAAGAAATCACGATCATCTCAGTAGATGCAGGAAACCTCACAACTTACAGTGAACTATACACAGTGTTCCCTTTGAGATCAAGGCCAGGATGCCCACCTACCACTTTCACTGGACCTCAGTACTAGTGAAGTACTCTGCATTTCCTGGCTAGTGAAGTAAGGTAAGAAAAATAAAAGGACTGAGAAGGCAGAAACAAAACTGTTCGTATGTGTAGAGGATATAATTGTTCCCACAGAAAGTCCAAGAAAGCTACAGACATATTATTTGAACAAATGAGTTTAGCCAGGTTGCTGGATACAAAGTCAACATACAAAAAAAGTCTAATATATTTCTACGTACCACATCTAACATAAAACATAAGATGAAATTTAAGGGAAAAAACCCCCAACCATTACAAGAACATAAAAAAAAAAACCTTAAAATAAATCTGACAAAAGACGCATGTCCTCCATGCAGAAAACATTAAGAGAAATTGAAGACCCAAATAAAGAGATACCCTGTTCAGGAATTGGAAGATGAACACTGTGCAAATCAGTAGATCCATTCTCTCAAGTTATCTAGAGAATCAATATAATCCCAATAAAATCTCAACTTTTCTTTAAGGGTTTACGGAGACAGAATTTTAACAAAATGGAAATGGAAAGAGCCAAAACCTTCTAGATCATGGGTCAGCAAACTACAACCATGGATGGGCTGCCTATTTTTATAAAAAGTTTTACTGAAACCCAGACACAGCCATTCATTTACATACTGTATGTAACTACTTTCCCATTACAAGGGCAAAGTTGAAGTAGGTACAATAATAGAAACCACAGGGCCAGCAAGCCTGAAATATTTACTATTCACCAGTTTAAGAAGTTTGCCACCCCCTGCTCTAGATTGTAGAATTTTCTGTGATAATGAAATGTTCTATATCCATGCTTCCCATTACAGGAGCCACTAGTCACCTGTGCCTACAGAGCAATTTTTAACTTTATTTAATTTTTATTAATTTAAATAGGCTACCATATTGGACATCACAGCTTTAGAATCTAGAAAAAGAACAGTATTGAGACTTTTCTTTAGCCCTAATTAAGGCAGTGTGGTAGTAGTGGTTTCTAATCAGTGTATGAGACCAACTGACCTACACATCCAAGGATAATTGATTTACAAAAAAAGTGGCTGCTAAGCAGAGAGAAAAGTGGTCCTTCCAATAAACAGACAGTACTGGGACAATCAGCTCTCTAAATAAAGGAAAGTGACACGTGAGCCATACATTTTTTTTTTTTTTTTTTTTTTTAGGAGAGCCAGGGAGACTTTTATTAAGAGATACAGTGAGAAGACAGACAGAGCTCCTGGCTTGTGCCAGGAGGGGACAAGAGAGCCCGGGGTGGTGCGTTGTCTAGGGGATTTATAGGCAGTTGAGGATTTTTGGAAATTGAGGGCTTAAGGTGTGGACTTGTACCACCTGCCCTGCCCTCAAGGCGGGCTGGGTTATTGTCTGTTTGCTACGGCTGTTTACAGTGAAGTCACAGCTTATGCTGAGATACCCTTGCAGAACACTCAAAACATTCCAGGTGAAGTTGCTCCTGGCCTTTTGACCTTTAACTGATCTCACTGAAGATGTCTATATTCCTAGTCTGGTATCTTTACCCTAGAAAATTAGTGTGACCTTGACTTTGCATAATGCTGAACACAGTTTCCATAGGGATTTTACATTGTTACATTGTTTTAACTGTAAATATCTTGCCTTGCTTTTTCCGGAGGCCTCACCCTACTCTGTCTAAGCCCATGGTCCCTGTCTCATTCCCCCCTCTACAGATGGAGACCGTAGCTGCTGCTAGGGAAAGGGGGCGACGACCCGCTCTGGCTGCTTCATGCTGAGAAGGGGTCAGCCATACTTTTTATCATACACAAAAATCAATCCAGATAGTATAAATAAAGGATGGTCTATCTGTACAATGGAATACTAGTCATACCGTGCAGTAGTGACAAGGAATGAATTACTGATACATGTATACATCATGGGCGAACCTCAAAACCATTATACCAAATAAAAGAAACCAAACCAAAAGACCACATATGATTCTCTTTATATGTCATTTCTATAAATGGTAGATCCATACAAAAACAAAACACATCAGTGGCTGCTGGGGTCCGAATAGGGACTCACTATAAACAAGCATGAGGTAACTTTTTGAGTGATGGAAATGCCTGGAACTGGAAGGTGGTGATGGTTATGCAATTCTGTAAATTTAATAAATATCATCAAAAGTCTATACTTGTAACAGATGAACTTTATGGTATGTAAATTATACCTCAATAAAGTTGTCTTAAAAAAGTCCATTTCAGAGATAGTATACCTAAAGTTGAAAGTTGAAATGTTAACATTACTAGATAATAATCAAGGTGCATACATACTCCTGTTTCCTAGAGCTAGAGGATTTCTTAAACAGAACAAATTAAGTATGAACTGTAAAAGAAAAGGTTGATAAGTCTCTCTTAAAATTAAGAACTATTTGCCAAAAGACATCACTAAGAGAATAAACAGGGAACAAAGTGAGTATCTACAACCCATATAACCAACAAAGGGCTGGTATCCACAATTAATTTAAAAACTTTTACAAATTAATAAGACAGGTTATCCAATAAATAATGAGCAAAAGACTTAATCAGGCACTTCACAAAAGAAGATATCCAAATGGTTAATAAACATATAAAACGGTTACACCAGAGAAGTTAAAGGAAAAAGACTGACACTATTAAGCTTGGCAAGGATGTAGAACAACTGAATAGTCATACCTTGATGATGAAAGCATAAATTGGTGCAATTATGGAAATCCATACGGCAGAACCTACTGAAGCCAAGATATGGACAAAGTACGAGCCAACAAGTCCATTCCTAGTCATGTGACCAAATAAAAAAGGTACACATGTGCTCCAAGGGACAAGCGCAAGAATATTCAGAACATTCTATTCTATTACAGAAACTGGATACAGCATATGTCCGATAGAGGAGAATGATAAACAAACGCAGTATGTTTACATAACGGAATACTATATAGCAACAAAACCAATGAGCTTTACAACACGGATGGCTCTTAGAAACCTGAGGTGGAACAAAGGAACCCATCCAGAGAATAAGTAAGGAACTTACACAGAAAGCAAAGCCCAAAAAATAGGCAGAACCAAATTACAGTGCTGGGGAGGCATGCTTAAGTAGTAAAACTGTCAAGAAAAGCAAAGATAAAGGACATTAAAGAGAATGACAACTTAACACAATACAATGTACAATCCTGGACTGGATCCTAGATTTTTTTGAAGAGTGGTACGCAGGACATAAGAGGGACTGTTGGTAAACTGTTGAGTATACACTGCCTATTAGATAACAGTAAAGTTATCAATGTAAGATTTCCTGTATCTGATCACTGTATGTATAGTTGTGTAAGAGAACATCCTTATTCTTAAGGACACATGCCAAATTACTTAAGAGTAATGGGTCCTGTCTGCAACTTATTTTCAAGTAGTTCATAAAAAACACTACTAATGTGTGTGTGCATGTGTGGGAGAGAGGAGAAAAATAAAAGCAATTGTGGCAAACGTTACTGGGAAATATGGTAAAGGGTAAGTGGGTGCTCACTGTATTATTCTTGCAGTGGGGTTTGAAATTATTCAAAATAATAAAAATTTTAAATGTCAAAAGGAAAAAACAAACAAGTAAAAGATATATATATATCAACATGAGGGTTAGAGGCACCAACCCTCTGCAGTTGAAAATCCACGTATAACTTTCAACTCCCCCAGAACTTAACTACTAGTAGCCTACTGTTGACCAGAAGCATCACAGCACACCCCATCCTACCCCACACCATGTACTGCATGGTTTACCCTGAGATAATTTCAGGACCAGCTTTACCTGGAGCAGTGGATCTCACCGGTGGGGTCTTTCTCTTGGCCAAGAAGTTTCTCAGTTGTGCCTGTTTCACGGGGGACGGTTTAGCTGCAAGAAATTCATGAATCCATAAAGGCTTAACACTCAGTTTTTAAGATGCCAATAGATGGAACAGAACAAAGAGAGGTCAAAGACAGGGAAAAATGCATTTACCTGCTACTCTGGGCAAGAGTTTGCTGTGAGATTCTATGCTGGTTTTCAACAAAGCATTGCGCAGGGTTTCAAGGTCACTGTCAAAGCTGAAATAGGGTAGGTTACATACAAACCAACTCTGAGACATCAGGGTGGGGGGAGGGGCAAAGGGTGTACTCTAGCCTCCTAAATATAAATCCACGAGATGAGAGCCTCTCCAATACAGAAACAGGAAATCTGACCGATCCATGTCATCGATCCAAAAGGAAAGAAATCCCAATCTCGTTTTACACACTACCCCAGCAGCAGACACACCACCAAGAGTGCTTCAGTTATATATATTCAACTGAATCTATATATTCAACCTAAAGACAAACTCAAAACCAGCCTGATAACTTCAGGGGTAAACTGCCTTAACTGCCAGGGTCTGAAAGTTTCCATACTCAAGCAAAATGACAAATGTGAGCTTTAAGACAAGTTACTCAACCTATTCCTACCAGTGAATTTTCACAGAACAATACTATTACTATAGCACCTGCTGTCATCTCCAGAGCCCCCGCTCGTCAGACACTACACTACCAGGGGCTCTCGCAGGCTTAAGTAACTCTCCCATGAGGGACATGTTGTTACCTCCATGTCTTTAGGCAAAGGAACAAGGATCAGAATGGGTGAGGAACCTGACCAAGATCACACAGGTGACAGCAGAGTCACTATCAAACCCACAGCTGAACCATGCTGAGGCCACTCCACCTTACCCCATTCATTCATTCAGCCACACTCACTGAGCGCAAGCGGCACTAGCAGGCCCTGCCTCCCGCACACCTGGGAGAGCTGCTCTGGGAGGGAGCATCTAAGGGCAGGCTCCACTGGGAGGTCTGGTTATAAAGGCGGAGCTGCTGCAGACTGTCCACCAGGTGATTCAGCCTCTTCTGTTGTTGGTTGATGATTTCCCGGTTGTTGGCTAGGGTATTAAACAGTGTCTCTCGCTCTGGCACAAGCAGACGCCTGTTGACAGCAAGGAGAAAAGTGAATGTGAATGGTTCAAGTAAAGGAACCTTCCACTGAAGGAAGAAAAAAAAAAGGGAAAAACTTTAACAGTAAAAAGAATAAAAAGGAGAACCTTTATTGGACAAGAAACATCAAGAAAGTACTAGAACATAAAAAGGGGATGAAAACCTAATGAGGATTGACTGGAAAGAGGGAGAAGCAGCTCAGGATACACAAGCCAGGCCTGTAGCAAAGGACAGCATGGTCAGGCGAAGTCTCAGGTTCCAGGGAAAAGGAGAGTAGGAGAAGGAGTCAAAAGCAGGAGAATAATTCATTCATCTTATACAATTCAGGCATGTGTATTTTTCTGTAGATAAATTATATATATAAAAAAAGTAAAAAAGAAAGCTCAGGGGTTCACTGGAAGTCTACAATAGTCAGTCATTTCTTCAGTGCTGTCAAGAAACAGCACACGGTTTAGCAGCAGGGAGGTTAACAGCTGAGAGCCCTGGAACAAGAAAGAGGCAAGAGTCCCTTTCTCATGACAAGACAGTTTGACATAAATTTTAAAAAGGCATTTCAGTCAAGTGCCAAATAATATTTAGAAAAGGGCCTAAAACAGAAAAGTGCTAGAAAATTGTACAGATTTAAGAATTTGAACTCTGTAGAAACTTAAAGTAGAATATACATGGGGTTGTCACAATGGAGAAGAAAGCCTGGCTTCTCTGCTAGCACCATGCATTTTTTAAATAAGCCAACTTATTAATTAGCAAAGAGAAACCCAAGTGTCAAGCAGAGCAGAATGTTCATGCTATCAGTCAAGCCACTCTCTCACATGCGGTTGGACATGAATTCAAAGCCAAGGGAGGGAGCTGGGAAATCTCTAATGAAGCCCAACTGCCCACGGGGCCAAATGCTCCAGGTCTCAGATTCTCTTCCTGACCAGGGTCTAGAAGATCAAAGCTCACCTCTACCTTCCCTAAGGTTCCTCGGGCTGGGCACAAAGCCTTTCTCCATGTTGTGTGATGTATTAAATTCTATTTACTGAATTTTAAGCCCATTCTAGCCCTGTTTCTGACATCACATTCAGGTTGCCCCACTTAAAAGTTCTGTGATCCCACAGCTTTATAACCAAGTAAACAGATCATTTCCTGGTCTGTTTCTTTCCAGGGCTAGTCACACTAAGCAAATGTAGGTGTTTCAAAAATCTAGGATTTTGAGGGCTGAACTTTTCACATTTCCTGTGGGCACCTTACTCCTCTCACAATGTACTGCGTTCTTGTCTCTCCAGAAAACACAGGCATAAAATCAACCACCTAGGGATAGATGACTAGGATAAAGGTTTTCCCAAACCTGTGCCATCCATCACTTCTTACTCATCCTTTTAATTATCCACACTAATTAGGAATTATTCCTCAAAAAAAAAAATTGGAATATACAGCAAAGTACAAAAGAAAATCCCCTCTTAATCTTATCTTGCAGACGTAACTGGAAATTTTGACAGTTTATTTCTAGTCTCTTTCTACATTTAGACCTCCACATTGAGATCATCCAGTATATTATCTTACACATATTTATGTCTTTTTCATATTTTTCATTTTATATACTGTATGTAACAATTATATAATTATGTATTTTATATATTTCATGTAACAAAAAATACAGTTAATATGATCTTTGGGAACATGCTATTTAATGGTTACACAATATTTTGCATTTTAAAAAAACATGATCAGATTTATTCAGCCACTCCTCTAACTTTTGTGTAACTCAGTTCAGTCCAATTTTTCAGTTATGAATAGTGCTGCAATATAAATTCTTTGATATAAAATGTGAGCATTGCCATTATTTCTGTAGAACAAATTTCTGCAAGTATAATTACTGGGTCTAAGAGAATGAACACTGGTAGGGATTTTTATAAATGCTCCCAAGTCATCTTTTACCAACGATGACACAGTATCTATTGCCACCTGCGGTGGGTGAGGGCCTCGCTCACTTTTGCTTTTTCTTTTGTTCCAGATATCGATCCCACTCCAAGTCTAGGACATCATTCACATCCTGGACAGCAAATTTCACATACTGATGAAGGCGCCGAATTTCCTATAAGAAACAAATGAAGAGGCAAATGATTCAGTTTTTTCCAGTAGCCTGGAGGAAGGTGTATCCAAACAGTTAAATAAGTCTGAAATATTTTATACTGAGAACCATAACAAACAAGGAAAATGTAATAGGCTTTACTATAATCATGGAACATTGTAATTAAAATGAAAAAAAGAAACTACACCTTTTGAACTGTGTATAGAGAGGTGGAGCAAAGAAAGTGGAAACAGGATGGGCGGGGTGTTGTCAGCCTAGCATCTCTAGGGAACAAATGTCCTCCCTCAGTTCTCACCTTTCAGCTCCTACAAAGTAGCTCCACACCATCTAGGAACTTTCCACTGCACTCCATATTCTGACAGTGCATGCATTTAGTTTTTGTTTTCTCACCCATGAAATTAACTATAATATAGACAAAATTACCTTACAAACCAGTGCTGAAAATAATTCTGAACCTATCTATTCCTAACACACAACACATAAGCCTTCTCACCAGTTGAGAAACACTCATTTCTTCTCCAAAACAAATAGTATCAGCACTAGAAATTGAATTTACCACTATTAAAATTCTTGCCTATTAATTTATTTTAGGCCTGCAACAATTTTCTCTAAATTTTGGTCCAGTGTTAACCTTCATGGCTATACAATTTGACCCTCAAAAATAAAAAATAAAGATGAAGCATTCCATTAAACATACGTATAAATGAAAACAATGTGTTACACACTGGGGAAAACTCTAATTTGTACAAAGACCTTATTGTGTTTAACTGTATTTTCAAAATTATTCTTGGATAGGGTATATGCCCCAACTGAAAAAGAGGAAATGTCATTTAAAATGAGCCAGGCTGGTTCCAGAAGTAGCAGTAAGTAACCTCAGCATCAAATATAAACTTCAAGTCAACACTCAGTGACTACAGAGAGGCCCTTTTTTGGGAACACATCAAGTGGGATCCCACGTTGGTGCACTAGCTGATGCTGTTTCTTCTGAAGGCCCTCCCAATTTTGTCTACCAGAAAAAAAAAACCTTTCTTTTAAGGCTTATCAAATACTACTTTTCTGTGGCCTAGCTGCTCCCTCCTAATCCCATAGCAACATATCCCACATTACATTCATGTTCACCTTTCCACTGCCACTTACCCAGGTGAAGGGACTGCACACTGTAAAGGGGTGGCTAGGAGCCCAGGCTCTGAGCCAACTGCCCATGCCTGAGGGTTCAGCACTTACTAGTCCGGGACCTGGGTAGTCCCAGCATCTCTGTTCCTTTACCTCTCTTTTGTACACGGTGTGCACACAACAGACGCTAGCTCTTCTTATCTTAACACTTTGAAAAAAGAAAATT
Organism: Phataginus tricuspis; assembly: GCA_029783875.1. Lineage (NCBI taxonomy): Eukaryota > Metazoa > Chordata > Mammalia > Pholidota > Manidae > Phataginus > Phataginus tricuspis. The sequence goes on from JAQQAC010002172.1 coordinate 5,171,030, forward strand.
ACTTCCTTTTGAATGGGCGAAGTGTTCCCCAAAAGCCAAATGCTTTTCTTTCAGTTCAGACACAGAGCAAGAGATGAAAAGGCATGTAGGAAGAAAGCGTAACCAGATGCAACACGGAGGCCCATAATTTGATGAGTGGTAGGCAACCGGGAAACAACCTCTTGCTGAGAGCCCACATCCACAGTCCTCTGGGAATCCCCCAGGGCTGCCTGCAGAGCAGGGTCCCTTTCTGGAAGGAGGGACCATTTCTTTCCTTTTCCTACTATCAGTAAGTTTACCAGGTGTGGGGTGGAAATGGCAGACTTGCAGTATTCTCTGTGGCAGGAGGGGATCTGACATACTCATAGGCCCTCACAGCCTAGTGGAGGAAGACCAGCTACCAGCAGGCACCTTTCCTCCCAGGGTTCTAGGCCAACTCCAGGAGTGGGAGATGACTGCCACTAAAGCTTGTGATGCAACAATTCTAAATTAATTGAAAGATGAAAACAAAAACCAAGATTTGGCTAAAACAGAGATTAAGAATAAATAATGAGAAAGGTCAGTCTGCTAAAGTATGGAGTATAGGAAAGCACCGTGGAAGGTGGAAGTCTCGATTCTGGCCCCCCTTTCACAGCAACCTGGGGCAAGCTCCTTAGCCTGTGAGGCTCAACTTCCTTCTGTGGACAACGGGATCGGTAACTCCCATCATGCAGAGCAGTTAGTTTTGAAGACTAGAAATAATGTATAAAAAAACACCTGGCAGAGTACTCAGTGCTCAATGAATAGCTGCTACCCTTATAATTCATGACTGAATTTATATATTTTTCAACAGCATACTCTCTACCAAGTTTAAGGTTTAGTAAAGAATTCTTTTTTTATCTTTTAAATCAAAAAACCATCGAGAGAAATGTCATTTTATCTGTGACAGCTAAAGAAGCCTACAGAAGTGGCTAAATCATTCATGGGAAAGGAACTTTGTGAGGGCCTCGGAAGGGGCGAACCAACGCTGTCGCAAGCGTGCATCTCACGCGGCAGGCCCAGGGCGTGCTCTCCTACCTGGAGCTGGGCTTCACTCTGGGGGTCCAGCCGCCTCTTATAGAGCAAATGAAGATAGCCAGAGTTACAAATCCTCTCACTTTGTTTTCTGGCTTCTCTAACACCGGCAAAGCCCTCAAGTAAAGTGGTTTTCAAAGCACTTGCATCTCCACGAAGAGACTAGAAAGGGGACAAGGATGTGTCAGTACACAAGTGGTATTTCCAAGAAAGAGACCTTCTTGTCTGGATAAAGGGAGGTGGTGTTTCTCAGTTAACATGAAGGACATCTGAACATAGTTAACAGTCATGCAAAACAAGGTCACCTCTTGGAAAGATGCTAAGGTTCATTTCAAAAATAAATTTTTTTTCTAATTAAAAAAGACATATTCTAATGACCAGAAACTCAGAAAATAAGAAAAGGATTAATGGCACCTATAATCCTACCACCTGAAGATGATCACTGCTGGCGCCCTGGAGAACTCTCCACTTTCCGAGGACAGTATTTACGACTGAGCTCTGGAGCCACGGTCCAAACTAGGATCCCAGAACCAGCACTCAGTCATTGGGTGACTTTGGGCAAATTATTTCACCTCTCTAAGCCTCAGTTTCCTAACCTACGAAATAGAATTACAGCACCTACCACACAGGAGAGTTATGAAGATTTAATGAGGTAACACAGGGAAAGTGTTTGTGCGCCGTGAGTGGCTTAGTAAGTAGTAATCATAGTAACACACAGCAAATAATACTATTGAGAAATATTTTGTATTGTTACACTGTATATGCTCCTAAATATTTTGCCTTTTTTTTGGGGGTATCATTAACATACAATTACATGAGCAACATTGTGGTTACTAGATTCCCCCCATTATCAATTCCCCACCACATACCCCACTACAGTCACTGTCCATCAGCGTAGTAAGATGCTGTAGAATCACTACTTGTCTTCTCTGTACTATACTGCCTTCCCAGTGCCCCACCCCCGCTACATCATGAGTGCTAATCGTAATGCCCCTTATTCCCCTTCTCCCTCCCTTCCTACCCACCCCTGCCCCCAGTCCCTTTCCCTTTGGCAACTGTTAGTCCATTCTTGGGTTCTGCTAAATATTCTGCCTTTTTTTAACCTAACACTTTACTACGACCTAACAATTTATTACAAAAGACAGTTGTTAGTTCAGTATACAAATATACCTGAACTAACAACTGTAATAAACTTATATGAAGTGTCTTGTATGTGTCAGTGGGATAGAAACTATCATCCCATTTTCCATGTGAGAAAACTAAAACATGGAGTGATTTCATTAACTTGCCCCAAATCACATAATTTGTTACTAAGTGCTGAAGGCAGGATGTGAACTTAGGCATTTCTAGGTAAGCTACTCATTCACATAAAAAAACACACCGGTGGTCCCTGATGAGACAAAGCATATACACTCACAGAAAACCAGAACAATTTTTAAACTGCAGTGCAACTTAGCAAGAGTATCAGTAACACAAACCTCTGTGGTCTCCTTAATGTCCAACAGAAAGGAGTGCAAATCATCTGACTCTGTCCGCAGCATCTTCATCTCCTCACAAGTGCCCACCTGGAAACAGGCTTTGGATGTTCGGGCTTTCAAATCTTCTAACTCCTTCTGAAAGTGTGCTACCTGTAGAAGCCAGAGAGGAGAAAATTCCTGAGTCAGCATGGTGCGGCCGTAAGGCCACTCAAACCAGACTGACGAACAGCATGGACTCCGAGATGCCAAGGCAGGATGCCAGAACACAACAGTCACACAGGAGTCTGCCCTCAGCCATTCAAATGCACTGTCAGAGCTAACTTGGGAAAAATCAGCAGGAACAGACTTACCTCCTCCCCAATTCCAGCCATCACAGGATCTGAGTCTTTCCACTGATGTCCTTGCTTTTCTGTAACAGGAGGCTGGAGTGATTTTGTCTGAAATGGAGGGCAAAAGGCTTAAAAATGCATCCTCTGACACGAGTTAGGGCTTCTTGAAGCAGCTGGTCCAATGCCTATCACAGGAGTGGCACTTTGCTAACGCAGTCATTGTCCCATCATCCATACTTCTGAACCGGACTTACTGGGTACCTACTTGGCATAAGGCAAGTTCTAGACAGTAGAGCTAGAAGTGAACAAGACAGCCAGGTCCCTAGTCTCTTACTTTCTACTAGGACAGAATGGAAAGGATAGTAAGTCAGATATTTCAGCAGGTGATAAGGGGTATGAAAAGTAAGCAGAAAATATAGAGAACAAAAGGGAGCACTATGCACATGAGATGGCCCAGAAAGCCCCCACTGAGCATGGCCTTTGAACCGAGACCTGGACTAAGGGAGAAAGTTATGGAAAGTTCTGGAGGAAGCACCTTCCAGGCAGCAAGAACACGTACAAAGAATCTGAGGCAAGGAAGACCTTGGCATCTTCAAGGCAAAGAGATAAAATGTGGGCACAGTGAAGTCAGGGAGGGGGTGGGAAAGGTTAGGGGCAGGTCATGTAAGGCTCTACCAAGGAGTTTAGATTTATTCTAAGTGCTTTAGGAAGCTACTAGTGTAGTTTTGGTAGAGTTTAAACTATTCTTTGATTTATGATTTTAAAAAATCCTCTCGCTGCCAAATACAGCATGGGTGAGAGTGAGAGACAGGAGAAGAAATAGGGAGACTAGTCAGAAGACCAGCAAACTAAGAGAAGATAATGACCTGAAATGCAACATAAGCAGGGGAGACAGCAATGGATCAGGGCATATACACATCAGAGCACAGCTGGCAAGACCTTCTGCTAGCATGGACTGGGGGAGGTTCTGTTAGAAATCCAGGATGACTTCTGGGTTTGGGGCTTAAGACTACTTGGTTGGTGCTACTTACTGAGGTGGGAACACTAGAAAAGGAGTAGGTTCTGGGGGGAGACAGGAATCAAGAATTCTGCTTTAGTGGTTATTATCTCAGATAGCTTTTAGATTATTTGATACCTATAGCAATTAACAAATAAAGAGCTTTTAGACTGTGTAAGCATTCATTAAACCAACAAACATTTATTTAATAAATACCATGTGTCACAGATTATGCCAAAAGCTAGACCTGTAAACTGGGCATTTCTAAACGATTTCTAGAACAGCATACAAAAAGCACTAATCAGGAAAGAAAAATTCATATACTGAACTATATTAAAATTAAGAACCTGTAGGCATCAAAAGAAACCATGAAGAGGATGAAAAGGCAGAGTAGTTATGTTAAAAGTATGCACACACACACACACACACACACACACACAATAAATAAATAAATAAAAGTACGCACAAACTTGAAGAGATATCTCATAAAAGAAGATACTCAAATAACCAATAATCCTATGGAAAAAAAGTTCAATTTTGTGGTCATCAGTGAATACTAATTAAAAACACAATACCCAACAATAAAAAATGAAAACTACCAAGATTGGTCAGGATATGGAGCAGCTGAACTCTTATCCGCTAGTGGGAACTGACTGAAGGGAAATACACACATACTGTATGACCCAGCAATTCCACTCCTCAGTATAAGCCCAACAGATATGCATACAGATGTTCACCTAAGGACATCAACTAGCACAGGCAGAGCAACACTATTCATAGGAACTTAAACCTGGAAACCATTCAAATGCCTGCATAGGGTAGAATACTTGTAGTACAGCCACTGGATGAATTCCCTTCAGCAACAATGATATGGAAAGATCTCGCAAACACAACGTTAAGCAAAACAATCAGATACAACAACACATGCTGCATAATTCCACTAGACAGAAGGTACAAACAGGCTAAGTTTTGCTGTTAGAAGTCCTAAAAGCAAGGCCCCTTTGGCAAGGTTAGTGACTAGAATGGTACACATGAGGGAGATTCTGGGGTCTGGTAATGTTCTAGTCCTTGATCTGGGTGTTGGTTACCATGGGGTATTCAGCTGATATTCAATTCACTGAGGTGTGCTTTGTTTCCTATGTGTATTACATGTCAAAAAATTAAGTAAAACTGAGGTGGTATGGAAAGGCAGAGAAAAAGAAAGCATTGGATAGACTTCTTGGGTACTTTGGAAGTGAAAGAAAAAAATCCAGTGCTATGTCTTTTCAGATAGAAAGAGAATACCACAGACTGAACAGCATAGCACAGATAAGCTCAGGATCCAGTACAGAAAACAATTCTAACATTCTGGAGTTGAGACAAATGGCTAAATGAGCACACATTACAAACATTCAAAGCTCATGTTTTGATATTTCCTATCATACAATCCTAAATACCATTTCAAAGGTGTGAATTCTGAAACATGAAAACCCATTTTATAAACATGGAGGATTGGGGCAGTAACCTAACCAACATACATTGTTAAGCTGAGCTTAAGCATACCTGGGGAGAGCCTGACTTGACCACTGGAGGAGTTATCCTGGGAGACTTCTGGACTACTGAGGGTGGTGCTGGACTTGGACTGCCCTGAGCAGACCGCCCTGCTAGAATAAAAAGTAGTTAAAACAGACAGTATTTATTTCCATTTTCTCCCATCACAATGTCCTTTCCTCAAGTCTAAAAAAATAAGCTTCTCATTGTCCCTGACCCCCTTCAATGATTTTTGTTACGAAGAATGATAGCCACAGTTGTACTAGTCTCTGTGAAACTCTTCCTTATAAACCAGATAAACCTTGAGTATCTTTAATAAGTATGTTTATTTGTGTGCAGGCCCAGAAGACTAGCCATGTGGCCCACCCTCACTGCCCCCAGAGGATCCTAATGCACATCTGGGAACTGGGGACAAAGTATAGCAACCACTAGATGAGGACTATAATCCCCACCACCTTCCAAGAACTCACAGGGTCTTCAGGACCCTCTGGAAGCCTCTAGGACAGGTCTCACCCTGTTGCCCATTAGAATCACCTGGGGAGCTTTAAAAAAGATACAACAAAAGCTCACATCTAAGCCTCATCTCCAGAGAGCCTGATTAAACTGTTAGGGAGGGAAGCCCAATGAATCTAGTGTGCCATTGGGACTATGAACCAATAATCTAGGACCCTCCAAACTTTATTAAATAATGGCAATGGGTCGGGGTGGGGGTCGTGAGATTTGGGTGGTGAGCAGTGGAAACGGGGACCATTATGGTTGAAGTTTTCTCTCCCAAACTGTAAGCCATGTGATAAGACTAAGGCAAGGTTCCTTAACTTTTTGGACCATAGAATTTGAGAAACAGTCCTGGAATAAGGTGACTTTTGCAAACTCCTCAAGGCAGCCCTTTCTCTTGAGCAATAGGCAGGAGAAATGATTTGGGGAATTTCACAGATCAGTGTTTGCTCAATATTTACCAAGATAAAGTTCCCCCAGACACCCAAACAGCAAATGGCTACCCAAAAATGTCTGGCTAGGCAGAATTATTGGCATTCATGAAAATAACCAACTGAAAGACTGAGATCGACAAACACCATCCTAACCACATGAGCAAATTAACATCACTTATGTCAGGACAAAATGAAATCATGTGATGGTATCACTGCCCAATATGTTTAACCTGAGTCTCACTATGGGGAACATCCAAACTGAGGGGCAGCCCACAAAACTACTGGTCTGACCTCCTCACAAATGTCAGTGCTGAGAAAGACAAAAAGAACTGTTTAGGACTGAGACTAATGAGACAGAACTGGAATATGACACGTGGTCCTCGACTAGCCCCTGGATTGGAGGGGGAAAGAAGCCATAAAGAACATTACTGGGATAACTGTGGCAACGTGAATATGTGCTGTGGAGTACTTTTTAATTTCCTGAGTCTACCAAGGTATCATGTGCCCTTCTTTTTAGGAAATATACACTTAAGTATTTAGGGATGAAGTGTTTCATGTCTGCAATTAACTCTCAAATGTTTTAGAAAAAAGTTTACACTAAAAGGGAAAGACAAAGAGCAAAAGAAACAAAATGTCAGCAAGTGCTAAGTCTTGGGGAAGGGCATAATACCCCTATATTCCTAGTTTATGCAACCTTTCTGCAGGCTTGAAAGGAAAAAAAAGATAATACATCTGCTCATGGAACTTTATAACACACTTCAACATGGCTATACTAATTATTTCAATTCATGATTTTTATTTAATAAACTTGCTTATTTACAGTAGGGCTGAGTGTGAAAGACGGTCACAAGAGACAATGAGCATAAAAGCCATTTCTCTTTCTCTTTGCTGCAGCCTGACGAATTGTTCTGTGACTGCCCTTCATGTAGGCAGGCCCATGAAAATAAATGCCCACAAGATACTTGGAATCAGCAAGTGCACTTGGCTCCATGAGAAATGTCAGACCCAAGTGTGGCAGCCTCGTCGTCGTCGTGAATCATCCCAATTCAGAGTTCAAAGTCACAGCACATTAGTGTGAGATACAGGAAGCAAGAAAAAGTAATCTAGCCCAACTATGTTAGCTAGGATTCTTAACAACTGGAAAACGTTAATCTGAGAATTCGAGACTGAGCGCTGAAGTCGTTTGCTTAAAATCGTACCTGATGCCAAGGAAGAGACAGAAGGCTTTGATGACGTGGAACTGGATGATGCCGAGAGCGGTGTAGGTTGGCTGAGAGGCCCAGGAGAAGCTGGCTTGGAGGCAGAGGAGAAGGGAAGCACAGAGGGTGTGCTCTGTGAGCTGTTACCAGGGGCAGAGGTGGCCACGGCAATGAACCTGACAACAGCAGAGTGAATGCATCAGAACAGGCTGCTGTGAAAGTCTTGTGCACAGGTCACGAGCAATGTCACCCCAGGATGACTTACTGTTCATAGTTTTTTGCCTTCATGAAACATCAATGTTTACCTATTTCTTACAAAAGGTGAAAGCTGCAAGGAAACATTTTCTTATCTTTTGCTTATTTAGAAATGAATTATCCAATGAAAATATTGAGTAAGTATTCAACGTGAAGATGAAACTAAGTTTATCAAGATATGAAATACTTAGTCCCTCTTCTATCAAGCTGAATAAAAATGAGGGCAGACTCAATTATACTTAGGAGGGTTTAGTATCCTCCTTGTGCCAAGGAAATTACTGAGAACTCGTTTTGGGGGTGATCACCACCTCTGCAGAGTGGAAAGAGAAGAGGAAAGAAGGCTTCCACCTTTCGGATGCTTATGGGAATGTAAAGCAAGTTTCACCTACGGAGTAAACATCTATAAAAAAAATCAAAATATCCAGCATTAGATGACTGGTGACATAAATTATGGGGCAGGCACAAAACGGTATATGAGGCAACCATTGGAAAGAAGTGGCTGTGCAATGGTTTAATATTCCCAACGACAGTGGCAGTGTCAGCGGCACCAGCCAGCGCTACTTCCACATAAGAGGTAGCACGGGCAGGGGAGCTGCTGGTGTTTACACTCAGTGGACACCTTGGGAAGGGTCACAAGCATCTGGGACTGCCTCCCTCCAGCTTACATTCTAGTGGGGAGACAGCAGCAGGTAAAGAAGTAACCCACATGGTATGAGTGAGGCGGGAGGACCCAGACCTGGAGGAAACTGGAGATACATGCTAAGGAGTGTGGACTCTGCTCGAAAAGCAGTGAAAGGCCACTGGGGACTGTCAAGCAGGAGTCATCTGAGCCTACAGTCTCACAGGCCACTGTGGTGGCTGTGCAGAAAACAATTCAGAGAGTCAAGGGTGGACATGGGAAAAAAGCCTACAAGATATTCATTTCCCTCCCAGGAGGCACACTATTTATTGCTTCATTTTTAAATATAAGGAACATCTCCTACATCTTAAATCTGAAAAAGCGAAACGAGCATTTAAATATAAACCTCTAATAATTAAAAAAAAATTCTAAGAGACTCTTCTGGACTCTATCCACTGATGAAATGCAAACTTTTATGTTGTTTGAATTTTTTATCATTTGGGATAAAGGAGAAAAGAGAAAATGTACTCAGTAACTCATCTCACAGTGCCTTTGTTTCCACTGAATAACACGGTATTTCTACACTTCCTACAGAAGAATCAGCCCTCCTGTAAGGGTTACTTACTTTTCGCCAAGGTTGACCTTGACAGCAGAGGCTGAGGGTGGGAAGGAGGGCTTCACTCCTACGTTTGGAGCAGACACACTTGGCATTGGCGTGCTTTCCAGGGCAGGCTTAAAACCCGACGATCCAAAGGAGAATGAAGCAGTTGACGGTGCCACGGGAGAGGCTGCAGGCGTGGGGGTTAGGGAGGCTTGAGGAGGAGGCGCAAAAGAGAAGGTGGAGGTGCCAGAGCCCATGGCCGCTTTGGAATTGTCAGAGCCACTGGAATACGGAGGGGGCTCCCCAGTGGCAGACCCAGAGGATTTCAAGGATGAAGACCCAAAGGAGAACATAGTAGGGCCTCCAACAGCAGAAGGCAAAGAGAAGGTGGAGGTGGGAGCAGCCGGCAATGGAAGTGGAACAGAGGTGGGCGCTGCAGCTGCAGAAGCATCGAGTTTCTGTGGGGCCTGAGAGGAGGTCGGGGTGGTGGGAGTGCTTCCTGCAAAAAAAAAAACAGTGGAGAAAAAGGAAAGAAGTTAGCACTGCCACATCATTTGAGGCCCACATAACAGAGCAAGTACAAAAGGGTCTGTGGTAGAATGTGGCCAGAAATACTGGTCCCAGCTCAAGAAGGAAAAGAAAGGGAAATAGAGCTAATGTTGGCCTTGCCATAGCAAACATGACATGTGACAGGATGTATGGAACTTTAAAAGAAAAAGGAAATGGGGGAAACATTAGACTGATTAATAGGACTTCATGGACACCCAGCTGAATAATACAGAAAAAACACACTCCTCAGTGTGAGACTAAAAAATAAGTCATTCCGGAACATTTCATTATCAGGAAAAAACTTTAACTCAGATGTCCACTTCACAACGGTCACTCAAAGCAATTCCCAATGAATTAAAGACCCGTACAAGCACAAAAGCACATATACACATATCTCAAAATAAAGCAGGCAGAACAATGAGTCACATCTTCAAATCTAAAAACTTAATAAATTTAGGCATGACAAAAATAGCACAAAAAGAAAGATTAAGACTTGACTCTGTAAAAAGTACACACCTAAAAGGCAAATGACCTAAAAAAAATCTGCAGCATCACAGTGTTTTGTATTTTTTTTAAAGTTCATACAGATTGAAATTTAAAAAATTTCAAGTCTAATAAGCTGAGAACCTAATTCACAAAAAGAAAATATATTCAATCTCCCTAGCCAAATCTCTAAAGCAAACTTAAATAGGGTGTATTTTTGATTGCTCTATGAACTTACCAAAGTTTAAATATGCATAATTCCTATGTTTAGAAGGGTAAAATGAACCTGAAACCTTCTGTCACTGGCAGGTACCTAATTTAGCACAGTCTTTTGGAAAACATTTCAGCATTATGTCTCAAAAATCATAAAAAATGGACCCAGTCATCCCATTTCTAAGAATAAAACCTATGAAAATAACCTAAAAAATGATGAAAAAGACATTAAATACAACCCAAATAGTGAAAAAAGTTCAATGGAATATCAAGGACTCTGTTTAAATGAATTACCAAGATTACGTGAGAACTTGGAAAATGCTTCCGCTTTAAATTAAAAACCTGCACACCCCGCACGTATACACCATGATCACAGCTATGAAGAAAGATGTTTATGAGAAAACACTGAAAGAGAACACCCAAAAAGCCAGGCTTAAATTTTTTTCTATTTTCCAAACATTCCATAAAGTAAACACATTAATTCTCTAAATTAAATAACTAAATAAATAGGGCAGCAAATATTTTCTTTATAAACATTTAAATTGATGGGTCCTGGTTCTTCCAGATTGCCTGAGGTGACAGTTCATCTTCACTACACCCAAAGCAATGAAATAAGTAGGATACAAGTTATGAAAATACCACTTTCTGAAAACAGAGAACCCAAGTAAACTGTCACTTTTATGGAATTATAATAATGCAAGCAAATCTAGCAATACCTCTTTTACACAATGGAACCAGCAACAGGTAACTTCTTTAAAGACACAAATACATAAATGCTAATAATCATTTCCATGCACACTCGGTAGACCAACATGAGAAGCACATGTCAGACCTCAAAGAAATCACAGGCACTTTTTCCACTGAGAGAAAACACAACTGCACATCTGAAAGCCACCATGCGGCTACTCCTGACCATCCTACTCGGCATCCTTGGAGATGTACTGCACAAACGAGTGGAACCCTTAATGTCCTCTGAACCCACGACCAAGGCTTTAGCTAGAACTGGCAGGACACTCTTCCTTCAGTGGCTCTTTCACTCATCTGAACATGGGTGTTACCTCTGGACCAATGTGAGGGAGGAACGGGGTTTCTCTACGAAAGGTGAACAGTAAAACTGGCCTCTGCTTGTACCCGGGGTTTTAATGAGCTAGTAGCAAAGTCCTTCACACTGAACCATGCTCAGAAACCTATACCCCACCGACTCCCAACTTCACAGGGCATGCTGCTTATTAGACAGACCACACAACCAGGGTCAGGTGGCTCCTGGTACTCACGACAAAGGGGAAAAAAAAACTCAGAGTACACACACTGTACATAATGAGATATCCCAACACAACAACGCTTAGGCAAGGCTCCTGACTGATTACTTGGGGTCCCACTGCCAATTGACAGGAACTGAAATATCTAAGTGGCTCTACTGAGGAGGAACAACTTTCTCTGCATTGGGAAGCAGTGGGAAAATATACCCTAAGTACTGTCAACCTATCAACCCACTGGTCAACACACTTTTCCTTAGATATGGAGCTCCCAAATATGCAACAATCCCCTTCTAAAAAGTTTTTATGTTGTTCTCACAGTAATACATCATTACTGTGAAAAACCTGAAAAAAAAAGATTAGCATTTTCATGTGTGCATTTGTGTGCATGAGGAATATGTACCAAATGTTGACTGTGGCTACCACCTGATGATAGGCTTTTAAGTGACTGTTTCTTGTATTTTCTAATTTTTCTCCAACAAACATTTATCACTTAATTAATATTTTCAAAGAGGAAAAAATAAACCTAAAGAAAATTAAACATAGATAAAAGAAAGTAAAATTCCACATCCCCACCACCCAAAAATAACCACTATTTAGATTTTAATACCCATTGTTCAAGTATTTTTCCTATGCACATATTTTATCTCATAAAAAAGGAATCAAAAAGCAGGTAGTGCTTTTTCATGATGTATTCCACTAACTCCTTTCTTGTCAACAACTACATTTTTAAGTTACACAGCATTCACTATATTAGTTAATGTACAATCATGATAAAATACATCTTTAGATTCAGACCATATGGGATGTTATAACAGGATGTTGGTAAAGTACCAGATGGGAGCCACCTGGCTGAGCCTCCTTTTTCTCTAAAGCAGAGGCTGGAGAACAAAGCTTGTGGGCGAGAAAGGCAAGTGTGTCCAAGGAGATCAGCCCCTGCCTCATTCAGACAGACTAGCCAGGGGAAGACAACCCGAGCTTGGGAACAGTGCTGAATAGCCCCGTGGTACTCCTCCTCTGCCACAGCAGTGAGAGGCACACACCTGATGACCTGGGCTGGCGTTCTCCTTCTAACGAGAGCCGCTCTGGCGTCTTGATGAGAGCTCTAACCCCAGGATTTTGATTGATCATATAAAATGGACAAAGCACACCATCTGTTGAAAGCAGCATAAGAACTGGAGCAGGAGGAAGAGCCTTCTCATTATCTGTTAAAAAAAAAAAAAGTGACACAAGAGCCAAGTCAACTGAGGGGCCTGGGCCTGCAAGGACAGACTGCCCCGAGCAAGAAGCAGCTTGACAGACTCGTCCCAACAGCAGCTCGAGTCAGCCTGTTCCGATTCTGATCTGAATAGCTTTTTGTACAACAGCTCCTTAAAGAGAGCTACTGCCATCACTGGCTCGCCACCACCCCGCGAGGCCCAGCACGAACCTGCAGCAGCTCCGACACTCCCACCGTCCCCTCAATTTGACGAGTGTCTTGGTGTTTGGGAGGGAGGTTCAGTATTCCCTTAACCAAGACTGGAGTCTCCACACAGAAAGTGACTGGTTTAGTAGAAAAACAAACTAGACTCTTTGGAAAACACACAATAGCACACATGAAGGTGAGTCGAACTACTTTACATTCATTCACAACTGAACCATAAGCATGTATTCTGTCAATTAAGACTTGAAGGGGATCAGAGTAAATGAGCTAACTAACCAAATAACCTGACGAGGGAAAGGACAAGAACTTCATGTGCCTGATGGGGGAGGCACCTCTTGAAATACAGCACCAAGGAGCAAACACATCTTCTGCTGCACTTTCACACATCATGGGGTGCAGCTCTGCCAAGTTTCGGCAGAGGGAAAGACAGACTCAGAGCACCCACTCAGGCCCAACTTGGAAGCCAAGTGCATCTTCTACCCCATGCCTTCAAACCAAGCATTGGGATGCAGTACCGGACTAGGGCACTGTTCCCTGGAGAGGTCACTGGCTAACTGGACGGGCAAAGAAACAAAGCTGTGAAATCCCGAGGTTCTGTATTTCAACCGTATTCTAAAGTAGATACAAATATGCATGATCTCCATACATGCACATACACACATAGGCAAAGACACACATGCACACATACACACAGTCGTCTGGCCTTGGTCTTACCAATGAGCACCCATTCAAGTTGGTTTACTGTTGTCAAAATACACTCTCTATTACTCTTCAAAAGGAACTTTGCCAAGTGCCCAGCAGAGTAGCCTCTGTCATGAACATGTAGAACTGGACTTAAACATTAACCATTTCTAGAAAGCAGACTATTTCTGCACTTACACCAGAGTACACTTACGGATGGTGATTTCCACTTGGTTAGTATAATCAATGGCAACTCCCACAGGCAAGGAGTCATCACTCTTGTCTGTCACAGGCAGTTCAGCACGACTAGAATCCTCTAAGAGCCAGGATTCCCAATTAATCTGGAAAACGGAAGCAGAAGAAAATGCCATGTTGGTCAGCGCTTTGCATCAGTTCCTCCCAGCATTGTTCAATTAGGAAAGAAAAACGACAACTCACTGGGTTTCGATTTATGTGCTGAGTGAGACTATGAATATGGGAAGATGGTCTAAAAGCAATGAGTACCCTGATCAAGCAAGGGGTTAATTCTCCAAAGTAACCTATCTGTTCCTGGTGTATCAAGTCCTTGCCTTGTGAAAAAATAGCCACTATCGTGAACACTTTCTGAGGCACTGTCCACCACGAGGTAGATTCCTAAACATGGCAGGTAAATGCCATAGCCGCACTAAGCCAGTCAGTACCTGCTCCCAGCAATCTGAGATTGGGACCAGGAACCCTATTCGGTGTCTACTGCGGTCTGAGCTGACGAGCTTATAAAGCTGGCCAGAAGCCCTGTGCTCATTCATCTGTAGACAGGTCACCTTAGTTCTTGTCTTACCAGTTCCCAGGGTCAGTTCCTCATACCTGTCCATCTGCCTGCCTCTGGATTCCTTGAGAAAACCACTAAGTCTTTCCAATAAACCCTCCTTTGACTTACATTTGCTTGAGTGGCTCTGTTCCTTGCAACAAATGGTTTCTGATTTTTAGGAATCACTAACACTTTATCTAACTTTCAGTGCTGACCAGAACTGAACAGCATGAATCAAAGGGGAGTAGTGCTCAATGAGGAACAGAGAGAAAAGCAAAATGCTACTCAGGAAAGGGAATGTACCCACACTCCTTGACTCAGCTATGGAGTGAATAACAGTCACATTCATAGCACAGCAAACCAAATTCATTCAGCTTTGAAAAACAACGTACGGACAAAATAAAGAAAACAATAATCATTATAGATCAGGATGCAAACAGTTTTGATTCTGCGAAAAAGACACAGAAGACAACAGCTGGAGGTGGGCATGGGGGAAGGTGTGTTAAAGGCAAGGATGGTGGGGTGAACAGTCCTCTCACAAGTGGAAGACCAAGAGGTATTACAGATAGTGATGTGTAAGAAATGAAAGTAAAAAGTTATAAATGTAATCAATAGAAGAAACCAAAACAGTCCCCTGCCCTCCTGCAAGGGGGGGGGATTTGAAGGCCATATATGAGCTAAATTCTCATCTGCCCTAACAGCCAATGAAGTCCATAATTAATAATCACTAAGTAATAATGAAGCAGATTACCAGAAATAAGTAGCCATTAAAAGAAAAATTCACAAGTTAAAAATGGTCCCCTCTAGAGAACAGGGCTAGATAAAGATGGGGTGGGGCAGGGTGTTTCTTTTTTCTTCACTTACAAACCCTTCTCTACTATTTTTTTTAGCAATGCCCACAGATTACTTTGATAAAAAGCAGAAATGGAAGTGTATTTTACATGTGTGAATACATAAAATATTTGTGCTGTTAGGAACTTGTTAAGTCAGTCCAAGAGCAGCAAACCAGACTGACCTCTGGCCTCCGACCCCAAGCGGCCACCCTAGGCACTAGGGGCCACCTTGCCACCCAATGATGGACAAACACTAAGCAGGTGAAGAGGGGTAAGTACCTATGTGTGGCATACACAAAACATTCTGAAACTCAAGGCAGAGTTTAAAAACAAAAGGTCTCGCTTTCACTGCACCTCCCTTGTGGTGACTGCATTATTTGCTGCAGTTTGGGGTAGCTTACCAACACTGCCCACCCCCAGCCCAATTCTTGCCTGCAAGGAGGACATGATGAAAGAAGGGAGGTGGTTGCTTATATGCATGGGGGCTTTTAGCTTCCTGGCGGTTTTTCAAAGTGAAACAGGAAGTGTTTCTGCTAAGTCACAATTTGGTATGATGGTATGTTTCTCTCCCATAATCAAGGATGGGTTAAGGTTAATTGAATAGAAGGTGCAGGTTCAAGAGATAGGAAGAAAATCAAAACAGTAAAACATAAAAAGGCAGAAAAAACCTCCTACATTTCCAGGTATATTTCTGTTGCAGGCTGATAATACGGTATGTTTCCCCAGATTGTGGATGGATCCTAAAAGAGCAGAAGGGCTTTCTTGAGACCAAAGGAGCTGCAAAATCTGACACCCATGTCTGTCCAATGCAGTATCCAAACCATCTGGTCCAAGGCACTTTGTCATGTAAGCTTTGCTCTCATCCAGAAACTCATTAAAGGGATGCATCTAAATCTTAACCACATAGTTAATTCCCTCCAAAATCTTTCTCATAAAAGTATCACTAAAAGTGACAAAAGAGAAAAATTTACCTGGTCGTTTTGTCGAGCAAGGATGCTAACTTCTGTTGAAGCCGCAGATGCTGCCAGCACTAAATCCCTTCAAAGAATAAAACCAGAAAACCATTAAATTCAAACATAGCAACAGCTCTGACTCAATTTTGTAGTAACATCTGAGGATTTCCTTGAGATGTTGAGGAGGAAGGGAAGCATTTCTGTATGGTTGAATAAAGGTGAGAACATTTTAGACATAGACTTTAACCAGGATAGAGCCCTGGAAACTCAGTTAACTTGCCTATGTACTTACGATGGACAGATAGTACAAAATCAAGTCAGAATCTCAAATAAATCTACCACCCTTTAAACAGACCACCTGGTGAAAGGAACAGAAGCTTTGCTTCAAGTAATCTGGCTTTCAAAGGGAAATCTGGCCCTCAGGGAAACTTTTAATATGTTCCTTAAAGATCATTATTTTCATAAGGTGTCACTGGGACTATGGGGCAAACAGGATTTTTAGATTAGTACATATTCAGTCTAAATAATTCAAGATTGGGGATACAGAAGTGGTAGTCAGAATGGCATTATCTAGCATCAGATGGAAATATGTTCAGGGCATCTCAATCCTGTTTCTCCCCTCTTATAGAAAAAAATTCAAAGTGGGAACAACACAATTCAGGCGTGTCCTGACAATACAAGTAGGAATCCCTCTCCTGTGTTCTCACCATTCTTCAACGTAATTGAGGTAGTAACGATGCTGCCGCTCCGTGCAGCTGCCGTAGCACGGCTCCATAAAGTTCACAAATATCTCTGGGTGCTTTTCTTCTTTTTTCTACAATAGATAGAATGAGAAAAAAAATTCTCGTGTGTGGCTTTTCTTTAATCCCACACAGTTAAGGATCTCAAAAGAAAAAACAATTTAAGTTTCATGAGAAAATTCACTCAAAATCTATGTCCAAAGACATGATATAAAGGCAGCACTGAATATAGTACAACAAACATGAACATTGGCCATTGACCAAACTGAACTACAACTGTCCTGTCACTTTCTGGCTGAGAGTCAACCTATCTTACACTCAGTTTTCTCATGTGCATAATGAACCTACTAAATCTACTTCAAAGGCTGTTTCAAATGTGAGATGAAATGATACATATAAAACTTCTAGGTCAGTACCTGGAACCTAAGCAGTAGTCAATAAATACTAGTATTAATACTATCCTCGGGAATAGGAAATCTTAATGATGTTTTGAAATAAGGTACCTCAATAAGCTTATTTTTTTAATTCAACTTTATCGGGAACCTAAAAGTTAATAAAAGGCATATCAGATTGGCAAAACTAAACATGGTTCCACTGCATACTGACACACGTGTTGGGCAACTGGTAGTCTCACTGGTGGCAAGAGTATAAACTGGCACAACTTCCCTAAAGGATACTTTGGCAATGTTTTCCAAAGCCCACCAAAAAATGTACATACCACTTGACCAAATTAATTTCTAGGTATTTGTCCTAAAACATAATCACATAAAATGTACATAAAAGAATGAATCACAGCATTCTTAAAACAGGGGAAAACTGAAAACGTGAATATCCAATAGCAGAGGAAGAGCTAAATAAACTGATTACCTCCAAAGCCAAGTAGATTTTACTCACTGACCCATAAAGATGCTTGCAATTTGCTACTAAGTAAAACAACATTGCAAAACAGAATGACTGATGCAACTCCGACATTTAGACATTTATTTATGCATTTTCATTTTTAAGTGTTTTTTGGGATTTTGAAAGCTAATAATGATTTGGAATAAAAGCTCTGCCTCATTTGCTCTTTTTAAAATGCGACTGCAATTTAGTTAACATCTTATAGGTCTTGATATTAAAAGTTCTTAAATCTTCAAAAGGACTCGACCCCCCTCACTTCATTTGATTCTCTGATCCAACAGCTCCTCTTCAGAGGCCTTCCTTGGGCCCTGATCTGAGCCACCATCATCAGAGATCCCAGATCCTTCCATATTCCCCATCTCCTTCACCATCACCCGATTCACACTTACTCACGATGAGCACATCCACTAGCTTGTAAGATTCACAAAAGCAAGGACTCTGCTCTGGTCACTACTCTGCGCTCAGCTTTACAGCCATGCATGGCACACGGTAGGCATTGGATAAACACCCAATAAGTAAGGGAAAGAAGTTTTAAAAATTGGGTTTTTTTTTTTTTTTTTTTTGCTTTTCTAAAATTTCTTAATCAGCTTAACATGTATAAAGACTCACAATTTACAGCTTGAGCAAAAGCAAGTTTTATTTTTTTTACCCTATAACTGAACAGCGGAACCTATGCAGACACCTGAATTTTGGTCCCCAGGCCCGTGGTTCAGTGTAGAAATCTTACACCTAAAGCTGTACCACCACTGCCAAGGAAGGAAACAAAGCCTAAGCCTCAAACTACTTTATCAGGGGACTGCCATAGTTCTCAAAGAGCAAAGACGTCCTTTCATATACATACCGGCAGCAGAGCCATCACCACGTCTGGAGCAGTCTCCAAGGTCCCATCTGCTGCAGCATATACTATTGTGAAGACGTATGTACCGATCCAGAGAACATCCAGAACTGTAAGACATGCACCCTTTAATAAAGCACCTTACGTTTGGAATAGCCCCTGTATGCTAAAAAATTAACGGCTCCTGGATAAAAAAATTCAAAGCACTATAGCTTTAAACAAAGGTCCAGATTTCACCACTACATATAATTCAGATACAAAGACTCAAGAAGCCAAATTCATCCCAAAGTGGTATTTTTTTTTGGTGGATTATAATAAGGGCAAGTTATGAAGAAGTCTAGCAGAGAATCAGGATCCATTTAATGCCATTTACCATGAGATACTGGTGTCCACCAGGGGACTGCTGTTTCCCTGACTTAGCTAACTGAAATAGAGAAAGTATTCGCATAGGAGGCACTAACTTCCCTGAGCACCTGAGCAGGTATGCAGGCACATCACAGGACTTGAAACCTCCCTACTACAGACAGCATCTCATTAGAGGTCAGCCCCATAAGAAAGGTAGATGTGTTACCTCTCACAGGATGATCTGACTCATAAAATGGAGGACAAGGAATGACTTTTTTTTCCTGCAGAGTCTGAAAGAGATTTGAAAAAAAAAATTTTTAAGCATCAAAAGAAACAATCCCTAAACCAATGAAATTCTGTCAAGTCCGCTACATTCCCCTAAAAGCCACCTGTGTTTCATCTTCCCGTCCAGGAGAGACTGATGACAGAGAAGAGTGAACAACCACTATCCTATAGAAACACTCACATGAACATGTTCAGATGTAGGCAAAAAAGATGCTCAATGCCTTACCATTTATGGTAGCAAAACCACTCATAGTGATACAGATAACCACCAATAACAACACAGATAAGTAAATCAGGGCCCATTCACACAGTGCACTACTATGCAGCCATTTGTAAGAATGAAAGAATCAAGTGGCTCTGTATGTATGAGCTTGAAAAGGACCCTAATATACTATTAAGTTAGAAAGAAAAGATAGTAAAGAAAGAAAGAAAGGAGAGAGAGAAATGCACCAGTAAAATTAAACCAATTGTATTATCTTTTTAAAGGCTAATGGCATAAGAGTATGTACCAAATTTCATGTAACTTTTTGCAATAAAAAAAGGTAACAAAACCTTTACCTCAAACCTACACCACCACATTCACCACTGCATACCACAGAAAAGTCTGCCAAGGAGGAATGGACAACACAGAACTCGGCATGGACTGTGAACCCCTCCTTCCCATCTGGGCTTGACTGGATATACATGGATTCTTTGTCAATTTATACTGGAAAACCTTGTGCATACTATCTCAGGAAGACCACAGGGAGAGGATGACAGAGTGGACATGCAACAACATGAGCATCCATTTTCTCTGGTGCTTTTAATTAAAGAAACTGAACATTTAAGATGGACTCAGCTAGGGCTTAAATAATCCTGTGCTTCAACCTTCCCCTAACTCCTTTTCCCCTTAAGCTGTTTTTATGGACTGGATTGGGAATATAAAGTTGGGGAACAGTGTGTAGAGTATGATCACATTCTAGTTAAAAAGAAAACAAAAACTATACATTTACACATACATTATTTGTATAAGCATCCAGAAAAGTCTGGAAGGCCACCACTGAAGAGAACATAGACTGTGCCTCTGGAAGGACTATGGCACAGAAGGGAAGAATTCCACTTGTCTTTTTGTTGTAATCAGCACAAATTATATTTTAATAGAAAAGAACACCAAAGATACTCCCAAATCACCCCCAAAACAGTGGGTAACTTAAGTAAGGAAAGTTCTGAAGCCCAAGGCAAGACTTACAGGAAGATACTGGACCACAGTTCCATTGAGTTTCCCCACTGCCAGCTGCTTTCCTTTGGGGCTCCAGCACACTGAGCAAAGAAGAAAATGCTACCAATTAAAAACTGAAGAAGTTGCAACAAACCAATGAGATCTGTAACAAAATGGCAACATAATCGCCACTTCTTGTTCTTCTGTCAGCCGATAGAGGACTGCTGGATCATCCTTACTTAGCCAAAAAAAATAAGAAAAGCCCTTTTGATGATATAAGCCAATTATGATTTATCACTAGGTCAATGAATCAACTACTAAAAATGCTTCTTCAATGGGAGCATTGCCCAGAAAGCTGAAAAGTACAGAAACCTCTGGAGTCTTTAGATAAGACAAGGAGTATAAGAGGTTTTCAAGTATCAAGAAATCATTCTTTGACTCCTATTTGGTATTTCTAATGCTTTTCCCACAAAGGTACAAATGACTTTCAGAGCGCAGCCCTTTTAGATCCAACAATTTAGAAAGAAACAATTACTTTCAAAAATACAGTTCTAAACTAGCTGTACCAAAATATTTCTTTCTCCAGAAAACCCAAGCACTTTCAAGTTAAATCATGTATGCTGTTTGGCCACAAGGACATTAACTATGGAATAACTCTCTCCACTTCTATCAAACAATAACAAATACAGCAAAAACCCATTTGCTTTTATTTCCAGAAATCATTTTTTAAATAATTACCACTACTACGTTACAGAGAGAAAGCCTTTATTACCCACCAGATGTTACTGCTACTGTGGAAGGAAGAGTTGCACACACTTTCACCGTTTCTGTGACTTGCAGGACAGCGATGCTGCCGTCAGCCAGACAAACTGCCACCATGGAGGGAACAGTGGGGTTCCACTTCATATCGATCACCATGCCTCCTGCATCTTTCAAAAGCTTATGATAGGCAAATGGGCGTTTCTGCTGCTTAGCCTTTTAAAACAAATGTCCAGAAGCAAAAATAAATTAATTAATAATTACACAGAGACATTTAATAGTCAAAGAAAATTATTAGATATGCAAGTTTTCTCAAATTACAGGTCATTTTTCCCCATGACCATGAAAACCAATTAGCTCTATACAACAATCTGTTACAGACCATTCAACACAGCTTTTCAAATGGCAATTATTCTAGCACAATTCCCCCAGCAGGGGATACACAAGTACAGAATCATCAATACAGAGCAGACACTAGACTAAAATCATCGCTCTGCTTCTCAAAAGCATTGGGTCCTTGGACAGTTGCTAAACCTCTTTGGGCCTGTTTCTCCATCTGTAAAATGAAGACAATAGTCCCTACTGTGTAAGGCTGTGGTAGGCATGAACGAGGACAAGGCATGTAAAGCATTACTGCAGGCCAGGCACGCAGTGTAAACTCAGTATTACTGACTATTACCATCACTACACTGCTTGGAACAAAGAGCACTGTATTAGAAAGCCAGAGACCCACAACACAGGAATTTCTGACGTTATCCATTAACTCCACGTCCTTAGGCAAGTCACCTGAGGCTCCCTGGGCTTTGGATGTCTTATTTGTAAATGAGAAATGGTAACACCATGGGGCAAGGGGTATTATGAAATAATTTCTTGAAGTCCCCTCCAAGATCTATGATTCTATAATTAGGGCCTTTCTTTAACCCTATATTTTAATCTAGAAAGACCTCAAGGGCCAACCATGAACTTGCAGGTGAAGATTCAATACCAGAAAATCGTAGGCCCCACAATTTGCCAGTACCTTACCTCATTTGAGAATGTGCGAACATCAAAAAAAGCAATAATGGAACCATATTCACTGGACATCATGCACACGGAGAGTGTGAGGTTATCACAGCTCAGGGCCAGGTGATGTATCGAGAACTTCATAGGAACTAGCAAGCTTTGTACTTTCTCAACTTTGAAAACACAAAAAAAAGACAAAGCAGAAAATGTAATGTTTCAAACAAAAGCCACAACCTCTTTATTGAAGTCTATGTGAAACAATTTTTGCATCTATAGAAACACACAAACACACCCTGATACCTAGTCATGCAGATAAATCTTAGCTTTTCTACAAATGCATACTGATGTATTAAGTAACAACCTGGGGAAACTAAGTGTGGCTGTTGTCCTGTTGAAAAGTGTCCTGGACCATATTTTGCCACCAATGTTCCGAATAGTACACTTTCCCTTGGTCCGGATGGTACTATTGTGCCAACTAAAAAACCATGTGACAAAACCCTTCTCCAAGAGAGCCGGAACCCATGTTCAATGAAGCAAAAATAAAAGCATGACAGAATGGTAAATTCTTCTTCCCTCTTGAGCTCAAAGGAACAACTCATTGAAAGAAGGAATACAAAAGACCCAAGAGGACAACCAGAGAGGCTTCCAGCATTCTACCTAGGAGAAGTAGGAGATCTACCGAGAAGAAGGCTTGGGGGGGTCCACCTCAGGACTAACAGTAGTTTTAACTTTAATACTAGAATGATTTCTTGGGAAAAGAAACTACGTCACCCCACACTTCTCTACACTCCTCCGTCTACTCGGCATCATATAGCAAGTAATTACCTATCTTATTGGGATCGTCTCCAGGTTTATTTTGAACAAGAAGATTTTTAGTAGGAAAAATCTGCAGCCCACTGGCTCCACCAGCAAAGACCAGGCCATACTTGTTGGACACAGCAAGCAGACTTGAGCGTTCCTTGGGCAACTCCTCAGGGGAATCAAAGATCCTCACTTTCTTCAGTGCTCTAAACTGAAAATCCTGTTGTGAGGGATCAAAACAAGATCAAATCAGGGAAGAACAGGAAATTAAATCATGTTTGCCATATTCCAACAGACCAAATTCCAGCACAGTCCAAATGACTGTGTGGGTCAGTCATTTTTTTTTTTTTTAGATACTGTTTTTTTTATTTTGGAACCAATACATAATCACATGAGCAACATTGTGGTTACTAGATTTCCCCCATTATGAAGTCCCCACTACATACCCCATTACAGTTACTGTCCATCAGCGTACTAAGATGCTATGGAGTCACTATTTGTCTTCTCTGTGCTGTACTGCCTTCCCCGTGCTGCTCCCCCACCAACACTGTGTGTGCTAATCGTAATGCCCCTTTTTCCCCCTTATCCCTCCCTTCCCATCCACCCTCCCCAGTCCCTTTCCCTTTGGTAACTGTTAGTCCATTCTTGGGTTCTGTGAGTCTGCTGCTGTTTTGTTCCTTCAGTTTTTGGTTTGTTCTTATGTTCCACAGATGAGTGAAATCATTTGATACTTGTCTTTCTCCACCTGGCTTATTTCACTGAGCATAATACCCTCTAGCTCCATCCATGTTGTTGCAAATGGTAGTATTTGTTTACTTCTTATGGCTGAATAATATTCCATTGTGTATATGTACCACATCTTCTTTATCCATTCATCTACTGATGGACACTTAGGTTGCTTTCATTTCTTGGCTACTGTAAATAGTGCTGCGATAAACATAGGGGTACATATGTCTTTTTGAAACTGGGATCCTGTATTCTTAGGGTAAATTCCTAGGATTGGAATTCCTGGGTCAAATGGCATTTCTATTTTGAGTTTTTTGAGGAACCTCCATACTGCTTTCCACAATGGGTGAACTAGTTTACATTCCCACCATCAGTGCAGGAGGGTTCCCCTTTCTCTACATCCTCACCAGCATTTGTTGTTCCTAGTCTTTTCTATGTTGGCCATCCTAACTGGTGTGAGGTGATATCTCATTGTGGTTTTAATTTGCATTTCCCTGATAATTAGCAATGTGGAGCATCATTTTCATGTGCCTGTTGGCCATCTGAATTTCTTCTTTGGAGAAGTGTGTGTTCATATCCTCCACCCATTTTTTAATAGGGTTATTTGCTTTTTGTTTGTTGAGGTGTGTGAGTTCTTTATATATTTTGAGTTTTGAGTCCTTGTCAGGGCTCAGTCATTTTTAAGCTTTCTGTGTGTAGTGTGGTGTCTGGCATAGCACTTAATGTTTATTCAATGAAATAAATGTTTACAAATTCTTGCATACGTCCTTCCTTGACTAAGCTCACATTGATCTTTTCCTTGTCTGCATTCCTAGTTTATTACCCTAACTACCACAAGCTGCAGTTTATTATTTATAATCTTGTCCTATTTCATGGTATGTATTGTCTCCCAGAGCAGTGCTTAATAAATTTTTGTTAAATATTGAAAGCTATCACCTAGCTACACTGCAAGCTCCCACATCCAGTGTAGTACTCAACAAATGTATATGGATTCAATGACACTGAAAGATGACCAAATCCCAAACAGTAAACAAAATTCCACCACAGAAAAGGATATATACGGTCAATCTCTTGGGGTTCAATGCCTATAAACATACCTGAATGCTATGAGGACATCAAAACACAAGTCTAAAACCCTTAACACCATCTATAAACCCAGGCACAGCTGGACCCACCCACCCCTGAAGCCTCACTCCCTCCACCCTGCTTCCCTCCAAAAAGTGCATCATCACCTGTGCACAGCCAGGGCCAACTGACTCCCACCTACATTTTCATCTCCTGCAATTTTCAGGCTCCTTAGTGCCTTAGGGCTTGGAAGCCTACCTATATGCTTTCAAAGACAATTTTCAGTGTGTACACTTCCTGGTAAAAGAGTTTCAGAAGTGTACCAACTGCTGTGTTAAGCTGTACTACCTATAGCTTATTTTCTTCTTCAATTTCGAAGCTATCTTCAAGTCAAGGTTTTGGTGAAAAGAATGTGAATCCCCTTTTGCTAACATTCCAAGAGTGTAAGAGCCAAAGAGAGCCTTTCTCAGCCTTCATCTTTGTACATTTACAGTGTTTCGTACAGGTTCCCTAACATACCCCACATACTAATTTCCTTGGATCTGACATTTAATGTAAGTGCTAGAAGATTAAATGAAATACTCTTAGTTCCAACTGCATATGGTGACCAGAAATTTACACAGCTTTCCAGGTGAGACCATACCATGTTTCACACAGGAGTAGAATAAAATTTTCAGTCTTTTTGTAATTCTGGTCCTGATAATCCCAAATACCCTTATTTGGGTCATGGTCATATGGATGTGAAGAGCTAGTGGGATGAAGAGGCACAGGAGAGCTCTCCTTTCTGTAATAATCCATAACTCAAAGCAGACTATCATCTTCTAAGTCTGTGATCTAAAATGTTTTTTTCCTTCTGCCCCAGCATATACGAGGAATATGGTGTTGCAGGGAAAATGCAAGTTCCCATGGCCAGGATGCCCACCTGACCCTAATCTACTTGACCACCGCCCACATCAATGATATAATACTTGGCTTACCGCGCAGGTGCATGCTTACACCTGTGTTGGCAATGAGCCACTATTGTCTGTGTTGCTATAGGATTGTGGACTTGCTACATGTGGATGCAGATCCACAGATAAGGACGGGATTCTAGATTCTAGCGCTGGACCTGCCACCACGAGAATAAAGCCTGGTGTAAGACCTTTTACTCCCAACTCTCTGTTGTCATTTTTCGGTCTCACCAAACCCAGAGTGGAAACCCTCTGGCGCTACAGGTGTACTCTCATTGGGTGGCTCAGCCCCCGCACTGTTTGTCAGGAAGAATCAGTAGTTCTGTAAATATGGGATGATTACAACCCTCTGAATGCATTTCAGTGATTCGTTGTTCAAATGCCTAAAATCTTCCTGTAACTTACTCCCTTTCAGGTGTTCGTAACTATCATATGGATCCACCTGCCCCTCTCTTTAGTTCCTGACTTTAGGCTGATTTCTAGTACCAAAACAGTCCTCCATTCCGGTTAACCAAACGTTTAGTGGATAGGTGATGAGCCCTAACTCTGCATTAGGCAAGCCTGGACCATCTTACAGAGTAGTACACGGACAGCAAAGAAGAGAGGGTCTTTAAAAGATAGAAGTAAAAAATAACACCTGGATTTCAGCCATCTTGTCAAATGTGACTTTGGAAAGTTTTTTTTCCGAGCCTCTATTTGCTCCTCTATATTAAAAACTATTCGATAGGGCTGCTGTTATGATTACCACGGTAAATGCTGAGAACATAGTTACTAGCTCTACTTCGACCACCACATGAAAGTAGCTAGGGTAACGCACTGGACGCACACAAGACCAGGAACTGCATTCGGCGGGGCTGCCGTTGCAGGCAACACAGCAGAGTGCTCCAGGGCACGCTGGCGAAAACTCTGAACGCGGCAAGCAGTTCAGACGGGAGGCGGGGCAACCAAGGCAACGCCGGCTAAGCTGAGGAAAGGAGGGAGGCCCCGGCCAGTCTCTGACCTTCATCTCCCGCTCGGGGATCATGGTATCCATCTCGTCTCCCATCGCGCCGCCCTCACTTGGTCGAAGCAGCCGCCGCTGCTGCCGGGCCTTACCCACTCAGACCAGGCCGCTCGGAGGCCAACTTCCTTCCCTGCCCGCTAGCGGAGCGCAGCCGACCCTGTATTTCCGGTGCCCTACTGTGACGTCACAAACCTCCGTGGGCGGCACGGTCGTGGGGGATTGGCTACCCTCCGAAGACGCGCGCCCTCCGGGCCACCGCCTCCCATTGGCCGGCTAGACGAGTAGAGGGCGGCCCCCAGCCTGCGCGCCTGCGTACTGGACGCCCCGGTGCTTCCTTGCTTTTGTAGCTGAAGCCCGTTAGCTTTGGGTTGGTCTCATTCACTGGGCGGCTCACGTTGAGCGCTTAACGCTCGGGGTCCCGATGAGACCTCGCAGTAACCCTTAGATGTAAGTGGTTATTAGTAGTTCCGGATTCAGAGAACTTGGAACTTGACGAACATTTCCAGGGGGCAGGTCTTGAGAGAGTCTCTGGCGGGATGTGTGAGGAGGAAACGAGGTTCAGAAAGGGGACGGGTAGGGCCGCGCCACGGGAGACCCCGGCGTGTCTAAGCGCAAGGCTGAAAGAGGAGGCAAAAGGGACCAAAGATCAGCTTTGTCTACTCCTTTCAAGGCTGTCATTTCCAGAGCAAGAGCCTAGAAACTGCGCAAAAACACTTCAGATGTGTTACTTAATCTTCAAGCCAGCCTAGGCACCTAGGGGTTATTACTGCCATTTAATTGATGAGGTAACTGGAAGCAGTTCAGAAAATTCCCCAATTCCCGTCAGAAAGCGGTGAGGCAGAATTAGAATTACTTAGATATGCGGATAGACTACACAATGCTATGTAGAAAATTTTCTAGTGGAATTACAAATGCTCTAGGGCAGAGATTCTTAACAGAGCCCATGGGCCAGCTTGGGGGTGGGAGTGCGGATATTTTGCCAGTTATATTTGGTTTTCAGCAAATTACTTTTCTGCTCTAAAATTTATAAACCAAGGATGACATAATAGACCTGTCTCCTGGGGCTGTTGCGAGGAGTAAATGAAGTTCAGCGGTTAACAGAGCCTGACACACAGGACACATTCATTCAATCTGTTAACTATATTAGCTAACTCTTCTGAATTTGCTGAGCCCAGAAACCATTCCCAAAAGATACCAATCAAAACTGTGATAAGTTTTATTTCCAGTCTGTAAAGACGGCATCTGTCACCGCACACACACACATGCACCGGTACACACATACTTCATCCACCCGAACTTGCCTGACAAACTCTTTCCTTTTGAGTTACAGGGATAAAGCCATACTTGGCATCCATATGTTGCTTGTCACATCAGCTAGATTTGGTCTTTCAGAAAGACGACAGCTGAAGTTCTAAGAAGCTGAGCCCTTAAGAGTCTTGGAGCCAATAACCACAATCTGAGATTCATACAGAGCCCCTCTCTCTCCAGGAGTTGAGTTCCAAGCAATGGTGAAGGAACTGGCAGGGTTTCCCAGGATATTCCCCATCCTATGAGAAGACTCTTGCCTGTCCTTTCCAGAAGCTGGAGACACACCCACTTGCTCTCCTCCCTTAAGGCTTCCTGCAGTCTTGTAAACAGCAGAACCCACCGAAATGAGTCTGGTTGTTCTCCGCTTTCTGAGGAAGGAACAGGCACGCTGACTATGATGGGCAATCAAGGAAGGCATCACTTTGCTCAAAGGTCTCAGCCTGTCCCAGACAGAAGCAGCAGTGGGAAGGAATAGGGGCAGGCAATTGCTCACCTCATGATTTCAGAGGTTAAAATAAACAAAACAAGGCAGGAGAGGGGGTGGGGTGAGATTTTACTTTTACAGGGAGAAATGTTTTGCTGGGATTTAAACTTCAACTGGCTCTGTGCATCTGAAGCAGCTCCTTAGGCTGAAGATCAGCAAGTCATGGCTGAATAATCTTGTTCCTGAACTGGTTGGGACCAGTAGATTGACCCAACCTGGCCATTTCCCCATCCCCTACCTGCTCCACACCCTCAAGCTGCTGTAAGAACAGCTCCTTGGGCCCTTGATCATGGGTCACTAATGAACTGCAGGGAGACCACACTGGCTCCAACCTCCAACAGCACCCAGACCTTTTCACTTAAGGTTTGGTGAAGCCTTCTCCAAGCTCTTCCTCAGGTTTGAGCCCAGTTAGACCTCCCAGGACTACAGTGCAGCTGCCCCATAGGCCTTTTTCCTAACATGCATCTCACTGTATTTTCTGGGTCTGACTTCTCCACTAGGCTCTGAATTCCATGAGTCTGTCCATTTCACTCCTGGTGGTTAATAAATAAGAAATAATGGATGGGTGCATCAGAATCCTGAGTGGACAGGGTAAGGAACTCCAGAACACAGGAGGGGTCAAGGCTGGGGTCCCTGCTCAGCCAAGATGGGCCTGAATATGACACTTTCCTGTGCAAGTTCTAAGAAATGGCTTGGCCAGGAAGGTCTAGGGAAGGCAGAACTGCAGAGGCAGGCCTGGCCCTTACCCAAACCCTGAGGCTGCCTTGGAGGCACAGGGGAGGGTGAGTCTGGCCCCAGGGCCTCCCCCAAGTGTTGACCTAGGAGATGGCCCCTCCCTGCCCCTTCCCTTGATTTCATCACCGACAGAAGCAGCCCAAAACAGAGATGAGGCATGGATCAGGCATCTAAACACCTGGGCTCCCATCTAGACTTTTCCATCTCTAGGTTAACCCCACCTTTGGACAAGGCACTTAATCCCTGTAGGTCACCAGATTTCTCACGTGTGAAATGAAAGGACTGGCCCAGCTAACCTACAGAGTGGATCAGGGCTCTAAAACCCTGTGAGTCCATAGTACAGGACACTGGTGACCCTAATCTAATCCCCAAGCTCAAGGTTTTGGGTGATTGGAAATGGAAAGATGAGAGAGAGACAGTGGACACAGCACATGTCAGGACAAAGTTGGAGGGATTTAAAGCTTATAATAGATGGTCAATAAATATCTGCTGAATAACTCAATGAATGAATGAATGAATGGCACAAGGTGGCAGGCAAATAGGGGAAGTGCAGTCAGGTTTCGAGCAGATTGAGATCAGAAGGGCAAACTGCTGATTTTCAGCTCTTGGCTTAACAGTGGTGCTGACTCTTTGTCATGATCAGTTTGTTCCTCTTTCTCTATCCTCTTGCCCTTGGCGTCCTCCCAAAAAGGCAGCACCAGATGAGCTGACCACCACACCCCCAAGGCCCCTGGCCTCTGCTCTGTCTCCAAAGCCTTTTGCTGCCCCAGCCAAGGGACAGGGGGCTGCACCCACCCTCTGAGCTGCCTGTAAAGGTGTAAAGGTGTGGCCGGGGTGGCAAGGCCAGAGGATTACTTCTGGAACATTCTTGAAGAATTCATATTGCCAAGCCTCTCTCCTGAGGCTTGAGGGGGGATTAGCTGGGGAGGTGGGATGCTGAGAAGCCGCATCCTGGGCAGCCCAGGGGCACGGGACCACAGAGCTCTAACGAGGCCCTGCAGACGTATGCCTACTCCAGGGCCTTCTGCAAATGGGCTGAGATCCTCACCAGGGCCAGGCCACTGAGCTCGCCCTTAGCTCAGAGACCTGCTGGCAGGATGACGGTGCCAGCTCCAAGGGCTCCAAGGGTGGGGATCACAGGCTTCCCCCTTCCCCATCCCTGCCCCTTCCAGTGTTTGGTTTGAAGTCAGCCCTACTGCACAGGGAGGGGGAAAGGAGGGGAGAGGGGGGGAGGATAACCCAGGCTCAGGATCCCTAACCCAGAGCCCCTTTAAGGCAGATAATTTGTGCTTTACGCAGAGATCACTGATTCTGCTGATGAAAAGCCCACAGACAAATGCACAACAACCAAGCAAAACAAAGACAGATCACAGTGAGTCGACAAGGGCAGGGAGGGTAGGGGCGGGTCCAGGCAGGGGTCCTCAGGGCAGGCTGGCAATGTCTCTCTCTGGAGGGGGGCCAGCTGGCTTGGGGCTGCTCTCGTTGGCTTTTCCTTCAAACATCATGACACTGGTTGGAGATGAAAGGAAAAAAAAAAAGACAGCATTAGCGTTCCTTTCCTCCTCCAGGGAAAGATCAGCCCAGCCCTCGTACCTGCAGGGTCCTCACCAAAGCACCCTTGCATCCATTCTCCATGCGAATCTGGGAGGCCCGTGATCACAGCTAAGTGGGAGGGGCCGCTAGTCCCAATTTGCAGAAGAGAAAACAGGTGCAAAGTAGCAACGTGACTCCTCGGAGCCACACAGGCAGTCCGAGGCAGGACAAGACTCCAGATCTCTGGGGTCTAGGCCAGGTGCCTTCTCCTAACCACACTGCCTGAAGGCAATGGAGCTAAACTGGGCCATGGCTCTGCTCAAAACCTCTTCAGACCTTCAAAAACCTCCCATGCTCTGAGAGTAAAGTCTGAAGGAGTAGAGAATAGGGGTTCAGGGTGTACCCTCTGAAAGGTACTACTAATTCCCTGCAGGTGACTCAAGCAAGACCCTCAGCCTTTTGCTGTGTTTCCATCTAGAAGTAGTTTCCACCTGGAAGTGAGGACACCGAAAGGGTTTACACCCACAGCTGTTCCAAGGGTCCCTGCCCTGCTCCATCTGTAGCCAATCCTCTAGCCTTACGTCCCATCCAAAAGGTGACAGTCCACAAATGGCTTATCCCTGAGCTCCTGATCTGTACATCTGGCTCCTTCTGCAACCTCTGCTCTTGGATGTCTAAGGGTACTTCCAACGTAACACATCGAAAGCTGAACTCTTCATTCCTGCCTTCCCCATGCGCTTCCCTCAAAGCACAGAGTGGCATCACCCAGTTACTCTGCCCCAGAGAGGTCAGAATCACTGGATTCTTCAGGTTACTTTACACCCCACAGCTGGGCATTTTAGCAAGCCTTCCAGCTCCACCTCCAAAATTACTCCCGATCCCTACAGCTCCTGCTCCCCCCACCTCCACTGATGCCTCTCCAAGCAGAGGGGCCTCATCTCTTGCCCGCAGATGCCCCCCGGCTGCCACTCTCACCCCTGCCACAGCCAGAGGGAGCCTTTTAAAAGTCAGCCCCTAACGAAGTACTCCACTCGCTGCAAAATGCTAAGTCTGAGGTGGCCTACAAGGCCCCATGTCACCTGGTCCCTGCCCATCTCTGCGGACTGATCCTTCACTCTCTGCACTCACTGATGCCTCAAACACAGCGGCCTCTGTGCTGTTCCTTGAGCGAGCATGGCTCTGCCTCAGGGCCTCTGCACTTGCTGTTCCCTCTGCCTGGAATGATTTTCCCCAGATCTTCACATGGTTCATCTCTTCACATCTCCCTCACTCAGGACTCCGGGTAAATGTTGCCTTTTCAATGAGATCCTCCCTACGCATTATCCCCTCCCTCTCTGTTTCTCCTGTCACTTTATTTTTCTTTGCACTATACCACTGCAATCTGGTGATTTGATTTTTCAGGGTTTTTTTGTCTGTCTCCTGCCATTAGAATGGAAGCTCCATGGGGCAAGCAATTCACATACCCCGGCACTTAGCCTAATTCCTGGCACATAGTTGGTGCTCAATAAATATTTACTGAATTAATAAATGATAAATCTAAGGAGTCAGCATGTAGTCCAGTGGCTGACATATAGAAATGTCTCTAAGTCTTAGGTGTCATTTTAATAGTATCATGACACTCACTGTGACCACGTGGCCTCTCGGGTCCAGTGGAATGATTTTCCCCAGGAGATCTGGGTGATCTTCCCACCACGCCTCCTATCCTGTCCCGCCCATACCGACAGCTCTGACCAGCCCGAACTGTGGGCTCACGAGCAGGTTACTCAGCTTCCCCCTTTGTTAAATGAGACAGGTATATTTTACATATGTGCTTTTTAAGAAAAAAGTTAATCTTATTTCATAAAAACCAAGTGAGTGTCTTTTTCAACCTGGAAAAATACTATGAGACTCTTCCAGAATTTCTCTGTAGCTCTTCAGTGGGGAAGTACGTATGAAATGTAATTTTGGCCACAATATACTAGGTGTGTGCATCACCCAGGTACTGGGCTAGACCCTTCATCTGTGTTATCTCATTCAGAACACTTCACACGGGATACTGAATATCATCTTTCTCCTACCGAGAAAGACACTAGGGCCCAGGAACCAAAGCTGATTTGCCCAGGGTCATTTCAGTAACAAGTAATGACATCAAGATTTGAACTTTACCTCCCTTTAGGGCAGTTTTTACCTCTATATTATGCTCCCAACAACCCCGTGGGGTAGTAGAGTCACTTTCCAAATGAGGAAACTGAGGCTCAAAAAGTTTCAACAGTAGATATATCATCACCACCACCATCAGAGCTGGCACTTCCTCAGCGCAGATCCTGCTACAGGCTGAGCTACTCTGCTACAGGCTGATTCTGTCGGCAGAGTACGTATTCAAGTGACCATTTAAACAGATGAGGAAGTCGGGTTCAGAGCAATTAAGAACCTTGCCCAGCAGGTCACAAAATGAGTTCCTCCTCTGGGGAATGACTGAGGTGCCCGAGCCAGGGGCCTCTCACACACAACGACCTTGTCTTCCAAGATCCCAGGAGAGGTGCTAGATACTCACAGCTTGAGGACAGCTGACCGTTTCCCCAGCATCATGTTCACAAAGTCTCGGTAGGAGATGGTGTCGCTGACCCCACCCGTCACCTCTGAGATCATCTTCTTCATCTCCAGGTGTGTCTTGGGGACCCCAAGCTTCTCCATCATCCTCTTTAAAGACATGAGGTCTGCCAGAGGAAGAGCAGATCCGTTAAGTGGACCTGGACTGCAGGGGCTGAGTGGGGAAGGTGGTAAAGCCTCCCTTTAGCACCCATACCCAGAAGGAGCCCAGAAGGATGACCCTTTTGGGAAACTGCAGTCAATGGCCTTTCTCCTTTACGGAGAATGAGCCCATCACGCCTTCCCTGCTCTCTTTGGAGGCAGCATGGCCTAGTGGTTAGGGACATGGGTCTCTAGAGTCAGACTTGGGGTGGAATCCAGCTCTGCTATTCCCAGTTGTGGGACTTGGGGCAAAGCACTTAACATCTCTGAACCCCTGCTCCCATCAGAGGCAAAATGGACTGATGGGATCACTGGGAGGGACAAAGCCCAAGCAGCACGCGGCACAAAGCAGTGCTCAGCAATGCAGCCGCAGTTCTTTACTGTGATCTTGGCGGCTCCCCAAGGTTCAGGTGAGCCATGTGCCTGCTGTTGCAGCTGCCCTGGAAGTCACAGCCTAGCCAGATGGGGTCAGGAAGGTGGCCTGACCCCAGGCATTGGAAGCTGCTCTCCAAGGAGCTGAGCAGCAGCTCTCTCCACCCGCCACTCCCACCCTGCAGCTTTAGGGCTCCTCCTTGTTGGAAGGGACAGGGTGCCAAAATATCCTGCAGAGCAGGAAAACCAACAAAGGAGCAAATGCAAGAAAAACAAGGGAGGTACCAAAAAGCCACTGCACCATGAGGAGTGGCTGCCTCTGACCTTCTGGCAGCCAAGATGGGAGGCAGTTTCCTCCAGATTGTTCCACAAACAATGGGGCAGCAAAGGATGGCGGCAGAGGGGTGAGGCAGGGGCCCGATTTTAGGCCCCGGGGAGTGGTGTGCCAGCTCACCCAAGTGGTGAGGTGGGCGGGACTGGTGCCAGACCCCTAGGTGCCAGGATGTCCAGGGCATTTCAAAGAAAGCTGGGCAGCGCTCTGCAGGAAGAAGTAAAAGGTCCTCCGCATACTGCTGGCCAGGCTCTAATCGGTAAGACCTTTCTGGAAGGTAGTTTGGAAAGATGCTTGCAGAAGCTTTTGACCCAGAATGTCTAATTCCTGAGATTTACCCTAAAGAAATAATCAGGGATGTGGACAAAGATGCTCTTCAGGGATTATCAATCATAATTAAAACTAGAAATCATCTAAATGGATGATACTAGGGCACTGGCTGAGTAATTTTATAGTCCATCCCATAATGGAATATTATGCAGCTATTAACTATATTTCAAAAGAAAAGCTAATCATATGTCAAAATACAAGATGTAAATGAAAATAAAAGAGGTTCTAAAACAGTATGAAGCAGCATTTGTGATCAGAACAAAGAGTGGAAGGATATAAACCAGAATGTTTACAGCAGCTATTTTTGGGAGGTGGGATTGTGGGTGACATATTTTTGTCTTTGGGCTTTGCTGTGCTTTCCAAAAAATTGGTTTTGTTTTTTTTTTGGAAAGGGGTTTTTTATCATGTAAAGAGACTAATTGTACAGAGTGAAGACTGTACTGACAAGGTGGGGTGAGGGAGACCCAGAGGGCCGAGCCAGGAGGCTGGAGGGGTGGCATCCCAGGCCTCCGGACCTCCTCGGGCATCCAGGCGGTGGGGGGTGTGGGCAGGGAAGACTGAACAGCAGTCGTACCCGCCCCCTATTCCCTCTCCCCCCACTACTGGATAGGAAGGAGCCAGGCTATATCCATTGACGCAGGAGAATATAGCAGGAACACTTCAACACCCCATTCCAAACCCCTTTCCAAAACTGTTAATGATGAAAATGTATTCAATTGATAACTCCCAGTTTCTTTTCCTAAAAAAAAGGGGGTGGTGGTGGAAAGTATTCAAAAGGGAGAAGAGGAAGAGAAGACTGAGGAGTGGAAATGCTGGCAGTGGCCACACTGAACATGTGGGGTGAAATGGAGGAGGCATACCCGTATGGAGACCAAGGGCTGGGATCTGGGTCCTGCACCTGCCACTTAATGACCACATGCCCCAAGCAAGTGATTCACCTTTCGGAGCCTGGGTTCCTCATCTGTACAACAGGGATAAGTAAACCCACCTTAACCATGCCATAGCATTGTGGTGAAGGCCAAGATATGATTTGGAACATAAAGGTCATGGGACAGGCATTTGTCACTCCAGCACCTGGCTGGCAGGACACAATATGGGTCTGTTGGAGACAGAATCAAGGTACATGAGAGCACCTTGTCAGGTGACAAGAAGGACAGCATACAAATGGATGGACAGGCCTGAGGACAAAGGAAACACCAGCCCCCTGGGCCAGGGCATCAACAGCTTGAGCATCTCCAGCCATGGGCAGAGGTGACACCCTCTGTCCTGAGTCCTGTAGCACTTGGGACGGTGAGGTTGGCGGACGGATGAAACGGGGAGAGGAGTCGGGCAGTGGATCAGGGCAGAAAGCAAAGGGGTCATGGCCAGCTTGGCTGGGCCTGCGCACCAGAGAAGCTTCGGTGTGGACTCCTCCCTGTGACCCTCACCCACACCCTTGGTAGGCCTGTCTCGGTCCTCACACCTCTACCCGCAGAACACCCTCCTCCCCCGGGACACTCAAGGAAGGCCTCACTCACCAATCTCGCCCTCATTGTTCAGGTCAAACTCCATGTACTTCTCTGGAAATCACAGAGCAGAAGTGGCATTAGCTTGGAAGCAGGGTTGCCCCGCTGCAGGGTCCCAATAACGTGTAACTGGCTAGGTCCACCAGGAGCCCACACCATCCTCCTCACCCCCACGCCATTTTCTCCGGAGAAAGAGTTCAACCTGCCTGCACCCCTGCCCACCGCCTCCCATGGACACAATGGAGAAAGGTGCCCAGGGGGCCACTGTGACCCTCTGCAGAGGAAGACAGCTGCTTCCTCCCACCTCCCCAGCAGCACAGGCTGGCTGCATCCGAATTGGCTGCAAAGTGACTAGAATAGATTTCTGGCCCTGGAGATGCCCATTTGGTGGGTTTGGGAAGGATGGAGCTGGGGCAGGATTGGTGTGTTTTTAGAGTGTCTCAGGTGATTCTCATGGGCAGCCAGGTGTGGGAATCACAGATTTAAGGAGTCTCTGTGGTTCTGAACCTTTTGGGGTATTGTGGGCACCAGTGAGAATCTGCTGCTCTGCTGGAAGAAATGCCCACAGACGTGCCCTTGACCACAGGGCATAGTGCCCAGGGGTCCACAGGCCGCCCTCAAAACCTCACCAATAGACTTGGAGCTAAAGCTTCCTGATCGGGGGGTCCACGGAGCCTCCAACAGTCAGGGAGCAAGGAGCTTACCGTCTTCCCACAAGGGCTGCGTGTGCAAGCAGGTCATGCAGTCCTGGGCAGGAAGAACCCACTCCGGCCAGAACAGGGCCCTCAGGCTCTCTTATGCATGGAGCAGCCAACACGAGAAAGCCGTGACCTTCAGCCTCTCGACCTTCAGCCTCCCGGGCTGCCTCTCCCGGAGCCCCTCGGCTCCACGCCTACTGCTCTTGCCACTCCCACCTGTTCCCCACCTGCTCCTGCTCAGGGCTGGCAGCCCCCCTGCCTGGAATGTTCCTCCCAGGTGTTCTGAGGGCCCCTCCTCATGCCTTCAGGGGCCCCCCACCTTTCTAAGGGCACCACCACCCCCCGCAAAGCACCTACTGCCCCCCCTGACCGCTCTGGGCTGCCGTGAGCTCTTGTCACTGTCCCCTCCCCTGCTAGGACACGGGCTGCTTTGGGCAGTGGCCAGCTCGTGTATGCCCAGGCCTGGAGGGGTAAGTGCTCGTTTGGAGGTCAAATAAGTGAATGATCCGAAGACTTCCAAGGTAACGTCTTGGGGTCCGAGTCCACCCGACAGACCCAATCCTACACCCCAGTGAAGACAGGGGGAGTGGATGTTAGGCTCCCGAGACCTCTGTTCCTTCTCCCAGAGCCACTGCTGAGAAGTGACCCATAGGTTTGCAGAGAGAAGGGCATGGACTGCTCCTCCTCGCTCTCCTAGGGGCAGCTCAGAGGGCGTGGGGATGGCACTGGGATGGGTGTCTTTGTTCTAGTTCTGTTCTTTTCTTTTTTTTTTTAATATAAAAAGCACTGCTGCCTAATGGTTAGGAACCGGGGCTTTGGAGAGAGACCAGTACGTGTTCAAGCCCCAATTCTGGGGAGCTGTGTGACCCCAGGTGAATGACCCCACCTCCTCCCTGAGCCCGAGTTTCTTCATCAATAAATTCAAGCCTGCGCCCTCTCCCTCATGACTGGACTGGACTGACTTAGGGTGCTCACGGCACAGCATTCCAAGTGCTCCCCACGAAGTCCTGCTCAACAGATGCGGAGCGGTCAGTGCCCTGCTGACGGCGGCTCAGCTGGGAGCGGCCCAGGAACACTTGGCAGGTCTGGCCTTGGAGCAGGGAGGACGCCTGCCCCGCCAGGGGTGCGGCCTCGAGGATCTGTGCCGGGGTCCGCAGCGTGCCCAGGGCCCCCTGCACCCCGAGGGCATCTCCCGGGCAGGAAGGGTGGGCCCGTCCCGCTCCTTATGTGCAGGGCTCCTCTCCTTTTGAGCTGCTGGCTGGGGACCAAGCGCCGGAGCCCAGAACAGAGGGAGCTTTATGCCGCCCCCTCTCCCGCGCGGTCTCCGGCTCTGTTTTCTTTTCATCCCGTGCTGCCGGGATTCAATGGGCAGAAACTCTGCCCCCTGCCCCACTGTGGCAACACAAATGTCCATTCTCCACAGGGGCTACCGAGATGCTCCACCATGAAGGGGGAGAAGCCAGGGCTGCTACAAAGAGCTGATTGTGTGCTGGCGCCCTGGGAGTGAGCAGGACCTGGGCAGCAGCGGCCGGGAGCCACCCTGAAGCCTGCTGGGCAGTGGGGGGAGAGGGACAGGACAGGCTGGGGCCTGCAGGCGAGGGGTGAGAGGGCCCGGAGTGGCACAGAGGCAGGCGGAGGACCTGTGGCCCCTGGCTGGGCACCTTGTCTCCCAGTCTGCCAGGAAAAGGGGTGTTCTGGATGAAAGAAGGGTGCAGCCTGGCCCTGTGGGGGGTGCGGGCAGAGGGCCAGCCAGCTCTCCTGGGAGGTCGGGGGTGGGGGAGACATGGTGGTGGCAGTGGCAGCTTACCTTTGAAGGCTGCAAGCTTTTCAGGCAGGTTCTCTTCATCACTGTACTTCTGGTCACAGAGAAACTCCTACAGAGATGACAGGCCAGTGCTGAGTAAGGGGTGAGTGGGCAGAACTTGCCAGCTGGCAGGCCCGTTGCCCCAGGGTTGCCCTCTCCCACCAGGTGGCTGGGCTTGGCCAGGCGTGGCAGCCATCCTCCCGCCAACCCTCAGAGGGAGAGCTGAAGAGTCCACTCTGTGGGAGGGAA
The DNA here is from genome assembly GCA_029783875.1 of Phataginus tricuspis. Lineage (NCBI taxonomy): Eukaryota > Metazoa > Chordata > Mammalia > Pholidota > Manidae > Phataginus > Phataginus tricuspis. The sequence continues at coordinate 5,209,865 of JAQQAC010002172.1, forward strand.
GCACGCTCAGCAGCTGGCGGTGGGGCCCAGAGGGTCTACACTAGAAGACGAAACACCTTCAGTCCGCCTCTGAATTACCAGTGCAGGGGCCTGGGCCTCCCTCCAGGGCTCCCTGGCTCTGGGACCCGTGAAGCCATGATCCCCAAAGACAAGCTACCTGGTGCCAGCACTAACTTCTTAGGTATGTGACCCTAGCATGTCAATTCCTGTCCAGACCACTTCAGCTTTATCTGCCAGGTGGCTATCATTATCAGAGCTACCTCTTGAGTTTGTGTGAGAATCCAAGGAGCATGTGCGGATAACTCGTGGCATAGAGCAAGTGCTCGGTAAACAGCAGGTATTGTATTTTTTGTCTCTGCTCTAGCCAGAAAATGACCGTACACTGCTTGGGAGGTCACTTACCCTCTCACCAGGGCTCACCTTACCCTCAGATGCTTGGAGAGACTCAAGTCCCTTCAGAACCGAGTGGCAGGGAGATGTGGGAACTAAAACAGCCTCGAGAATGAAGCACTTACCCACATGATCTCATCAGCCCTCCCAGTGGGCCCAAGAGGTCTGCTATTATTTCTCCCACTTTACAGATGAGGGAATGCACAACCAGAGCCTCAGCTCAGCTCCATCTCGCTCAGAGCCTGCATCCTTAACCCTGACACTTAAAGATGGGCAGATAGCAGGCATTCCTCTGGCTTCAAAACGAAGAGCTGCCAGTTAGTTGGCACCTGCTGTGCCGGGCACAGTGCCAGGTCATCTTACTTGCCTGGTTGCTCAGCTTCAAGCGGCCCTGGAACCTGTACTCAAATGGCAAAGCAAAGGGTGTGTCCCCACCCTAGCCCTGGACTCTGAAAAACCCCTCTCCTCGGGGCCTAGCTCCCATTACTGAGCTGATCGGACCTGGGCATTGCTTTCTAGTCATTCATTCACGTAACAGTTTCTGGAGGAACTGCTCTGTTCTAAGCATCAAGGAAGCAGGTGGGGCCGAGGTGAATAAAACAAGGTCCTTATCCTAAGATTATACGAGGCCACGTTTAAAATGATGTTAAATATTATCTGTGTCAACCACTCAATCTGTTTCTAAATTCCTGCTATTTCCCATTAAGTGACGACCGACTCCATGCCTCCCCGTATCCTCAGCCGGGGAACTCACTACCTTGCCAGTCTGTCACGTCAACCTCCAAGAGGCTTAAAGTGGCCTAGGAGAATGACAAGATCCTGGGTGACAATAGAACACTCTGGGTTTGGATCTCAGCCCCCTCCCTGCTAGCTGTGAAACGGGCACAGGATACCCCCTCGTGGGGCACCTGCCCCTCAATGGGGATAACCCACTGCAAACACTTAGCGCCAGGCTCAAACATCAGCTCTCAATAAGCAAGGGGTATGGTTACAGGGTGAGGCCGAATATGATTCCTGCAGGGTGGTGACTCAGCACCCTTTGACAGAGAAGAAACCCACCTGCCCACGTGGCTGCGCTCTCTGGACTGGAGGGAGTTGCACTGATCGCCCCCTGGCTTTTGGTTGGTTTGGAACCTGGGCCTATAAGACTCCAGGACCTGCGCCTCCGGCAGCCTGGCAAGGAACAGACCCAGGCCTTGCGGGGTCCGGCTGGCTTGGCCATAGCCTCACTGGGGGCCCCATTACCATGTCCCCACCTCCACTGAGCTGCAGCTAGACCCTTCTCCTGAGCCTGGGAGGCTGCCGCACTCCTGGCTGGCTCTGTCCAGGACTTCCCTTCCTCTCGGCTCTGCCTCATAGCTCTTCTCCACTGCCGCCCCTGCCCCCTTCTCTGACCAAAAGTAGGACAATGAACTGTTGTCTGTGACCCTGAGCACACCAGGCACCTCCTGGGGTCACAGTTCCCATATCTGTCCAGCAGAGGCACAAATAGGTCAGTGGTTCCCAGACTTTGGGATAATGCTGAAAGAAACACTTCCCAAAAACTTAAAGATAGGGGGAAGTGCTAATACAGGGCTGCAAAGTTTTAATTTTGTCAAGACTATAAACAATTACATTGACTTGCTGTCATGAGTTCAGAAAAGGACATTTTGTAAGAGTGGAAAGTTCATCACCTCAGAATTTAAAAATGGAATCCATTTAGCCTACATTCAACTCACTACGTTGCCCGTGTCCCTTTCACTTGGCCACTTTAGGAACTGGGAAACCTTCGTGGGGAGGCACGAGGGCACAGGCCGGGCCCAACATCTGGGAACCTCTGGAGAGAACCTGGCAGCTCTCCCAGCACCCACGCTCTGGTCGACCAGAAATCCTGCACCAGCCCGGAGCCTGTCTATAATAGGTACCAACCACCTCTAGAGGCCCAGGCAGACTTGGTTCCCGGGGTAGGACATGGTCCCTGGTCTTGGAGGCAAATCACACACAGACAAATCTAGAACAATCAAGCAGCGGCTGGGAGCAAGGACCAGAGCTCGAGGGGACCCGGAGGGCAGCTCTCAGCAGGCATGGCCGCTCTGGGGGGTCCAGAATGATCGTCTTTTCCCTGATGACGCCAGTTTTTGCTTTGCACTTACCTCCATTGAACAAACTATTTTTTGTGTGTCCCCCGGAGCCTCCCCACGAGAGCGGGCACCTCAGCCACTCTGGCCTCCTTTCTATGCTGCCCCATGCCAGGCTCCCACCTTGGGGCCTTTGTTCTAGCTGTGCTCCCTGCCTGGAGCGCTCAGCCCCACATATCTGCATGGCTTTCTCCCTCCCCACCTTCAAGTCATTGCTGAACCGCCACTTCTCAGTGAGGCCCCCCTGCCACTGCAGTCCCCTGCCTCCACTTCCGATCCACCTTATCTTTCTGGGCACCTCCTTTTACTGCACAGGAAGAATCGCCTCCTGACACTGCAACTGCATTGCCCATTGCCTAGCTCCCCCTGCTAGAGTGTAGGTTCCACATAGCAGGTGATCGATAAATATCTGCAGGATGAGTGAATGAATTGAGACTCAGAGAAGATAAATAACTTGCTCAAAGCAGCAGAGATAGCAAGTGGCTGAGCTGGAGGCCGCCTGGGTTCCCTCCCTGTGCAGAGGTGAGTGAAACTGACCCAAGGAAGTGGGTACTGGAAGTATGCTGGGAGGAGGCAGGTCCTTGGTGACAGGATCTAGAAGGATGTTTTTACTGTCACATGCCCCACGGATACCTAGTACCCAGCGGTGCCCCATGTCTAGTAGGTGGTCAAAAGATGCCTGTCGAATGAGTGGAGAAGCCTGCTGTTTGGCCCAGAATTAGTCTCTCCACTCTCCCCACTCAAATGGTAAGACAGCCCTGCAAAGGTGAGTATATGTGACGGAGACTGGACGGACTCAGAGACTAGAATCACATTTTTCCCTAGAGCCCAAAATGACAAATGCTTGAGCCCCAGAATGACCAGGGTTGAGAGAAGCAGCTGACCCATTTGTGCGTGGGCAGGCAGCCCTTGCTGACCCTGGGCTTAGGACAGCTGTGTGGACCATGCCTGCGGCAGGAGGCCGGGGACAGGCTGGCTCGCAGGCCACAGGAGCAGGCGTTCCTCTGGCTGCGCTGCCCATTCCCACCCCACCTGCAAGCTTTGGATTCTTGGTTCCTGCTCATGCACAGCCCACGGCTTCCTCCCTCCAGGCGCCCTCCCCCCATACTCTTGCCCAGCTCAGGGCACAGCCACACCCAGTGGGCAGGTCCCTATCTGTCCAGACTCCAGGACCCCCAGCTGCCCTGACTCTGGGGCCCCAGGTGGAGGAAACAGAGGCAGAAGCCACCCTGGATGTTTGGAAGAAAAGCAAAAGAAGAAACAAAAAGAGCCAGCTGGAGGCAGAATGCCTGGCTTTGAACACGCCAGAGCCGTGTGAGACTCACTTCATGTGTCTGCGCCTTGGTTTCCTCATCTGTAGGAAGGATAAAAATATCTCAGGCTTGTTCTGAGAATTACAGTAGGTAAGTAAATAGATGTAAAGTGCTTAACACAGTGCCTGGCACTTAGAAAATGCTAAATAAATGTTAGCTATTTATTATTCTCTTCTAACATTCAGATCTGAACAGCGCATTTATAACCCCCAGAGTTCTTCATCCAGACCATCATCAATTAAACAGGTTAGGAAGCAAACCTCCTCCCACAACTTCTGCTGGTTATGATTTCTCTTTCCCCTTTCTGGATATCCTCAGTTGACAGATGGGACAACGGAGGCAGAAAGGTTGCTCAGCTCAGGATAACAACGGTTTAACAAATGCAAGGTCTACCTCCCTTCACCAGCTCAGCTCTCTCCCTACCCCAAACAAAGAGAAGGTGGCCAAGCCAAAACTGGGCAAAGAAAGTCAATACTGGTAGTTACCTTTCCTCTTGGGCAGCTGCAAAAGGAGGTTATTCTGGGGCCAGGGAACCACTCTATAGCCCACTAGGCGGATGTCAGGTGTGTGCATGGTGTACTCTACCCCTATCCCCTTCTCCCAGTCCAACCCACTGTCTCGAAAGACAAGATTTTATTTTCCCAGCTGCAGAAACCGCTATCAGGCCTCTAGGTGTGAGGGGTACAGAGGGCCCCTGGGCTCTGAGAGGGACTACTGATATGCAGAGGGGCAAGTCTGGAGGCCTTGGCGGCCTGGTGAGTCCCTGGCAGAGAGCCAGGAAGTACAAGCAGGCAGGGGCCTGGGGTGGATAACAGGAAGCCATGGGCCAGACAGTTGCTCCTCAAGCTAGAGCGTCCACAGCAAGGCCAGGAAGGTGGCAGGGCTGCTGAGACATCCAGCCGGTCACAGAACCCAGAGGGCATTCCTCAGAGCATCCAGCATGTCCTCTTTGCAATAGCTGAGGAAATTGAGCCCCAGAAAGAAAAGGTCTTGCCTTTCAGTAGTCAGAAACCCCACACAAATGCCTGAGTGTGGGGTGTGTGGGGTAGAGGGGTGGGGGAGGGAGGCTGAGTCAGTTACCTGGATTCAAATCCCAGCTCCAGCACTTACTGGCTCTGTGGTCCTAGGCGACTTGCTTTAGCGCTCTGGGCCTCTGTTTCCTCATGCGTAAAATGGGATCATAATAGACCTCCTCACTGGGCTGAGGTAAGGACTAAATGAGCTGACTGCAGAGAAAAGGGCTGGTTCCTAATATACTTACTAAGTGTTAACAATTATTTTTATGCATTTGGATCACCCAGACGGAAGCCATATCAAGGGACAAGTGTGAGTAAGGTTAGGGCAGAGAAGCGACCCACCTACAGTTCTCCTTGTCCCACATGGTGCCACAAAGTTGGTGAGCCTGGACCCTCTGGCCATCCTCATCAAGGGCAAGCTTTGCTTTGTCCTTGGACAGCAGGCTCGCCTGACCGTGATGCGCCATCCACAGCGGACACAGTGCCCCCATCTCGGCCCCAGGGGATAGTACCCACAGCCACACCTGCTCACTGCTGCCTCTCTTGGCCACCTACAAACCTCTGATGTGTATCAGAATCTCCCCCGTACCCTGGGATCCCCATCCAAGGCTCATGCCCAGGAGGGAATTCTTCCAAAACCAGCAGAGGTTGGGGGCCCCTGCTGTGTCCTGGGCCTCCAGACCCCTGCCACCTGTCTGCTGCCCCCAGAGCCTAACTTTCTTCCTGGGCTGGTACCTCTAGCACCTGCTCCCAGCCCTCCAGGCTCGTCTTTATATATTAGCTGCAGCAGAATTTTGGGACAGGCAGATATCACCATCTTGGAGGCCATCCAGTGGGCTGGCGGCTGAAGCCCTGGGCGAAAATCCTAAGGACAGGCGGCACCATACCAGACTGTGAGGCTTTGGACACAGTCCACAGGCTCTTAAAAGGCCAGGGCCACGGCCAGGGCCAGGCCACAAATTCCCAGCCTCGTGCCTGGTGCATAGCAGGAGCCGGTAACGTGCACCCACAAGGACAGTAGGCTCACATTCCCCACGGCAGCTCCAGGGCCTCATCTGGACACTGCATCCTCGCCAATAGATGTGGCAGCTGCAGAAAAACACACGACTGACTACACAGATGAGGCAGACCCTGCAGAAATTCCATCTCCTGCTTCCTGTGACGTGGCCATACCGAGGTTGAGACCGGCTGGACCTGTGGGGACACTGAATCCTCGGAGGCTCACGTGGCTGCTTATCACCATCTCCCTTATAATATATTAAGGGAGAGCAAGAGAGACGGGTGGCCAGTGATGCCAGCAGGGCACATTCACCAGGGCCAGGACAAGGCAGCACTGCCAGTACGCAGGAAAAGAGACACACCTGCAGAGTGCCTGGGCCAGGTCTCAGGGGTGCCCCTGCTGGGGGAGGGGCTAGGGGCAGGTAACCCTTGAACAGAGATACCCAGCCTGCTCTGCCCAGCTCTTCCCAGGACAGATGATACGTAGGTTATGAAATAGCCATTAGATACCTAAGTGGCCCAGGAAGTGCTGAGTGCCCTTCATTTGACCCAGGAGGGCTGTGAGGGTGAGACAGCAGCCAGAGATCCTTATCCCCTGAAGTAAGAGAGGTCTGTGTCACAGCTAGGCCATGGCCACCTGGTGGACAGGGGCCAGGACGGGCCACAGGTGGGGTCTGAGTCAGAATCCCGGCTCTACCACTTCCTGGCTGGGGGACCTTGGGCAGGTGACTTCACCTGGCTGAGCCTCTGTTTCCTCATCTCTAAAGTGGGAGGCCTAGTTATCCTTGTAAACACCCAGATCCACCTTAGGCATCTATCTAATTAAGCGCTTCACTCAGGAGTCAGCCAGATGCTGCCTGTCAAGCACTGAGCACTGAGCAGAGGCGCGACTCGTGTTATTTTGTTAAAGATCCTGGCCTCCAGCGGGCTTAGGCGGCAGCCATCACTGTCCCTGGGGCTCCTCCTGCTCTGTCCCAAGGGTAAGGGCACTCTGGGGGGCACCCACCCAACCCCACCACTTCTCTCTGTCCCTGTGGGAAGCAGGAGAGAATCTGTCCCATTGCCATATAAGGCCAGGCCGGCTGGCCTGGGGTCACCTGTCATGCCATCAGGGCGCAGGGAATGTCAGCTATGTGGGGGGAGTCGGAGGCGCGCGCCGGTCCTGCTCGCTCCAGTAGTGCAGAGAACACAAGTGCGTGCACACAGGGCATGGAGGTGGGGGCCAGCACCCACAGAGGAGACCCAGTCAAGCTCAGAGATTGAGAGTACAGACTGGCTGCAAGTTGTGGCTGTTTAAACCGGGGCAATTTACTCCACCCCTGCGCCTCGTTTTCTGTAGATGGGAAGAGACCCTCACAGGATTAGAGCGAGCAGGTAGTGAGATAATGCCCGAAGCTCACCTGGCACCCTGCCCGACACACGCCAAGTACTCAGACAATGATAGCAAAAACTATAGTGAACCAAACAGCTGGGTTTCCATACAGTCCCAACAGGACCTCAAGGTCCACCCCAGTCTCCTTCTGTTTTCACTCCTGACTAAGACTGGGCTCCTTTGCTGTCCTCTGTAGGGGAATAGGGGGAGAAAGGTCCCAGCGGACCTGGGGTGCTGGCCCAGAGAAGGCCCCAGAGCGGCCAGCCAGGCTGGGCTCTGTCCCAGACAGCTCCCACAGCGGTAACCAAGCACAGGCATGAAACCCCGTCCTCTGGGCCTTCCTGCTTCCAAAGGGCCACTGGGTGGCTGCTCAGCCCTGCCCCCAAAAAGCCTCGCTCCAGTGAGGCTGCACCCGTAAGAAAGGCAGTCTGTTCCCCTCTAAAACCTGCCCACCCCAGGGGACTTCCCCTGTGGGCACAGCATTGGTGAGATGAGCTTAGACCCCCAAACAGAGCGACTTCCTCAGAGGCTGCAAAGGGGTCCTGTCTGCTCAGCCCCACTGCTTGCTGTAGGGACTCGGAGCAGAGCAGGGATCACGGCTCCCACTTCCGGCAGGGGAAGACCAAGGTTCTGCCAGACAACGGGGTCTGGCCCAGGCCGAGCAGTCAGCATGGGCCTGGCGTATCTCAGATCTTGCCCCTGGGTTTCCACTCCCTGAAGCTTTAAGGCCCAAACAAACCAATGATAACAATCAAAACAGCAGCCAGCTCTCCTACATGCTTTACATAGACTATCATGCTGAAAATAGATTATCACACTGAAAAATCACAACCACCAGACTATTATTATCTCAAGTGGCTTGGCAAAGGTCACAGAGCCTGAGTACTCTGCCCCCGTCCCCCGTTCACGACTGAACTGTGGTGGGCCACCTTGACCTACTGCGCGTGGGAAGTAGGTCAAGTTTCTGGTTTGATCCTGGAGCTGAAGCTTTCCTCCAGGAAACCTTCCTCCAGGGCCCCAGACCTGAGCCCAGCAGCAGCCTGCGCTCACATGGTGAGATTCAGAATAGCATCCAGGCAGGGAAAGGACACTAGACTGCAAGCTCTGCCACTGGCTTCTGTGTGGCCTTGGCCAGCTGCTTGCCCTCTCTGGGCTTTGGGGTTCTAAGGTAGTTCAACATAGCCCCTTTCTGCTCAGCTTCCCCAGGCCCAGTGCTGTCCACATCAGCCTGCGAACTGCAGCCCTCCCTTTTCTGAGCTAAAGCCAGTCCACCTCCCAAAACAACCCCTTAGCCTCCTCCTGGTTTGCCCCCCAAAGGGCAGGTTTGGCCCGGAAAGTCCTGTACCCTCTTAGCTCCTGTGGTTCGTCCAACTACCCTCCCCTCTCCCTATCTCCAGCTGTCTCTGGCTCAGGGTCCTGGTGGCTGTGGCTGGATTCAGCCAGCTTGGAACCCGCCCGGCCCAGTGGCCCAGGGAGCTGTACGAGGTCAGGGTTCCAGGCTCCTGTCCAAAGGGCAAGAGCAGACGAGGCCAAGGCCGGGCTAGCTGCAGTGAGCTGGGAGGGAGCCCAGCAGCCTGGACCCCCGAGAGCTCCTGCCAGCTGTCCATACTCCCTTTCAGCTGTGCTCAAATTGGCATCAAGAGACAAGGTAAGGATGGCACTGAGGGGTCCGGAGTCTGTCTTGAAGGACCCTAGGGTCCTCAGAGCTCTCCATGGATGGCCAGTGGAATAAAATCAGAGAGGCCGTGTAGTTTTCGGCAGAGGACATCAAGACTGCAAGCCCCTGGCAAGAGAAAATACTACAGCTGTGCCACAGCCCCAGGACCCAGTTCCACACAGGCTCCACCAGGACCCTTCCCGCTTTGGGACTCTGAGCTGGGCTCAGACCCTGGGTGCCCAGTGGCCAGAGGGAGCCAGCAGGGGGAATGCCCAGTCTGGTATCAGCGGGCAAGCCTCTGCAACGAGTCAGGAAGGAGTTTGAGGGACGCCTTCCTCAAGGAATAATTCTAGAACCATCCACAGAGATCTCCCCTCGTACCCATGCCAGACCGAGCGCACGCGCGCCTGGCCTCCGTGAGCCCTCCCAGTGACTCTGGGCTCTGTGATGAGAGGTCCTGGCTGAAGACCGCAGAGCTGGTACAGGACGGAGACCCTAAAGCCACACATTGTGCTGCCTTTGAGTTTGGCCCATCCAGGCAGGCCCTGGCACTCTTCCTTATCTTCTAGAATTTACCTGGTCATTAAGCAAACGTTTATGGAGCTTCTACTCTGTGCCTGGCAAGGGCCAGAAAAGATTTCTTCATAGAAATTCACCAGGATTGTATATCAAGGGCACTACAGTTTAAAGAAAAAGAAATCCACCAGGACCAGCAAGAAAAGCGTCAAATCTCTAAGGACATCTTTCCTAAAAGCTGGAGTGAAGAGTCATGGGGGTGGGATGGGGGCAGGCAGGAGGCCAGCGTTTTCTGTGGTGGAGGGAACACCCTCCTGGAGGCTGGAGCTGGGAGCCCCAGGTTCCCACAGCAGCCTGACCCGGGCCTGCTGTGCCCTCCCAGGGCAGCCCCTCGCCTCTCTGGGCCTCCCTTCCCTCCCTCGGCTCCGGGACAACAGGAGTCCGTTCCGGCGCCAGATCCCTGCGGCGGGTCCCAGGCAGCCCGGGCCGGCGGCGCTCGGGCCCTACCTCTCTGAGTTACAACTTGCAACCGGAGACGCCAGAGCGGGTGGAGGAGGACCTACCTGGAGTCGGAGGCACAGGGGCCCGGCGGCGGGAGGAAACGGGGGAAAGCCCGGGGGCAGAAGAGGAAGGGGGTCGATTCTGCGCCAGGCATAGCCTCGCAGACGGAGGCGGGACCCGGGCGTGGGGAGATTTGGGGACGAGCGGCGCGCGGTTCTGGCCACTCACAAGCGGTCCTGCGCGGCGGGGCTGAAGAGCGAAGGCGGCTGAGCGCGCTTACCCTGTTGATCTCGGCCAGCCTCCTCTCCTGCCGGGCTTTGAGCAAGCCAAACGCCTTCCCTCCTGGAGGAGACAAAGAGGCGGCCGGGGAGGCGGGGGTCTCCCGTGGCCGCGCGCCGCGCACCCCGCCGTCCGCCCTGGGCGCGCAGGTGGCGGGCGGGGGACACGGCGCCGCGGGGAGCGGGACCACAGCCGGGGCGGGCGGGGTGCTGCACGGTGGGGGTGCAGAGGCACCTACCTTGGAACCTGTTGCTGAACGCGACCGACATAGCGAACACGAGGCTCCCGCGGCTCCGGGCTTCGCGGCCGCGGCGACGGACGAAGAGCGCCAGGCGCCTGGTCCGAGCTCCGGCGGCGTGTGGCGAGGGACGAGGGCGGAGGACTGCACGGCGGCCGGACACACCCTCCTGCCTGCCCCTCCCGCCCGTTTCCCCTCCCGCTGCCGGCCGCGGGCATCAAAGGGGCTATTATGCGGGATGCGGAGCCGCTGGCCGGCCCCTCTGCTGGAGGACGCGGAAAATGCACTGGGCGCCTAGCCCTGCGCTCCGCTGGACCTCGACCAGTCCCTGCGGCGCTCCGAGCCGCCGTTTCCCCGGAAAGAAAGCCGGGACGTTCTTAGTACGCACTTGGGGGAGGTTGTAAGGATGACACGCGGTCCCAACGGCAGGCAGCAAAGGCTCCCGGAGCCGAGGCTGCTGCGTGCCCACTGGAGCGCTTTTAGAGGGAAGACTTTCCCAACCTTGATTTCGAACACTTGAAAGAAAAATAAAAACTTTTTTTTGTTGCAAAAATGCATAACGACAAAGGGCCACTAGGACATCAGTGACACTTTAAATCAATTAGAACGAATTGGTATTTTGTTAATAACACCTACTTCTTGAGTACTCACTGTGCACCGGGCACTTGCCAGATCAGTACAGGATATATTTATGTCATCAAGTTCTCAAAACTCTATCAAATAGGACTTATTCCCATTTAACAGAAGAGTAATGTCGGGAAGCTGAAGCCTGGAGTCCACTGGGATGATAAACCGAGACGCCTGAGGAGCTGGGCCCCGGTGCAGGAACCGCGCTTGTTACAGGGCGGTCAGGAAGTCTCTGGTCCAAGTCAGGACTAGATTTGGGAAGTCTCCTTCCCCACACACTTGTCTCCATCTTGACCCCAGGACTGGGATCCTGCCACGAGCTCAGCCTTTTTCTGTGGTTGCCCCAGGAAGGGCAGAGGCCAGGCTGTCCTGGTTTTAATGCCAGGACAGCAATTCAGGGAGCAGCCTCGACCTCCCAGCATGGTAAGGACCTACTTTTCCTAGATTACTCTCTTGTGTCCCTTCCCCCCTAAGGTTTGGATCTGGCCAAGCTGTGTGACCTTGAGCAAAGCACTTGACCTGTCTGAGCCTGTCTCCTGACCTGCAAGTAGAGGCTGTAGTAACTTTTATTACTTTCAGGACTGTTTAAGCAGATTCTAAAAACTTGGAGGGGAGAAGGGCTTAGGAGTTTCAACCCTTGGTTGATGGGAAATGTTCCCATCTGGCAGCCGGAGACGGGAGCTGACTTAGAAGGGGCCCTCCTTGCACACTCCCTGGTCCCGGCTCAGAAGGCCCGTGCCCTGGTCAGTTGGGCTGGTTGATCCTAGTCAGCCGTTCTGCAGGGCAGGCCCACCCCACCTCCCACTGCTCAGCTGCTGGGCTGCATTGCCAGCCAGATGTTCAACAGCTGCCACATTCCGCCCTGCCGCAGCCCCACCTCTGGGGCCAGAGAGTGGCTCAGCACACTCCAGGCATGACTGGACTGCATGAGTCACAAGACGTCACGCCTGAGACACATCACCACGGAATGGGGAGGAGGCCTATTCTCCACCCATCGGGGATGCTAGGACTGGGCTTTGCCGAGCCCCACAGCTTGAGCTTGAGACAAGCGTAATGCCAAGAGCAGCATGAGAATGGTCTGTGTCCCTGTCAGCAGGGAAGGTGGGTGGAGGGGACAGGTGACATCAAACTCTGCTCCAGGGTCTTCCAAGGACCCCATCTCCTTAGCACCACATGCATGAGACACCAGTCATCAGACTCACTGTAGGGCAGCAGCCTTCTGCTCTGGCCTCCCTGCCTGGCCCTCCCTCCCAGGTGATTGATGTCCACCTTCCTCAGCCCCCTCTGCCACCTTGGTTTCCAGGTTCTTTGAAGGCAGGCACACCTTGTCTCTGAATGCTCTCCGCCAGCAGGTGTGTAGGGAGCACAGCCCAACTCTCATTATATGCCCTTAGACCCAGAGACCCTTGCTACTCTGAACAGGAGTCAGGGGAGACCCATGGCCTAAGCGGGGTGGGTCTCTCCTGGATCGGTGGAATCGGGACAGTCTCCAGCTCGTCTGTGCCAAGCATTTGACATGATATGTAAATTTGGGGGTTGTGGTTGGCATCCTTTTCCATTAAGCTCAGGAAAAACTGCTCTGCGGAGAGAAAAGCCCAAAGCAGACATGGAAGGAGAAGCAGAGGCTGAGACCAAGGGGCGGCAGGAGGGAGGGGCAAAGAAGAGAGCCCCCAGCCCCAGGCTGTCTGGGAGGCTTGGCCGCTCTTCCCACCCCAGCATTCCAGGAGACCCTCCCAGGAGACCCTCCCATGTCCTCCCTACGAACTCCTTTTTTGTTTAAACCAACTCGGGAGGGAGGGGCTCTGTGGCCAAGAGTCTCAGCTGAGCATGCTCCATACACAGTCCCAGCCATACAACCTGGTTCCGGAGTGATCCGTGCTGGCCAGGCCCCCACCCTGCAATCCCTGAGCTGTTGCCCACCCTCTCGCCTAGAATGCTCCCTTCTGTCTCCCCACCCTTTGAGGCTCGGTCCACAGCCCCCGTCCTCCTCCTCCCTGAGCCTTTCTGTGCCAACAGTCACTTGGTTTTGAATTCAGTTTCCTGCCTCAGAGTCTCCAGCCTGAACCAGAGGTCAGCTGAAGGCTTCATTACCGTGCCCCTCGGACTCCCCTGAACATTGCCTGATGACGTCCCCAGAGCAGAGGAGAGAGGGCAGGGACCTGTGGTCATGGGACCCTAGTGAAGCTCCGTCCCCAGGGGGATCCTGACATAGCCCATGAGCTCGGCTTTTGCCACATTCCTGCCACAGCCTGTGGGCTGATGGATCACTGGGCGCTGGGTGTGTGCACTCACTCGGGGGATGCCGTGTGTGTACCCACATGCTGGAGAGAAGTCTGCACCCATAGCCAGGGCCCCTGTTGCATGGGAGGACCAAAGTTACACCACCCAGTCCCAGCAAGTAAAGGGGTCCTTTATTTCCATGTTAAACAGAATTGGCCCATGCTGCTGCGGGTCCCACAGTCAGGGACAAGAAGAGTCATGGGAGGGGGTGGGCCCTGAGACACCCACTGTCCCGGGGCCAAGGCCCTGCTGTCTGCTGGAAGAAGGCCTGGGAGAGGGGAGGAGTTCCAGGAGGAAGTGCCAGAGGATCCTGGGCCGAGGCTGGCAGGGGCTTGGCCACAGAAGGGCGCCCCTGCAGGACAGACTGGAATGGCAGCCAGGCCTCCAGGCTCAGCAAGGGCCTCCCTTGTGGCCAGTGGGGCCACAGGACCAGTTTGAGGAGTGTCAATCAGTCAATGGCCACGCAGGGTCAGTGGGGTCACAAAGGGGAGTTCCCGGTGACCTGAGTTTCCTGACACAGGCCTCCTCAGGCCTTGAGGCCTGGTTCTTTGGACAGGCCACAGGCTGAAATAGGCACTGGCCTCAGAGCAGGAAAATCCTTCAGTATGTCTGGCCCAGTCCTAGGATCCTGAGAACAAAGTATTCCATGAAGCCATTGATAATTCCATGAAGCAAGGGCAGGGGTGGGCCATCCCCCTGGCAGTTCCTAGCAGGCTGCACTATGGCCCCCGGAGCTCCCAGTTCCACTGTTGAGAACCCTTCAAGGATCTTGTATTTCTTGGCTTGCCTGGTCCCTCAGCAGTGCAGAGCTGCTGGGTGTGCATGGCGGGGGACAGACTGGGGGCCTGTAGCCGGACAGAGGGGAGCTCCGGGCCTGGGGGCTCTGGCTCTTGGTGAGCCCAGCCTGGATCTTTGCAGATGGCCCCCGTCAGCCTCCTAGGCACCTACACTGCCTGGGTTCCCTGCTTTCAGGAACAAGAATGAATTTGTTGGTGCACAGGGAATTTAACCTAACTACCCAGCATCCAGAGGGGGTGCAGCACACAGCTGGTGCTCAATAGTTGTGGACCAACCACCTGTAATGTGTGTGCAGAGATGAACTTGTACACATGTGCAACACACACAAGCATGTGCCCACAATGTGTACATGTTACTGACACTGGGGCATGCATGGCATGGAGTGCATGCGATGGGATCGTGTGCACAGTGGCTACCTGAGCGAACCACGCATGCACTGGGATGGAGGGGGATTGGGCATGGACTTGGATGGGTGTGTGGGTATTTGGGGGATATGCTGCAGCAAGCTCTGGTGGGTTGGCCGGCATGGGCACCCTGTGGGGGGGCGGGAGGCTTGCCCTGGGCCAGGGGACAGCAGGGGTCTGGGCGGCCCTCACTGCCAGTTGGCACAGCTCTCAGGCAGGCTGTGCAGAATGGCCTCCAAGTTTTGCTTGTCAGCGCGTATCTCAGCAAGCTCGCTTTCGAAACCCTGGATCTGCCGCTCCTGCTGCTCGGACTCCTGCTCCAACAGCCTCAGTTTCCCCTGGAGGGCCCCTGGTGGGCCCAGCTGTAGTCTTAGGCGCTCCAGTGCCCACTGGGTCTCATTCAGAACTTGGGCTGGGGCATGATGAGTGTCCAATGACTCTGCAGAGGGGGGGACAGCCGCAGTGTGGGCCAGCTCCCCTACAGGCCCAGGAATCCGTTCTGCCCCCAGCCTTGAAACCCTCCCCAGCCCAAACCTTCTAGGATTCTGACTGCCTACGATCTACTAGGAAAGCAGAGGACAGAGAGGGCCTACTCTGGGTACCACACTGGGTTCATGAGCAGACCCTGTAACTTTCCCCCTGGGAGGCAGTGGGCAACTATTACTTTTTACAGTTAGTAGTACTATTCTTGTTATAAAAGGAGCCCTTGTGTGAGTCCCGAGCCCCTGTTTCCTCATCTACAAAGCAGTGTATATGCATGAGGTCCCATGATTCCCTCTGGCTCCAACATGCCACACTGATTCAGCAAGAGAACACATTTACAGAGAGCACCTATGCCAGGATGTGGGCAGACTCTGGGTGAAAAGAAGGGCCTCTGGCATCAGAGTGAACGCTGAGGAGGCAGAGGGGGCAGGAAGGGCTGCAGGCCTGGGAGGCAGGCAGCAGGGTCTAGCCCTGGCCCTGCACAGAGTAGCTCTATTTCTTGGGGTTAAAGCCTTTTGAGCCTCCCTAAGAGTAAAAGAAAGGGCTGGGGCCAGGTGCTCACATCTGAACTTGGTGGCATGGAACCACAGGCTGCCCCCCAACCTGGTCCTACCACCTTGTCATTAAGGGGGACATTCAACAGGAAGACAGGCTCAGCCAGGTGAGAGAGCAGTGGGGATGGGGAAGTCAGTCCTAAATGGCTTCTAATCCCACAGGATCTCATTGGGCCCCAGGGCTCCCCAACAGCCCAGAATTTCCTGGGCAATGAAGGCTGGATTGGAGGGCAGGCAGCTGCAGGAGCTGAGCTGTGGCAGGAAGAGGCAGATGGGAGCTGAGGCCTGCTGCCTGGGCAGGTCCTGCTCCTGCAAGACCTCAAGGGGCCCCACTGTCCACAGGAAAGTCCAAACAGACTGGCCTTTGAGGGGATTCAGAACTGGGTTACAGCTACCATTTTACCTGCCCAGCTGGGGCTCCTGGGCACGGGGGCAGGGTCGAGGTGTATGCTGTTCACTCTGGTACCCCCAGGTCAGGCTCAGTGCCAGCCTGAATGGATGAATGACAGCAAGAGCCGGAGCAGCTGACCCTCATAGAGAGTTTGTTCTGAGCCAAGCACTGTGCCCAGTGCTCCAATTCCTCAGCATCGGGTATAGACCAGTGGCTGTAGGTGAGCACCCTGAACCAGCCAGACCTGAGTGTGACCATGGCTTCCCCACTGACTAGCTGTGGGGCCCTAGGCGCATCCTTTCAACTTTCTGTCTCAGTTTCCTCATCTTCAAAGTGGCAAGAGAGTAAGTGTCCTTGCCTCAAGGTGAAAATGAGAATTCTGCAAGATCCTGTGTGTGAATAGCTCAGCGTGGACCTGGCGTCCAGACAGAACAAGAACATGAAACTGTTCCCCGTCTCATTTAAAACGGTCATTGAAAATGCATGCTGCTACATAGGTGGATCCTGAAGACATAGTAAGGGAAAGAAACCAGTCCCCGAAGGTCTGATACTGTGGTTCCACTGACGTGAGGTCCCAGAGGACCAAATTTATGGAGACAGAAAGGAGAATGGTGGCGCCAGGCACTGGCGGGGGGACGGGGAGTGAATGTCCAATGGGGACAGTTTCAGTTTGGAAAGATGGAAGGTCTGGAGGTGATGGTGGTGAGCATTGCTCAGAACGGTGAATGTACCTAATGCCACTGAACTGGACACTTAGAAATGGTCAAGACGGTAAATTTTATGTGTATTTTACCACAATATTTAAAAATGTGTGTTATTCATTTGAGCCCAACTGCTGCCCCCACACAGCTCTGCCTGACTGTCAGGGCTCCATGCCTGGCGGGTGCTGTCCCCTCCATCCAAAATGTCTCCTTGCTAAGGCTCATGTTGACCTCCACCTCCTCCCTAAGAGCCACTATTGACTGACTCCAACTGCATACCGCAGAGTGTGATTATCGACTGCTAGTCCCCCTTTGCAGATGGGGTAACTGAGGCTCAGTGGGGTGGATGGTTTTCCTAAGGTCTCACAGCCAAGGAATGGAAAGGACCAGGCTTAAGTCTTAGTCTATCTGGCCGCAGACCAGTCCCTGATCCTTGATGCCACACTTGCTTCTGTGACTTTCTCCTTCTCTGAAAGCCTCAACCATGGAGGGCTGACCTGTTCCCCTGGTACCTACAAGGTGTTCTGATGTGAGTTTTCCATGTCTCCCTCCCCCACCAGACCAGTGGTCCCTGGAGGCTCAAAGAACTTGCTTCTGGACACCAACCCTGCTTGGCATGGGGGCTTGGGGCAATTACAAACGCCTGTGACTGATTGCAAAGCTGGGGACATGAGGGTAAGGAGGAAATCTCTAGGGCTGGACCTCCCAGAGAGCTCCTCAGGTGCCCCAGGGCCTCAGGGCCCAGCCTCGGGGTCTCCTTACCCAGCCTGGCGAGCAGTTCCGACAAGGCCTTGACATCCTTCACCAGGGAGCTGCGCGACTCCTGGATCTGCTGCTCCATCTCGCTCAGCCCAGTACCCACCTTGGGGGAGGTAAGGATGGAGGAAAACCTTGAGCAGCTCCCTGCTGGCTCCCGGGGCCAGGAGGAAATGGGGTGGGGGGCCCAGCACACGCACCTGCTCGGCCTCCTCCAGCTCCCGCCTGCGTGCTCCTGAGGCCAGCAACTGTCCAGAGGCCTGTTGGAGTGTTGCCCGTGTCCGGCTGGAGAGGCGGCTGGCATGCCGGCGCTCCTGCTTCCCCTCCCTCAGCAAGACTTTGGCAAGCTGCGGGGGTGGACAGCAGAGGCAGGGGGAGGCGAGTGAGTGGAGTGAGTCCTTGGAGAGACAAAGAGCTCTTATGGCAATAAGGCCAAGCAGTTGTCACTTCATGACCAGATCATTCATTAACTCAACAAACATGTACTGGCTGCTGGCTGGGGGCAACAACGCCAGAGAGAGCTGGGGAGACATACATCAATTAGACTTTGGCCCCAATGTGCAAAGGAAAGCCTAGAGTTTTAGGGATTAGAGCCAGCCAGACCTAGGTGTAAGTCCTGGTCATGTGATTTAAGTTACCGAACCAGGCTGGGTCACAGGGTCCTCACCTGACCCATGGGGAGAGCTATGACCCCTATTTCTTAAGGACTCAACAGAGGCACCCATATGAAGCTCTGGGGCTAACAGCCCAGAACCCACGGAGCTCATAAGCACAGAGTATTCAGCACTGCACACAGGGAAGGAGGCAGATCTGCAGGGCCAGTGTTTAACCTGACATGACAGCCCTTTCATGACAGCCCTCCTACAGGCCTCAAAAGCAGGGACGTTGTCACACCCATGGCCCTGACCTTGGCACTGTCCTTGGCCAACAGCTCGGCTTCCCTGCCCTTCTCCTTGGCACTGGAGGAGACAGACGCCGCATTTCCCAGCATCCTCTCTGCCTGCTTGGTCTTCTTTTTTGAGTCTGCAAGGACCCTGTCCCGGATGAAACCTGCCTTCCTGCTCAGCGTGGCCTGATCCTCCGGCTGCGGAAACTGCACCTTCATTCCTGCAAACCCAGTGGAGACTGTGTCAGGAGGGCCGGCTCATGCTTTAAGAGCCTGCCAGCCAGTCACTCACCAGACGCCCAACCAGTCCCACACCTTGGACAATGCGAGTGAAGGGTGGAGATCTAGTAAGAAGTAGTTTCCCTCTGTAAAGAAGAGACTTATTTTTCCTTTCCTTTCAGATAAAAGTATAAGGGAAATTTATCTTAAGCAGTACTAATTGTAATAAACAAAGTCAAATTTTAAAAGAATCAAGCCTTCTAATCTTTGGGGCCATAATAGTACATAATTTTCTATGAAGATAGTTCAAACATTAGATCTACTTTGCTTCTTGTACACAAAATTGGTTTCTCAAAAGGAATTCTGTGGATTCCTAATTCTGTTAATAAATGTCAAGGGAAACATTAACTAAGTGTAAATAAGGTGAACCAGGTTTCTTTATTGCAGGACTTTTCAGGGCCTTTAATATTCTAAGGTATGCATTGTAAGGCCTCAAGAGGGCGCTATAGCATTTCCTAAACGTTTTTGAACACAACCCACTCCGCAGAGCATGTCAAATGCTAGGGGCAGGCTGAGGAAGACTTCCACATTTCATTCAGCAAATCTTCCTTTCATCCTGAATACCAACTGAACACGGGCCAACTGATGGTAAGAGAGCGTGTCTCTGAAAGGGGTGGGAATGGGGACAAGAGCCCTGGGGTGAGAGGTTGAGACAAGCCCTTGTGTGGATTATGGTGCAGCACCAGAGGCAAATGTCCATTCAGTGCATGAAAGAACTTTCTTATTCTATGAACCATCCAATGAGAAGCTGGTCCTTGTGAGAGAGTGAGCTCACCGTTACTGGAGGTTGGCCAGCGGAGGGTGGGTGAGCCCCTGCCTGGTGGGGGGGTTGCAGCAGAGGACCTGAAGACCTCTCGTAATGCTTCGGTTCTAAAATCATATATTCCACCACACATTTTCCTAACGGGACTCAGAAACAAGTGCACACAGCCACATTTTTTCCATCAGATGCCCCCTAACCAGTGGGTGACCGGACTTCAGACCACAGGGGAACCTACAGAATGGAAGGCACTGAGCAGCCCACCCTCTGACTGGAGGGTCTGGGTCCATGGCTGAAACTACATCGCTTATGGGTAAGCGGTGGGGTCGGGGGGACGACAAAGGAGCCTGACTTCTGGCCTCAGACCCCAAGGGCATATGGGACTCAGGGTGTGTTACTGCCTTGTCTGGCTCACTGGCACAGCGCCACAGCAAAGGGCGAGGGGGCTTCTCCCTGGGTCAAAGGGGACATTACGCAGTGGGACACTGAGGTAGTGCATCCAGACAGCTTCTATCCGGTTCAACTGACACCATGGATACATACCAGCTTCTTTCCTCAGTCTACCCTCTATAAAGCGGCAGCACTTATCTCATTTTCCTAAAGCTCAGAGACCAGGACTACCATCCATCCACACCCACGTCTCAAGAGACCTTTGTCTCCCTGTCAGTAGCCCCTACCTAACCACAGACCACAGCAACCGCATCTGTGCCCCGTAACAGGAACCCGAGCCAGGGCGGCCCAGACCAGGGGTGCACAGCTGATGGCATCAGATTCTCTTCCCGTCTGGCCCCGAGGGGCTCTGCATGTGGTGTGATGGTGGGTCGCTATGTGGTGAGTCCCTGGTGAGTGGCAGGTGAGACAGGGAGAGAGGAGCAGCGTGGCAGAGGTCCTGACCGAAGGGGACAGCCTGCTTGGCTTATGTCCACATGACTGGACTTATGTCCCCTGAGCCAAGCCTGCCCTGGCGAGTCTGGCAGCTGTCGCGGGCATTGATGCATTGAGAACCAGGGGCTCAGCAGGGCATGCGCACCTTCCAGGTCAGCCAGCAGGGTCCTGGCTCCTGTCATGGTCACTGTGGCAGCCCGGACGGAGGAGGAAGCCCAGGTCAGGGCAGCTCTGGCCTCCTGGTACAGCTGGAGAGAGAAGAGAGAGGCTGGGTGGGTGGTGCTACCCGGGGGAGGGATGAAGGACTACTTCTGGCCTTTGCCCTTCCCTCTCCTGTGCCCCAACCCACCCCCACCGCGGGTCACCCCAGGACAACCCCAACCTCCTCCAGGTCTGCTTCAAAGGACATGAGCCCACCTGTGTGAGGGGCTCCGTCTTGTGCAGGATGGCCTGGGCAGTTGCCTGGAGGGCACGGGCAGCCTCGGTGACCACATGCTGTCTGGAGGCAACCGTTTCCTCCAGGGCCTGTACCTTCAGGCCCAGTTCTCCAGCCTGGGACTTCTGAGGCTGCAGGGAGATAGTGGGCTCAGGCAGGGTCCGGCAGGAAGACCCTTGGGGCAGATCCTTTACTGGGTGAGAGGCACCCAGGGACAGGCATGGCAGGAGCAGGGCTGCATGGGGACCCCCAGAAGCAAAGGGGCTGGACAAGAACACCAGGCTGGGGAATCTGTCCCTTGAGCTGGGACTCCAGCCCCACCAACTGTGGAAGCGAGGCCTCAGGTAACTTAGCTAACCTCCCAACCTGCATTTCCTCTCCCTGGTCCCCAGTCTCTGCTGAGACCTTGGGACCAGAGGTACTTCCAAATTCAGAATTTTCCAGACTTTGGAGAAGCAGAAGCATGTGTGTGCTGCATATTATATAACACCCCAGCGCTATCTGGGCAGCACTCGGGGTCAGTAGCATTAATACCAAATAATTAATAATAAGAAGAAGAATGCACAGTCATACCTGTGAAGTTACTCTTCACAGTCCAGGGAGAAGCAAAGACCCAGAGAAGCAGCCTCGGGCATCAGCCCCAGTTGGGATTTGCCACATTCCAAATGTGTTTGTATAAGCTTAGTCTCTTTTCTAATGTTCAGTTTCTGAGGTGTGGGGTTTCAGGATTACTGAGAAGACAGGAGGGGCTAATTTGCCCAGAGGGGATGAGAGCTGATAAGCACCTAGGGCCACCTTGTGCATTACTCACAAAGCCCCCTGGGGTCTCCCATGCGCAGAGCCCTGACGTAGCCTAACAGGCAAGCTCCAGGTGACAGACGCGTAACCAAGGCACAGGGAGGGAAACCTGGGCCAAGCTCACAGAGCTGCGGTGGCCGAACTGGGATTTGTTTGGTGTACCTGACTGGCACCCATCTGCTGTTGCCGCTAACGCCACCCTCTGTTAGAGAACAGGTCCCAGCCTCAGTATTACTATTACGATCAATAACAAACATTGGCTAAGTGCTAACTCTGTGCCAGGCATGCGCTTTGCCAAGCCCTGGAGGTGGATTATCTCATTGGAATCAACTGCTCTATGGTTAAAAATAAGCCACTTCATCTGCCTTTGACTGGGCCAAACTCGTTTCCCAGCTGCCACATTCCTGCCGCCCCAACCCCAGGCGGCGCTCCGAGGACTGCCGAGCTGACCAGTGTTGCAGGGGCAGCCAGCGAGGCCAGGCGCGGGGCTGGGTCTGCACCAACTTGCTGCATGGCGGCTAGCACCCTCTCAGCTTCGGGCAGCACCTCTGCCACGGCCGTGTGCAGCGCCTTCTGGGCCGCCTGGGCCTTCTGGTACCTGAGGAGACAGAACCAGGATGGCCTGCAGAGCAGGGCACAGGGCCATCCTTCCCCATCACTGTCCTGCCTCCCCGACACCTGCAGCCCCTGATTTTTGAAGGCCTCTCCCAACTTCCGGGACGGAGCCTCCCCCTGCGGGTCGGTACCCAGCAGCTGGCCTCAGGAACTGGCCGCTACTTGGCAGCTTTCCAGTGAATGGAAAAGGCAGCAGAGGGCCCACATTCTTGTTTCTTCATTCATTCAATTCAGTCACGCTTTTCTGAAGGCGCTTGCTTGGTTTCCACTCGAGAATCACATGTTTTGCAAATGTTCGGCTCTTCTGGATGAATCGTGGAGAGGGAAATGCCTGGCGTCGGGAAAGGAACAGCAGCCCAGGCTCTGGGTCTGGGCTCAGCCAGGCCCTGGGTGACCTTGGGCTTACTGTTTTCCAGAGAAGTGGAAGGCCCTGGGGCTGCATGAGCCCGGGGCCCTGTACCCCCAAGGGGCTGCACCCAACCAACTAGAACAGGCTTCCGGTCCGGTCCAGCTATCGACACCCACCCCCCCCCGGGCCCCTCACCCCCCCCCCCCGCCCCCCCCCTCCCACCCCTCACCCTTCCTCAGAGAGCCAGCGGCCCGCCCTGCCGCCGTCAGCGAGTCATGTGACCTCACCACACGCAGGCTGACTGGCTCAGGGCTGGGCACCTGACCTGAGCTGGGCCAATCAGATTCTCTCATCTAGGAAGTCAACGGGGAGCTCAACATTGACCCTTTGCCTAGAATGGGATACAAGGCCACCCGGAGCAGATACAAGGCCCAGAGGAGCTGCCCTGTAGGACCGGGCAGGTAGGGCTGAGGGGCAGAGACACGCTGCTCTGGACCCTCCTTGTTCAGGCTCTCATCCCTTCTCTTGAGCGGCAGGGCTGCACGCCCAGGCATGAGTGGGTTCGTAACTCACTGGTGAGTGGACCCAAGGCACGTTAGGACTAAGGCGACGGAAGCAGGTTCAGAAACCAGAAGCCGCTGGCAGCCCCCATCAGTTCCAGGAGGCCAACCCAAACGCCTACCCACACCTGGGAGGTCTCACCGGTCCTCCAGCTCCTGCTGGGCCTCCAGGGCCACTCTGCCTTCCACCAGACTCCAGAGAAGAGTGTAACTGGTGTTGGAGGCGATCAGAGCCCTCCGAGCAGTGGCTTCAGTCTTGGCGGCCCTGTCTCTGTGGCTGTGTGGAAATACCCATGTGACCATCACCAAGAGCTCACAGTATGAGGCTTGGGTTCTGCCAGAGATTCAAGGACAGTGGCTGCATGCAGAATCTGCAAACCCACACCACCTGCCACGTGGGCCTCATGCCATCCCAGAGTACAGCCACAAGGGCCAGGCTCCTTTCCATCCTCTGCCTGACACAGTGAAGATGGATGGGAAGAGGACCTGGGCCCATGCCTGATACATAGAGCTTATGTCTGTTGTCCTGCCTCAGTGATTAGCAGGGACTTTTATCACACATAAAATCTCAGTTTGGGTAATAAGTTACATGGTCACCCTAATAAAGACAGCCTTGGTTTGAATCCCAGCTCCATCATTTTCAAGCTGTGTCCTTCAGCAAGTCACTTAACTTCTCTAAGTCTGTTTTCTCATCTGTGAAATGGGTCCAAAGTCCCTAGAGTACAGCTAAAGTGGAAAATTGTTTCAGATCTTGTGTTTTTAGGATCTTAAAGCTGCTTCTTAAAGGCAGTAGATGAAACTGCTCAAAGATCCATCAACAGATGACTGGATAAACAAAACGCAACAGAATACGAATTGGTTGTAAAAAGGAATGAAGTGCTGATATACACTACAACGTGGATGAACGCTGAGGACATTATGCTAATGAGAGAAGCCAGATACAGATCACACATGGTAGGATTCCATTTACATGAAATGTCCAGACTAGGCAAATCCATAGAGACAGGAAGTAGGTTAGTGGCGGCCAGGGGCTGGGGGCAGGGAGAAAAATGAGGAGGGATGCCTAGTGGGTACCGGCTTGGTTTTGCGGGTAAGAAAATGTTTTCTAAAATTGATTGTGGGAACGGCTGCACAGCTCTGTGAAGATACTGTGCAGCTCAAATGGGTGCTTGCCTGGTGTGAAAATTACATCTCCATAAAGCTGTTATAAAAACAGCCAGTGGATGTGTTCAGATGACTTCAGTCGACCAAGTTTTGCAGCCCAGCCCCAACCCTGGCATCACTGTCTGGGTTCACACTGTCCTTGTGTGTCTCTGCCTTCCATGGTACCAAACAGTTCTTAAACTTATATGAGTCCAAATCCTGGGTAGGGATACTGTGGAGCTGACCCTGAGCCTAGAACCCCCTGGGAGAAGGGCTGGCCCCACTCATGGCTATGTGTGCAGACCTCACCATGCTCCTGGGATCTGGGGGCTCACCTTCTGGCAAGCGCACGGGCCTCTGTGGCTAGCTGGCTCCAGTTGGAGGGCTGGCCAGGCCCTTCCTGAGGAATCACCTTTAGACAAAGAGGGAAAGAGGAAGAACTGATGGCCCACCCTAAAGGCAAGGGCCACATCTGGCTGAGTTACTGGGGAGAACTAGACCACACCAGTTATTCTGTAAAGGCTCAGAGCTGGCCTCCAAGTCACGAGCGAAGCCCTAGCACCTGCTGAGCATTCACTGTCTGCATGGAACATGCCTCATTCTTTGCAAGTGTCTCACTGAATCAGCAGAGGAGGCATTCTGTAACTCCCATTTTTCAGATGGGAAAACTGAGCCTCCCTAAAAGGGGAGAGGAACACCCCAGAGCACCAGGTCACCGGCACTGCGCTCAGGCCTGTGGAGGGGGAGGGGCGCCCCAGGGTACCAGAGATGCGAGGACAGTGGCTGCCTGCAGAATCTCCTCTTCTGAGGACTCCAGTGTTGCCTCTAGATCTGCCAGCTGGATACAGGTCTTCTCAGCTCCAGCCTGGGCACAGTGGGCACTCCTGCTCAGCACCCGCAGCTCCTCCCGGGCAGCCTTCACAGCACCCTGGAGGCCGGTCACCTGCTCTAGGAAGACTTCCTGGCTCCCTGCAGAAAGCCCACAGTCCGGAAGTCACACAGCAGTTAAGATGTCATAATAAAGCCCATACCCTCAGGGCCTCCGTCTGTGCCTGCCACTTGTTCTGGGCACCGTTTAGCTCCGTTCTCAGGCCTGAGCACCACCAGTCACTTCCAGAGGAAGAGCCTCCCCAAATTACAGGTGCAAAGGCTCAGGCCCAGCGGAGGCAAATCATTACTCAAGGCCCCACATAAGTCAGCCAGAGACGAAGGACTAGAAGGAACTTAGGTCCTCTAGAGCCACAGCAAGGAATTCCTGAATCTGACAGAGCAGTAAGACCCCACCTCGGGTCAGCTCTGTAATTTGCAGTGTGGCTCAGGATTGGGGATTTAACCCATAGCATCCAATAGCTTCCTATTTTGATGAGTAGTCTTGCTAATAGGCACTCAGCTCACGAACGTCTGGCCTCTAAAGTAAAGGTGTTTATACACATGGAACTTCACAAAGTAATCAATTTGCTTTCAATGCTCCCTAAATGTCAGTGTCCCAGGGCCAAATTCCACCTGGCTTTAGTATCAGACTTTTTTCTTATTTATTCATTTACTTTCTGTGCCGGTGACAGGGCAGGGAGCAAAACAGCCGACAGTCAAGACAGCAAGAATTGTACCTGTTCAGCACCTCGGACAGCACCCCACCCCAAACCCCCGCTCACGACTGGTGACTAGGAATCCAGCCCCCCACCCTTCCAATTGAGCTTACACTCTGGGTGGGGCAAGGGGTGTGGAGACCTAAGCTGTAGTCAGAGATCCATATTAACAAGGTTACAAAGTACAACCAGGTGAGGAGCACTGAAGGGGAGGTCCAGGGGGAGACAGGACTGTCACAGGAGGAACCCACTTATAAGGAGGTCAGAGGGGCTCTCCCAGAAAGCGGGTTTTCCTCAGGCCGAGCCCGGGACCCTCAGAGCATCCTGAGACCAGACTGAAGGGCTCCAAAGGGGTCATCTGACCAGCCAGCCCCCCTTGCCTCCCTGTCTCCCACTCTGCTCTCTTGCTGTACCTTGCAGCAGGTGGTGGCCCTGGTAGACATCCCCCCGAGGAGCCTCTCCCTGCAGAACATCCAGTGGTGCCCAAGGCCCACCACAGTCGGACCCTTGCAGCCACCCCTCCATCAGGGTCAGCCTGGCCTTCAGCTTGGAAGCCTGGCAGGGTCAGAGAAAGAAGTGGTATGAGGGTGCTGGCCTGGATGTCCCGCCTGGACACCCGCTTCTGCCTGGCCTGCCCTCCCCAAGGGTTCCCTTCTCCCATCCTACCCTGAGCCTCAAAGCTAAGGACACACACTGAGAACCAGCCCTGCCCACCCCATCCTCGCAGCTGTCCCTTCCCTTCTCATACCCTGACATTTAGCCGACTACCCTCTGCCCGGCTGAGGGAAGGATGGGGAGGGGAGCAGCAGGAGCATTTTGTCCTGCTGTATTCTCAGGGCTTGGCGCAGAGCATGCACGCTGTAGATACTTGCTGGCTGAGTGAGTGTGCTGTACAGTGTCTCCCAGCACCATTCTTTTAATCATATGACCAATACTGCACTCATAGAGCACTTGCTAGGAGCCAGCTGCTAGGAACTGCTGACCATGCACCAGCTCATGTTTACCTTGTAACCACATGGAGGGCCAGGGATACAGGTCCTGAGCCCTCTCTTCAATTCCAAAGCAGAGCTGGCACTCACTGAATGGAAGGTGGAGCAGACCTGGCAGGGACTGGATGGGCGGACTCACCTCCTCCTTCACCAGGGCATAGCAGGTGGGGCACTCCTGGCAGCGCGTGCCACCAGCTGTGAGGAAGAAGTTGTCCTGGCAGCGGTCACACTTGTAGCCCACGAAGCCAGGCCTGCACACACATGTGCTGTTCTCATGACACTGGGCTGAGGCGGAGCCCAGTGGGGAGCACCTGCAGGCTGGGGGCCAGGGCAGAGGGCGCTGGCTGCCCTGATGGCTGCCTCACACAGTAACCCCCACATCCCCTGCTTCCTCACACCTGGCTGCTCCAGACCCCCTGGGTAACTCAACTATGTTCCTGGGTCCTTCCTGGGAGACTGATTCAGAGGTCAGAGGTGATGATGGAGAGCCTGACATATTTCAGCGTTCCCCGGGATCTGAGAACAAGCCAGGTTTAGGAACTGCCATGCAGTCTGACCATATAAAAGAGGAAAGTGAGGCCCAGAGAGGTGTCCTGATAGTCCAGACACACAGGAATTTAGCAGTGGAGCCTGTGACTAGATTCTCAGTCCCATGCTGTCCTCTGCCACTCACTCTATGTTTCCATGACTGCTCTTAGGAGACCTGCCCCGCATCTCATCTTTCTCCTGCTGCACAGCCATCTTGCCCATTGGTCTGCCCAGAAATCTCAAGCCCCACCCCCCGGGCAGCTGTGAAGGACCCAGCTTTCTTACCTCGGCAGCCCTTGGCAGAGAAGCCAAAGAAGCCCAGCTGGCATCTGTTGCAGGCCTGGCCCTCAACACCTAGGCGGCAGGGGCACTGCCCCGTCTTGGGGTGGCACTGGTCATCCTTGGAGCCCAGCGGGTGGCACTTGCAGCTATGAGAAGGGAAGGAACCTGGCTCTGAGAGGAGCTCAGGGCTGCTCCCGGCCCAGCCTCTGCGGGCTGTAGCTGGTGAGAGGCCTTCAGATGTGCTGACAAGGCCCCATCTCTGTGTGGGTACCTGTCAAACAGCTCCCCCAGCTGTGTCCTGGGAAGCGCAGTCTCACAAAATGCAGGGGCGTGCACACACACACACACACACACACACACACACACACACACACACACTCACTCACTCAGGCAACAGGGACACACAGATCTGGGAGACTATACCCCACTGTTGGAAACTCACAATGCAGTTAGCATATTAAAGGCTAAGAAATCTCAAAAGGAAGAGACCTATTTGCTTCACTGGGCATTTCCTGGGAGTCCCCCTCTGCTCCCTAAAGACGCTAAGGTGCTGCTGTGACCGAATGTCACTGAGTGGAGGCATCCCTGATGAGGGCATCAGAGACCCAGCCGGTCCCCGACCCACCCAGACATCCCTTAGGGCTGCTCTTGGTCTGCATCCTAGACTGGCAGGCCATGAGTATGACCTCGAGGGACTGTCCCTTTGTCCCTCTTGGGTGCAGGGCAAGTGTACCTGGCAGTGGGGCTGGGACGGCCCATTCTAAGCCAGGCCCCTCTCGGGAGGCCCCCCGGTGCCCTCTTTCATCCTGGAGAGACACAGACTCACTCCACCCACCTCCGGCAGCCCCTCCCAGGCTGGAGGTCGTAGAAGCCAGGACGGCAGTGGCCACAGTCCCGTCCAGTCACATGAGGCAGGCAGGGGCACTGGCCGCTCACCGGGTCACAGGGTCTCGGCTCACTGACCGAGCCCGCTGGGTCACAGCTGCACGCTGCAGGTAGGAGCAGAAGAGGGTGTTGGGGGACCACACAGATC
Organism: Phataginus tricuspis; assembly: GCA_029783875.1. Classification (NCBI taxonomy): domain Eukaryota; kingdom Metazoa; phylum Chordata; class Mammalia; order Pholidota; family Manidae; genus Phataginus; species Phataginus tricuspis. Next base: position 5,238,386 of record JAQQAC010002172.1, read on the forward strand.
ATCTGTCCAACCTCTGGGGGTCCAGGAGAGGCAGAGAAGATGGGGGCCCACAGGAATGACTCACATTCAGCCTAGGCTCTGAAGCCATTTCTGGCAGAAGGCTTAGGGCTGGGTTCAAATCTCGGCCCATTTTCTATGCCCTCTGGAGGGACAGCCCAGAATAGTTGTGGTGGCAGATGGCCTGCTGAGCCTGCCCTGAGACCCTACAAGCTAGTGAAAAGGCCAGAGACCCAGTGGGGGGGTCATGGCGGACCCCTGGACCCAACTGCTTCATGTCCCTTGACCCTGCTGTCCTAAGCCCCAAAAACCAGAGGTCAGCAGAATGCTGACTGATGTCACGTGGAGAGAGGGCTCAGGAGCAAGTGAGTGTGGGGCTGTCCTTCTCCTGCAGCCCTTCTGGAAGCTTCCATGGCTGACGTACACTGCGGCCTCTGAGAAGGGACAGAAGGCTGAGTGTTAACCCAGGTGGAGGCTAGTGGTGGCAGAGCACCTCAGTGGGGACCACAGCCTGATTGGGAGCCCAGGGGCGGGACGGACATGAGGAGGGCCGCAGGCCACCAGGGACAGTCTACGTGCCGATCCTGGAGCATGAGATAAGAGCTGAATTATCAAGGCAGGAAAAACAATCACAGGATCAGAGCTGATCAGATCCCAAGGCTGAAATAGACCTTGGAGGAGAGCAAAGCCTTACACCTTCTGGACAAGGGGACAGAGGTGAGGAATCTGCCTAAAACTGCATAGCCTTGTCGAGCAGCCGGCTGAAACTGGTGGAGGAGGCGGAGGGAGGGAGGGCGGGTACTTGCCATGGGTCCGGGAGGTGGGTACTCACGAGCGCATTTGTCTACGGGGTGAGGGGCTAGGGGGGCCCCGAAGAACCCTTCCTGACAGCGCTCACAGTAGGCGCCTGTTGTGTTGTGCAGGCAACGCAGGCAGTGACCAGACAGGGGATCACAGTTGCCCACGGCATTGGGGTCCATGTTCCCGCTGCACTGGCACTGCTGGCAGGGCTGGGGGGCCCCAGAGAGCCCCAGCGGGTCCCCAAAAAAGCCATCGTCACAGATCTCACATCGCCGCCCTGGGGAAAGAAGGGTGTGTGTGGAGGGGCAGGCCTGAGAACACCAGCCTGTGGGGTCCACAGCAGGGGGCGTGGGCGTGCACAGAGCCAGCGTCCCTCCTTGCTCCTTGTGGGGCACAGCATGGGCTCTGGGCCCAGGCTGACCTGCGAACAGGGCCCGGCTTGGCCCAGCTCAGCTGTCAGCTGGTTGTGTGACTTCGGGCAAGCCACGAACTCAGGTCCCTTGTCCGCCAAGTGGGGGCAACCATGGTGGCTACCTCGCAGCACCGTTGAAAGGGTTTGGGGAGGTCACTTGTGCAGAGCACCTGGCGCAGTTCCTGACACGTGGCAAGTGCCCAACAGCCGCGGCTGCAAGCGCCAGTTCATCGCCACACCCTCATCATGTCGCCTTCACCGTCCTCTTCGTCAGCACCTTGGTCACCACCAGCCGCCACCTCCGTCACGTCTCTATCTTCATTCTCGGCGGCAGCAGCTTGTTCACCACCCGGCCACCATCTCGTCTTGGTCACCATCATCACGTCATCACCTCCGTCACCATCATCACCACCGTCATCACCACCTTTGTCACCACCTTCCTCACCTCCACCACCATCACCTCCATCATCATCACCTTCCTCACCATCACCTTCATCTCCATAACCACCGTCATCACCTCCATCATCATCACCTTCCTCCCCATCACCTCCATCATCACCATCACCTTCCTCACCATCACCTCCATCATCACCACCGTCATCACCACCTTTGTCATCACCTTCATCACCTCCGTCATCACCTTCCTCCCCATCACCTCCATCATCACCATCACCTTCCTCACCATCACCTCCATCATCACCACCGTCATCACCACCTTTGTCATCACCTTCATCACCTCCGTCATCATCACCTTCCTCCCCATCACCTTCCTCAGCATCACCTCCGTCGTCATCATCCCTTCCATCCTCACCACCGTCACCACCGCCACCGCCATCGTCACACGGTCACATCACCATCTCCCGCGCCACCATCCTCGGGGCACTGCCGCCCTCGGCACCCCCTCCTGCTCACCTCCCTGCTCTCTCTCTGGGCTGCGGCTGCTCTTTCCTTTGTGGCTCTGGGCGCCTCTACCTTGCCTGCTTCTCATCGTTTCTGAACTTGCCTTGCACTGCTCAGTTCGGACTCCTGCCCTGCTTCCTGGGTGTGAGCTGGGCCTCGTCTTCCAGCCCTAGGGTCACCGTAAGTCTCAATGAAGATGGTGTGCGAGGAGGTTTTAGAGGGCTGTGGCCTCGGCGGCCCACTCTGGACATGGATGGGGCATGAGAGAACATCCTTGTACCATGCAGCTCATGCAGGGCCAGCCCACTGTTAGTAAACACACCCGTCTCTGTGCTTCTGCGTGAAACAGACAACCTGGGGACCCACAGACCTAAGCGGCAGCACAGTCCCCTGCGGCGGTGGGATGACAGGCATACGGTCTTCCGGATCACGTGCACTTTCATGCTCCTTTTTACACTGTGCCGTTCCCAGTGTTACAAAATGTGTTACTCATTCTATGATTTTAAAAATAGCTACTGTCATTGTGAAAAATAACGTGGGCTCCCTGTGTCCTCAAAGCTCATCAGTCCAGTTGAAATCCAGTTAATATTACTCAAGGCAGGCATCCCTGAAAATGCAGGGAAGGACTACTAAGGAAGCAAATAAAAAAAAGAGAGAAAAGGAAAGAAAGGAAAAGAAAAACCTGAATGGAGTTCAAGGTAGAGGTGAGTGCCTGGCTTTGGGACTCTCAGGAGAAATGAAGTCAGGCAGGCAAGGGGGAGGCTGACGCTGGTGACGAAGACTGTGGCCCTTCAGCTAACCAGCCATCTGCTTGGAACTGCATGGAGACAGCTCCTGGGATGGGAGGCAGCTGTGAGGTTCCAAGAAGGGCTGTGCTGGGGTCAGGATGGTGGGCAGGCAGGGATCAGGCCTTGACCCTGGTCAGTCCTGACTCAGACTGTCCAGGAGGGCACTCGGTATGCTGGGCCTTCAAAAGGCCTGCAGAATGCTGGTGTGACAGACAGGGGCTGACACAAGGCACCGGGCCTAACATCTACCCAGGCATCCCCCCAGGGGTGGGTTGCCTGGGAGTGCTCCCCCCAAATCCTCCCTCGGGCATAGCTCAGCCGGCGCCAGACCGAGCGTCTCTACAGTTTCCATGTCATTGAGTGGACTCCCTTCCCGCCTGCAGACCAGGTCAGAGAACGCAGGGAAGGTTATGGAAATGGAGGGACAGCCTGACGGCAGGGTGGGACAGGGTTCCCTCAGTTCTTGGGCCTCCCCCAGCCCGCTGCTGGCCGCCAGGGAGCCGTTTCCGAGCAGTCCCCGGCAAAGCACACATGTAGAGCACCAGCGCCATGGACCATTCCAAGCAGCTGAAGGTTCCAAACGTGCCCTCAGATGTGGGGGAATCTTGGAAATATTATGCCAAGTTAAACAAGCCAGACTCAAAAGGCTAACACCATACAAGTCCACGTCCATGAGGTCTCTGGAACAGTCACATTCAGAGAGACAGAACATAGATGGTGGAGGCTGGGGGCTGGGGAGTGGGGTGGGAGTTAGTGTTATTGGAGACAGAGGTTCTGTTTGGAAGACGGAAGAGTTCTGGAGCTGAATGGTGGGGACGGCTGCACGACACCGTGAATGTACTTGATGCCACCAAACTGGACACTTAAAAAATAAAGTGACAGGACTTCTGGGAAGATGGCGATGTGAACAGACCAGCAGAAAAATTCCTCCCAACATTATATTTATTCACGAAAATACAGCAAATACAACTATCCCTAAAAGAGAGACCAGAATACACAGGAAAGTGCACAGCATACAGGTACACCTGAGAGAACTTGGCAGCCAGTGAAGCGGATGGGATACGGAGCCACGACCTGGCGGGACCGAGCGCCCCTCCCTCCCAGAGCTCCAGCAGGAGGAGAGGATTCAGAGCCGGGAGGGAGTGGAAGTCTGCGCCGGGAGCGCCGACACAGCCTGCGGTGTAGCGGAGATAGGAGAGACAGAGGGCACAGGGTCCCAGCCAGGAACGTGCAAGTTGCCCGCGGCAGGCTCCGGGAAGGAAAAAGAAAGGAGAAAAAAGGGAAGAAAAGCGCGGGCTCTACCTCAGCGGTCTTAAAGAGACAGGAGCTCAGTAGAGGGGCCGGATAGCCCCGCAAGCTGAGCCCAGCACGCTGGGAGTCCTGGGGAGCTTTGGACCCCTTAGCTGGTGACTGGGAAAGGGTGGCTGCTATTAAGACCCCCACAGAGATCAACAGCTTCCCATTCATTCCCAACCCGGCCAGAGCTATAAAGATCCTTGCAGAGCAGTGTCGCCATGGCTCTGGAATAGTGGAGCAACAGCGCCACCTACACCATTCACACAGAACCCACTCTCAGTGGCTTTTATTTATTTAATTTTTTAGTTATTGCTTTTTCTCCCCTTTCTTTTCCTTTTTTCTTTCCCTCTCTTTCAACAGCCTCCCATTCATTCTCACCCTGGCCACAACTTTAAAGGGCCGTGTGGAGCGACATGGCCACGGCTCTGGATAGTGGTGCAATAGCGCCACCTACAGCATTCACACAGAAAACACCCCCAGTGGGCGTTTTGGTGGGGGTTTTTTGGGGTTTTTTTGGTTTTTGTTTTTGTTTTTTTCTTTTACGTGTTGCTGCTTTTTCTTTTTCTTTCTTTTCTTTTCCTTTCTCTCTCTCTCCTTTTACTTTTTTTATTAGTAGAAGTATTTTTTTCTCTTTGTTTTCTTTTTTCTTTTCTCTCCTCTCTTCTTTCCTTTTTAAAGTCATAAAGAGCCCAGCAGACATACGTGAAAACTACCAACAACTAATTCTATAGTCATGAGAAGACAGAAGAATATGATCCAGACAAAGCTTCAGACAAACACCACCCCAGAGAGAGAATCTGAAGGAATCGACATGCATAGTCTTCCAGAAAAAGAATTCAGAACAAAAGTCATAGCCATGCTGACGGATCTACAGAAAAATGTGCAAGAACTGAGGGAGGAAGTGAGGGAAGTGATGAAAGACAATGCAGAAATGAGACAAGCCATTGACGGGCTCAACAGCAGATTGAATCAGGTTCAAGACACGATCAAGGAATTGCAAGACAGGGACCAGAAATATAAAGAAGCCGAGGCAGAGAGAGATAAAAGGATCTCTAAGAATGAGAGACTATTAAGAGAACTATGTGACCAATCCAAACGGAACAATATTCGCATAATAGGAGTACCAGAAGAAGAAGAGAGAGAAAAAGGGATAGAAAGTGTCTTTGAAGAAATAATTGCTGAAAACTTCCCCACTCTGGGGAAGGAAATAGTATCACAGTCCACGGAAGCCCACAGATCTCCCAACACAAGGGACCCAAGGAACACAACACCAAGACACATAATAATCAAGATGGCAAAGATCAAAGATAAAGACAGAGTATTAAAGGCAGCTAGAGAGAGAAAAAAGAGCACCTACAAAGGAAAACCCATCAGACTGTCATCAGACTTCTCAACAGAAACCTTACAGGCCAGAAGAGAATGGCATGATATATTTAATGTAATGAAACAGAACGGCCTCGAACCAAGAATATTGTATCTAGGACAATTATCATTTAAATATGGCAGAGGGATTAAACAATTTCAAGACAAAAGAAAGTTGAGAGAGTTTGCCTCCCATAAACCACCACTGCAGGATATCCTAAACGGACTGCTCTAGAGGGAAACACCCCTAAGGCTAAAAAGATGTCACCAGAGAAAATAAAATCATAGCAAAGAAAGTAGACCATCCAAATACCAACTAAAGGCAAAGAATAAAACACCTAATATATAAAGAAAGGAGGAGGAAGAATAGGAAGGGAGAGATAAAGAAACATTAGACGGCGTTCACAATAACTTAACAAGAAAGTTAAGTTAGAGTCTCAGATAGTAAAGAAGCAACCCATGAACCTTTGGTAACCACGAATCTAAAGCCAGCAATGGCAATAAGTACATATCTATCAATAATTACCCTAAATGTAAATGGACTGAATGCACCAATCAAAAGACACAGAGTAACAGAATGGATAAAAAAGCAAGACCCATATATATGCTGCTTACAAGAGACTCACCTCAAACCCAAAGATATACACAGACTAAAAGTGAAGGGATGGAAAAAAATATTTCAAGCAAACAACAAAGAGAAAAAAGCAGGTGTTGCAGTACTTGTATCAGATAAAATAGACTTCAAAACGAAGAAAGTAGCAAGAGATAAAGACGGACATTACATAATGATAAAGGGGTCAGTCCAACAAGAAGATATAACCATTATAAATATATATGCACCCAACACAGGAGCATCAGCATATGTGAAACAAATACTAACAGAAGTGAAGGAGGAAATAGACAGCAATGCAATTATTTTAGGAGACTTTAACACGCCACTCACTCCAAAGGATAGATCAACCAGGCAGAGGATAAGTAAGGACACAGAGGCACTGAACAACACACTAGAACAGATGGACCTAACAGATATCTACAGAACTCTGCACCCAAAAGCAGCAGGATACACATTCTTCTCAAGTGCACATGGAACATTTTCCAGAATAGACCACATACTAGGCCACAAAAAGAACCTCAGTAAATTCAAAAATATTGAAATCCTACCAACCAACTTCTCAGATCCCAAAGGTATAAAACTAGAAATAAATTTCAGAAAGAAATCAAAAAGGCTCACAAATACATGGAGACTTAACAACATTCTCCTAATGAATCAATGGGTTAACGACCAAATCAAAACAGAAATCAAAGAATATATGGAGACTAATGACAACAACA
>JAQQAC010002172.1:5245773-5305801 GCA_029783875.1 Phataginus tricuspis
TACAGCTCAGAGAAGACAAGTAGTGATTCTCATCTCACTACGCTGATGGACAGTGACTGTAATAGGGTTGGTGGGGGGGACCTGATGAAGGGGGTAGTTTAATCATCACAATATTGCTCATGTAATTGTAGGTTAATGATACTAAAATAAAATAAATTGTTTAAAAAAATTATAATAATAAATAAATAAATAAAGTGACAAATTTTATGTTATATATATTTTGTCACAAAATGCAGCAAAAGAACCACACTGAACTGTACACTTTAAGTGGGTGAATTTTAGGGTATGTGACTAATATCCCAAAAGAGCTGTTAAAAAAAATCAGATGTCTAGGATGGTGCTGAGTCCTGGAGCAGGAATGAGGAACGGGGAATAGGCTGGGATGGGGAAATTTCTGCCCCACATTATTATCTGGCAACATTTTCTATAAGCTGAAAGTTTAAGCATAGGTTTTTCACCTTAACTGCATATCAGAGTCAGCCAGAGCATGTGTTACAAATACAATTTTCTTCAGTCCATCTCAAGCTACTAAGTCAGGCTCTATGGGGCCAGGGCCCAGACATGGAGATGTTCAAAAGCTCACGTGGATATGCTCAGTGGCCCAATTCTAGCACAAACTCACAGATGCCTGGGGCCCTGGCCACGGGGCTATGGGATTCAGTGTCCCCAGAGGTCAGGCCTGCTGCTCTCAAGCTGCACCGTCTCCCATCTGTCACACTCCAAACCCAGCACCCCGCTCTGGGAGCCCAGGGTAAAGGTGGGCCCCAGGGCAGGCACCACTCACCTCTCTGGCCCAGGGGGCAGTGGGTACACACCACCTCCCTGCTCTCTGGGATGGCTGTGCAGGCCGACTGTCCAGGGCATGGACAGGGCTGGCAGTCATCAGCTCGGCCTGCAAAGGGGTTGCCATAGAAACCTGGCAAGCAGCGTTCACAGGATGGGCCCTCAGTGTGGTGGCTGCACAGGCAGATCCCTGAGGGGCAAGATAAGCACCTGGTTACGACCTCCCGAGCCCAGAATGCTCCAGAAGAGCAGATATCCTGGTGGTAGGGCTCACGGAGCATGTCCCTGGCAGACCTGAGGTGGAATCCTTTCAAGGTGGGGGCAGCTCAGCCCAGGATGGAGAGTCTCCCCTGGGTTCACGCCCACCACTTACTGACCGTGGGAACCTGGGCCAAACATCTCACACTCCTGCCTCAGCGTCCTCACCTGCAAAACAGGCAGGCCAATGGCTCTGACCTCAAAGGGACTTCAGGAGCCAATGCGACCATGCAAAGTGCCCTGGCGCCTGTGACTATTGTTAGGGTCATCATTATTTCGTATTCCAAAGCCTATAACCGAACCAACAGAGGACACAGCAAGCATTTGCTCTCAGTTTTCCTTTCCCCTTTCCCCTGTCCTCTTAACTTCAGGGGCCAAAGCCAAGGGGGACACAGACCCAGGATTCTGTTCCTGACATGAGTTTGCAACAAGGCTTCCCGTTTATGGGGTCAGCGGCTTCCCAGAGGCTGCCTGGTCTCGCAGAATGGGGCCCCTACTGGCTGCGAGGGGTGGAAGCTCTGCAAACCCCCTGCTCCAGCCTCATAGCACCTGGAATCCACTCAGAGCCTGGGGTGCTGGAGAAGGGAGGCCCGCTGCCAGGGACAGGGTGAGGAGACTCGCTGAGAAGGGGTTAATTAAGCAAGACTGCCACCTCCAGAAGGTCCCTGGTAGCACCCAGGAGAACAGGGAGAGAACTCGGGGGGCTGGAGCAGTGTATTAGGGGGACGGTCCCGCCTCCACCCAGCACCCGCACGCTTATGACTCCTTCCTCCAGTGTGGGCAGCAAGTGCTCTCTGCCCACCTGCGGGGGCTTGCCCAAGCTGGGCAGGAAGGCGTGGCATGGCTGGGGGCTCTGAGGGAGGAGAAACTGGTCCCATCTCGTGAGGTGGCTCTGCTTCCTCAGTAGGGGCTGCCTGGAGCACCTCATGGAAGGATTACGAGGCCTCATCTGGGCTTGATTGGTGATGCCTGCCACGGAGAGGCCCCAGGTGTCGCAGATGCCTGCCCACTCTGGTTAGTGTGCTGATTCCAGGCTCCTGTCCTGTCGACTCCAGCATGGAGCCTGGGAAAAGCTAGGACTCTTCTCAGGGCCCTTCTTAGAGTCCTGACCTGTTGCAAGAAAACAGCAGGGCGCTGACACTATTTCCTGTGAGACGCCCATGGTGTGGGGTGCAGAGGGGCCAGTGTCTAGCCGCTAGCACCTCCTGCTCAGTGACCTAGGCGAGGTGTCCCTGGGGTTCCTATCTTACCCAAGGGGACTAACACCTGGCAGCGAACTTGAGGAAGGAGCAGCTCTGCCATCTACTGACCATGCCGCCTTCCTGCACCTTAGGTCTCTCCCCGGTGAGATGGGACAGTAATGGTCCAGGGAGCTGGGCACTTCTGTAGGATTCAGTGATGTAGTACATAAAAGGTACCCAGTGTGCGAGGCACTCAGTGATACCATCTGATTCGCTCACACATGCACACAGCTGACCCTGCTCAGGTCAGTACTCATCCAGCTGTTCGGATGTAGCCCAGCTGCCCTAGGTGGGACACTCAGGATGGGGAGACTCACCTGTGTTGGGGTCACAGGTGCCATGCTGGTTACAGGTGCAGGGAACACAGTTGGTATAGGGACCCCCCAGCGGTGTCTCCCTCTTGTAACCTGGAGCACAGGATTCACAGAACTGGCCAGTGTATCCCATGGGGCATGAGCAAGTCTCCACCCAGGGGGCCGGTGGGGAAAGCCCCCGCTGGGCTGAAGTGAGCCGGACCTCAGTCAGGAACACTTGGCCTGAAGAGCGAGAAGAAAGTCACATGCACACAGTTCTCCCCAAAGCCTTCCTGTGCACATATGTAACAGGCAAAGGGTTACTGGCCCACACATAGAAAGGGAGCCCAGGCACCAATTATAATTTTTTAAAAACGAAGGGCAAAGGGAAAATAGGTAATTTTCAGAACAAGGAATAGGTAAGACTGGGAACCTTATGGAAAAGCATTCACTCTCACGAGTTATTAAAGACGTGTAAATTTAAACAGCGATGCATTCACACCCCTCAAATTGGTGTTTTAAAGATCAGTGACAGTGGAGGAGGGATGCGTGGGGTACTCGCCCATGTGTTTACAGGAAGTAACCCACTTCTAGTAGCAGAGGAGTAGCTCCTATCAGACCAGCCTTCCCACAGCAACAACTAGAAACTCTGGGCAGAGTGCAAAACAACTGTCTGTAAACACTGGGGAGCAACTGGAGCGGGCCGACGGGAGCTGTCAGAATATGAGCCGGTACAGCCTTCCAGAAAGACAACTCAGCAGCATGTATCAAAACTTAAAACGTGCGCTCTTTGACCCAACATTTTCATTCTGAGGAATCTATCCTAGAGACACGCCTGCCCGAGCATATAAAGCCTCTTATAGGAAGCTCCTCCCTAGTCCCTGCAGTGCTGTTGGCAATGGTCAAACACGGGAAACCACTTCAGTGTCTGTGATAAGGGGGAGAGCGAAAATGTTATGGGACATCTGTGCCACGGAATGACACACAGTGGACACAGACTGCCTGCCTTTTCTTTTTTTTTGTAAGATTCCATTCGTGTAGTTTTGTGTTTTTTTTCTCATTTAAAAGGCATTTATTGAGTGTTAAGTATGTCCCAGGCACCTGTTCTAGGAACACCCAGCCAAGGATGAAATAAGGCCATGGGCAGGAAATGAGCAAGGTCATTTACCAGGAATTGTGGGGGAAGGCAGATGGACAATGGCCCAGGACAAATAGCCCCCGAAGAGACCAGGACAAGGAGAGATGCCAAATGCCCTGCTAGGTTTGCCATAACAAAGTACCGCAGACTGAATGACATAAGCAACAGGAACTAATTTCCTTATGGAAATGTTTCTGGAGGCTTGAGGTCTGAGATCAAAATGTGGGCAGGCGAGGTCCTTGCCTGCCTTTTCTATGTGAACGACAAGTAACAACTTCCAAGACATACCATGGTTAGATGCACAAAGTGAGTGGCAGAACATTGTACCATGATCACATTTCTATGTTGGAAAAACACAGACGGATGCAGGCACTGAGACAGCTGGAGTGCTCTGCCCCAGGACATTTAACAATCCGTGTCACCGATGCCAGTGCAAAGAGGAGCTCTGGGCTGGCGGTGAGATGAAGGGTCGGGTCACATGTCCACCTGCCTCTCCAGTTCATCCCAACACCCAGGACGGGCCTGGCCTGAGCAGGCGCCTCGTAACCATCTGTCAGCTGAGGGCCGAGTGAATGACAGAAGTGCTGAGAGTTGTTAGAAAGCATGGAAATGAAAATTCCTGCAAGGCGACCTGGGCATGAGGGGGAACCAGGGAGGCTTTTGGGGAGCATTGGCAAGGATGATGGGGATGACAGCAATTGAGGCACAGGTCCGAAGGGGAAGAAGGACCTGGGCCAGGCGGGGCTGGGTCACAACCCCCAAACCTTGGACATAAAGGGCCCCCAGGAAAGCTGGCCATCCAAGCCAGGGGTTCTCAAAAGGAGCAAATCACCCCCCTTGAAGCCCATCTGCAGGCATTTTGGTCGTTACAACAGTGTGGAATCAGTGCGAGGAACATCAGATGCCTGATGTGTGCAGAAACTGCCCCCATGATTTCAAATGTTCTGCTGGATGCCGAAGGGCAGAAAAACCCCTCTGTACACTTCTGAGCCCAGAGACTCTGACTCCCATTTTATAGACACAAAATATTTTGGAATGTTTAGTGCAAATGGAATCGCCTAGGAATGCATGTGCTAGCAGGAGCGCCTCGCTTTGTTTTGTTCAGAATTTTCCCGACAGCCAGTCACCGTTTTGGAAACTCATGTCGCCAACGCCTGCCTCCACCCCCTCAGCTCCTGGGGTTTCCGTCGCCATCACAGCCTGTCCCCACCGTGGCGCCATCTGTCACAGTCCCACTCAGAGTGACCTGGCAACTATCCCCATTTATTTATGATTTCAAAATGACAAACAAAGGATGTTAGGGAATTAAAGTCAATTGTATCCAGATGAACATTTAAAATTTGCTTTTACAGCTTCACCCAGAAACGAATGGTTACTCTGCCAAACATTTTTCCCCTAACGAACTAATGGAACCATCAAGACTGAGAAAACCTTTTAAAAAAAAATACCACTGGCGGAGGCAGGCGAGCTCACCCTCCCGGCTCACCGTCTTCTCGCTGCCCGGGACCGGCGAGCCAGGTGCCTCCGGCCTCGACACTTCCCGCTGTGTGTCCCCTCTCAATGCAAGCCTGCCCGGGGACTGTGGATCCCAACGCTGGGTTTTAGTCTAACATTAGCCACCCACACCTCTGCGTTTGTATTTCCCTGAGAATGTAAGTGGCCTCTGAGCTTCCTGTTTCTCCTAAACCCAAACTTACTTATTACAGTGGGGGGGGGGGGGCACTGACCGCTTCATTAGGGGATTCATATGACTATCTCTTTCTATCATTTACCCTCCTTTTTACCTATTCTGTATATTACAGTTAGGATGTTAAATTGATCTTTAAAATGAGCTCTAAGTAGGTTATAATACCTATAGATTTCATTTCCAGATGTAAAAGGGATGCTGCGTATGAAATATCTGTTCTTAAAAGGGACATTGAGAATGCTTGATCCAGGCACACACAGGTATGGGCAGGGGGCCAAGAAGGGGTGAGCCCTCAAGGAGGAGAAAGTACATTATGAGGGAGGATCCAGGAACAGTCAGGGGACCCCCAGGACAATCACCATGTGACCAGGGTGAGGGGTGGTGAGAAATGCAAGTTGTGTGACAACTTAGCTTCTCAACAAGGTTTAAAAACCAGAGCAGCTCTGGGTACAATACCTTGGTGACCAGCAGGGGGAGCTGACCGGGGACTCCTGCCCTCTCCCGTCCGTCCCCCACAGGGCAGCCAAGGGTCCGGCCTCCAGGCAGTGCTGCACTTGGCCATAGCATGGCTATGCCCAGTGGTTCTTGGCTGCTATGTGGTCACACACCTGTCCCTGAGAGCTGTCCATCCTCAGGCCCCTCCCCTGTCCAGCCTCTGCCTCTGTCCTCTGCATCCACCCACACCCTTACCAGTTATATGACCTTGGGCAAGCGTCCCAACCTCTCTGAGCCTAAGACTCCTTTGGTAAAATGGGGACAGTAACTGCCTGCTGCAAGGACTCAACGAAACTATGCATGAAGGAGCCCTGAGGGGTCCAGCTGCGTTTTTTTCACTGGGAGTGGGGACGGCGGGTACTGACCGTGAGAGCTTGGGCTTTGGCCGCTGGCCTGGATGCGCAGAGCCGTCAGATTGGCGAGCAGCCGCTGGAAGTGGAAGGGGGGCAGTGGAGGGTCCACATCCTCAGAGGTCTCCTGCAACCTGGCCAGGGAAAGAGCTAAGCCAGAATCTAAGGCCGGGGGCGGGTGCCAAGAAGCCTCCAGCAGGCGTGGGGAGAGCAGGAGCCGCCAGACCACAAGGGAACCTGAGTGTCCTTGGACCTCAGGGACCACCCCGACTGCCAGGCAACCCTCTCAGGACAGAGCAGAACACTTACTGGAACCCGAGCTGCACTTCCCATGGCTGCCTGGCGTCCTGGGGGTTGGGCGGGCCGGAGGGCTGCAGAGTCAGGGCCAGGGCGGCCCCCTCCAGCTTCAGTTGCACGGCCGGTGGGGCGCCCCCAGGGGGGACCCGGAAGGTCAGCAAGAGGCTCTGCCCATAGCTGAACCGCTGGTCTCCCAGGAATTTCTCTGAAGACAAGAGAAGAAAGCTTGACAGTCTTCACTTAGCTTGATCTCTAATGTTTATATTGATTTATGGGCAGTTAAACATTGAGACAAGATAAAGCCGCAGCAAGGAGACAATGAGAACCTCCCCATGTGGCAGATGTTCAGGGTGCCCCACTCACACCTCCTCGGGACGCTGGCTGAGCGTGCGGCCCTGCAGTCACCCAGCCCCACGCCTGGCCCAATGCTCTGCTGCCACGACCTCGACATTCTTAACTTTCATCTCGCCCTTGAGTTTTATAAGTGAAGTCCCATGGGACAGGGGAGTGTGTGCTGGAGCGGAGGCGCACGTGACCCCACGGCAGTGACGCCCGCCACCTGCTCACGCACAGGATTCCGGGGCACGCACACGTGTGGGGGTGCAGTGAGACTCCAAGCAACCCGAGGTGAGCGGGTTGCACCCGAGCGGCCCTGCTGATGCCCCCGAGGCCACGCCGCCCGCTGGGGTCGGAACTTGGTTCAAGCAGAAGGACCAAGGAGCCCTACTGTGGCCTTTCCACTCTTGCTATCTCTCTGTATCAGCCAACTGTTTATGCTGAAAATAAGGACACAGAAGGAGGTGAGCGACGGGACACGTCACCTTTCCTTTCCCGTTCAGTCCTGTGCTCAGGGGCAAGCCGAAGGAAGAGCCTGCGTGTAGACTGTGTGCGTGCCAAGGTCAAGTTCGCCTGCCGGCGTTGGCTAGTGGAGATCTAAGACTGGACTCCAGGAACCCGGTGCTAAGTCTGATAGCTTCCAGGAGACCAAACTGGCCCTAAGTGGCGGGGTGGTTCAGAGCACTCTAGAACTCTTGCTTCTGCAGGAATCCAGTGGCCCTGGGCCTGGGTGCAGGGGCTGGCAGGGTAAGAGGCTGATGGGAAACACACAGGGATCGTCTGGGGTGTGACAATGGCCTGGAGGGGCCCTGGGCAGGTAGCGGGGGGCAGGGGGCAGGGGCGGGAGGGGGTGCTCCCGCAGACGCTGTGGGGCAGGTGGTCAGCAGAAAAATGCTCCCAAAGGTGTCCACATCCTGATCCTTGGACTCTGTGGATATAGTACATGGCAGGGGCAAGTAAGATGGCAGATGGATCTAAGGTTGTTAATCACCTGAATTTAAAGTAGAGAGATTGTCTTGGGTCCTTAAAAGACGGAGGAAGAAGGTAGACCAGCTGGGGTCAGAGGGAGGCAGCATGAGAAAGACTCGCCGGCTCTGCAAATGGAGGAGGGGCCGCGAGCCGAGGAAAGTGGTGGCCTCTAGAAGCTGGAAAAAGCAAGAAAACTTTCTCCCTTGGAGCCTCCAGAAGGAACCAGCCATGCAGACACCTTGACTCTACCCCAGCGAGACCCATCTCCGCCTGCGGAATTCCGAACCATAAGAGGGCACGTTGTTTTCAGCTACAAATTGGTGGTCATCTGCCACAGCAGCGATAGGAGATGAATGCAGGGCAGCGGCCCCTCCCTGTACCTGGTAGGAGGAGATCCCCATCTTCTGGGTCCAGGAGGAGTCCCCTCGGGCTCCATCGTGCAGGATGCTCTCGGCCCCCCACGCTTCTGGCCCGCCAGCCCTCGGCTCCTGGACAGCAAACAACATCCCTCCCCCTGTGAGGCCCTGGAGAGTGGCCTCTGCCCCTTCCCGCTTCCCGCCCATCCCTGGGTCCCAAGGACAGCCTGAGACCCGGGCACAGCCTGAAGCACTGGGGTCCAGCGAGGGGAGAGACTGTTCTAGACACAGGCCATGTGGGGAGGGAGACGGCCGGTGCTCACCCAGACTGCTCAGGTCCCCACCTCAAGTCAGGAAGGGGTCTTAGCCCTGGGAGAAGCTAGAAAGCTTGGGGCCCTGGCTCCGTTTGGGGCATGGCCATACCGCTGGGCCTGGCCGGCCCCGTCAGAGGGCTTTGAGGACACAGTGGACATAGACACAGCCCTGAGTCCCCAGCGTGGGGCACTGGGACATCAGGCCCATCTCTAACAATACTGGACTCGACCTCATCCTCAGGCCCTCAGAGCTTCCCCATCCGCGACCTCACCTCCCTGTCCTTCCAGTGGCTGTGTCATCAGCCCTGCAGCACCCAGGGAGGCCACCCGGCGAGGAAGTAGTCAAGCCAGGGTGGGGATCCAGGCTTCTGGCCCCCAGTCCCAGTTCAGTCCACCCCTCTGTTTGGTGATGTCACTACACCAAACACGTCTGGCACAGAGAAAATGACCCCAAGGGGGCAGCTGGGGAATGAGGTGCAGGCTCAACATATGGTCACCCAAAGGGACAGGAGGGAGGAATGAAGAAAGGGAAAGAGGTTAGAAAGGGGAGGGCCGGGCTCCTTGGTGCTGGACCTCACTGGCTGTGTAACCCTGGGCAAATTACTTAACCTCTCTGAAGCTGGTTCCTCATCTGCAAAACGGGGTGACAAAGTATGTATGGCCCTGGTAGCAGTTCTCAAAGTTGGTGTGAACACCCTGGGAGATGCTGAAACTCTTTCAGTGGCAAACTACCTTCTTAATAACCCTAAGAGGCTGTCTGCATTTTTCATTCTGTCTCTCTCACCAGCATACAGTAGAATTTTCCAGATACTACAAGCTGTGTAGCATAACATACCTTAAAGAGATGTGCAAAGTGCAAAATGAGTAGCATTCTTCCCTGTCTGCCCTTTAAAAAGTTATTTTTCACAGGGAGATGTTTTCTGTTATGCATTTACAATGGTTGGTCTTAAGAGAATACACAGATATTTTAAACTTGCTGTTTGTCTCTAACAAGTGACATCCATATGAACAACCCACATAAATAAAAACGTTTGAGGTCCTCAGTAATTTTTAAGAGCATAAAGGGACCCACAGACCAAAAAGTTTGAGAACTGCCGGCTGAGGGCGACAGTAAGGTCACATGTGACGCCGAGACTGACACGCCAAACCCAGGTGACCTCGGCGCTGTCCCGGTTCCAAGCCCCTCTCCGTCCTGCGTTCTGCACGGTGTCCAGCAGAGGGCGCGCCCCTTGCGCCTGGGGTGCCCCAGGCCAGCACCTTCTGTAAGCCAGCCCCACTGACAGGTTCTATCACGGGATGACACCCGGCTCCTGGTGGGGTTGGCGGGGAGGTGAGGGGGTGGGGGGAGTCTGTAGGACACGGCAGGGGTCCATGCAAGCTGTAATTTAATACAGAGCTCGGAGCTCCACCGCTTTCCTGCTCCAAAGATGTGCCTGTCCACCTGAGCTGGCAATAACCCCTGGGCCCTTGGCCCAGAGAGAAGGACTTCACAGCTGCGAAGAACAAAGCCCAGGGGCCGAAAAACAGGGTGCCAACAACTGAATTATGTGACCAACCTTTTCTGGGCCTCGGCTGCCTCATCTGTGAAAAGGAATGAGAGTGGCTACCTGCCAGGGACTTCATGAGTCCACGGATGTGAAGAGCTCGGCACGGTGCCCAGCTTACAGAAGATGCTCAATAAACAGAGGCCAGAGCCTGAGCCTGCGTCCCCAGCACGAGACTACGCCAAGGGAGGCCAATCTTGGCAGGGACTGGAAACTGCCCCGAAGGAGCCAAAGGCTGCCTGTACCTGACCCCCGACCCTGCTGGAGGCTAAGGAAACAGGCAGGGGCCGGGAGGGAGGCAGGGGTGCAGGGGCCCTGGGGAGCCCTGAGGGACACATCTTGCCTGGCTGTGGGCACACCCCCACCGCAGGATCTTCCAGAGCAGGACCACAGAGACCCCGGATGCGGCTGTGGGGCACTTCTTACCCTGGTGGAAGTCAGAGAGGATGTGGTGCACGCGGAACCGGGCGGCCGACGCACACACCTTGGAGTGGCTGTAGCAGAAGCAGCTGCTGCAGCCCTTCGGATGGTGGGGCTGCAGGTTAAAGGTGCCTGGGCGGCATCTGAAACGGAGGCAGGAGGTGCCCAGGGGGCCAAATGTGTCAGCTAGGTCCCGGGGATCCAGGATAGCCAGAATTGGGGAATCTTAAAAACACTTTTTTTTTTCAGATTTACAGAAGAGTTGCAAACATAGTACAGAGATCCCAGAGCCTCTTCACCCAGCTTTCCTACGGCCGCAGTACAATGATCAAAACCGAGGCATTAATACCGGCTAATGGTATTGACTGAACTGCAGACTCTGTTAGGATTTCTCCCTTTGTGCTAAGGTCTGTTTTCTACCCGTCCAGGACAGGCCATTGCATTAGCCGAGTCGCCGGCCTTCCCCAGTCTCTAACAGCTTCTCAGTCCTTCCTTGTCTTTCATGACCATGACACTTTCAAACATCAGGTTTATTTTGTAGGAAGTCCCTCAGTTTGGGTTTGTCTGACGTTTTTTCTTGGTCAGGGGCTATTAGGAAGAAACAGAGGTCGAATGTTTTTATCACATCACACTGGGGTCATTGGCACCCATGTGACATCACAGGTAACATTAACCTCCACCACCTGGCTAAGATGCTGCCTGCCAGGTTTCTCCACCACAAAACTGTCACGTTCTTGTCATTAGAAGCAAGTCACTAAATCCAGGGCAGCACCACGCGGAGAGGACTTAAGCTCCACCCCCTGGAGGGGGAGCATCAAAGGGCTGTGGACATAGGTGGAAGCCCCCAAGTAATTAATAAATATTTGGAGGGAGGCTTTGGGGGCTATGTGCCACCCTGTGTCTCCTCACAGGTCTGCCCACTAATTCCAGCATTCTTCAGTGGCTCCTGCCTGCAGCAAGTGCTCCTGTGACATTCTCCCTAATTTTCTATTTCCCTCAGTCCTTCTACATTCACTATTCGGAATTCTGAGGATAATTGGTCCTTTCATCCCTGTGCATTTATTCTCCCATCTGTTCATATCAGCGTGGACTCATGGATATTTTATTTTATTCTTTGGGTTATAAACCCAATACCATCTCTATTTATCTTGTCCAAACAGTTCCAGCTTTGTGAGCTCTTTCAGGCCGGTGCCTGTGTCCTTCTGATGTAGGTCCCCATTCTCACTGGGGTTTTTTTGTTTGTTTGTTTTCATCTGTTTTTGTTTTTAATTAAGCATGTCCTTGCTTTCTGGCACTACAAGACACTCTGGGCCCATCCTGCATTTCCCCAGCCCTGCCCTGAAATCAGCCGTTTCTCCAAGGAGCGCTAGAGACGTGGTTTACACACACAGATTCTGGGTTTGCACCCTGGGGGGCTCGTTTGAGCCACCTGGGTGGAGGAATCTATTCATAAGAAGCTGCCTATCACTCCAGCGTCCTACCAGCTCTGATGCATCAAGCCCCACCCCCATTTCACAGACGGGCAAAGTGAGACTCCTTAAGGTGCAAGGCTGTAGGGCAGAGCTGTGGGAGACCCAGGTGCAATCTGGTTCCCCAACTCCACTCTCCCTCCTCACTTGAGGGGTCTTGGGGGAGGAAGTCCCAGAGGGAGTCCATTTCCCACCCCAGGCTATGTGGACAAGGTGAGGAGGCAGCCTGGGGTTGACCAAGATAAAAGTCAAGGTCAGGGCCACCCATATAGCTTTGGCACCGGCTTCTTCCTGACCAGTACAGGCCCAGTGTAGACTGACAAGTGTAGAGTTCACAATACAACACTGTGCCCAGAGAATCAGGGAGCCACAGGCAGATCCCATGCTGGCTGCAAAGGGCTTCGGAGGCCAGAGACAAAGCCAGGAAGAGGAGACTGTGGGTGCCCAAGGAGGTGAACCCACGTTTGAGCTAGGAGGCCCCTTTAACCCATGAAAGAGGAAGTTTAAGGACTGTGTGACTTTGGAGAAGTCGTTTTGCCTTGTTGAACTTCAGACACTCCATTTGTGCCGCGATAGGATGGCAAGTAGGCTTGTATCTCAGCTCAGCCGGTAGGAGCTCCTTGGAGCAGGGGCTGGAGCAGGATTCTGAGGTCACAGGGGAGCTCATCGCAAAGATGGTCACACTCCACTAGCGACGTCTGCCTGGGCGTGAGATGGGGGCCGTGGCACAAGTGGCACGTATCGGCTATGCCTTCGTTAGATGATCTCTCTGATCCTTTCCAGTTCTTTTTAAGTCTTCAAAGAAAAAAGATGTATTTTCTCATGGGTTTATGAACCATCAGTGGTAGCGGGTCAGCATCAAAACCTTTATAACTTCTGGGACGGCTGATCCTCGGTGCTCCTCCAGGAAGGGGGCCACGCGGTGAGGCTGCCTGTCTGAGGACCACGCCCCTGCTCGTCCCACCATTACAAGCACTGAGGTCACTTCCCGCAGGCTTCTTACTGGATCGGCTCACCCACCTGTCACACAGGTTGCCTTCCACACTCTCTTTGCAAGGGCAGCGCCCACTGCGGGGGTCACAGGCGCCCCGGCTGCCGGCAGGATTACAGGTGCAGGGTCTGCCAAGAGTCAGGACAAGGGGAACGGTGTCCAACGAGCACCTCCGGAGTGGGGATCTCCCATCCTCCTTGGGAGGCGTCCAGCTTTCCCTGTTCCCAAGATAGCTAACAGCCTACCCCCAGCTTTACCATTCCCACCTCTCCAAGGAAGGGACCCATCACTCACCTTAATAATGAGCCATTTGCCTACCTACCAACTCATCCATCCAGCCATCCACCCTGGCATCCAGCCATCCACTCACTCATTCATCCATGTATCCTTCCATCCTTCTAGCCACTGACCCACCCACCCACCTACCCATGCATCTTTCTACCCATCCACCCACCATCCATCCATCCACCCACCATCTGACAAGACATGTTCCCGCCCTCATGGGGCCTACAGTGAGGATGGACAGGCAAACAGGTAGATGCTGTACTTTGACACATACTATGGGAGAGGATGTACAAGAGGCGGTGACAGCACCAACGAGGTACCTGGGGTGGGGATAAGAGGACAGGTAGAGGGAAGACTTCCTGAAGGAGTGGTACTCAGCTGAGAACTGAAGAACGAATAGGAGTCTGCTAGACACAGGCTGGGAAAGGCAGGGAGTCTGAGGGGGAGAAGAATGCTCTGGGGTAGGAAGAATGGCATGTGCAAAGGCCCAGAGGCCAGAGACCCTAGGGATGCACTGGGTCCCACCTAAAGGCCAGTTTTATGTCCAGACCCACTGAGTATTTTGTGAGGGATCCAAGACCCCCTGTTTCAAGTATATGAGGAGACCATACAATTAACCAAAGCCAAGTTCATGTAACCGTGCTTCTGAATCTGTAGCTTTATTTTTTTTTTTGGTCATTGAGGATTTCTCAGTCAAGTGATGATACGTGTGTCAGACTCCTTTTCTGAGGTCCAGATCCCAGCAGCCCCCTGCCTATCCCTCTCCCCTGAGCCCAGCACTGCAGACCCAGGCACCCCCCCCCACCAGGCTCCCCCTGCCATGAATGGTGCCCAAAGCAGAATTCCTCTTCCACTCCCTG
This sequence comes from Phataginus tricuspis, assembly GCA_029783875.1. Taxonomy (NCBI): domain Eukaryota; kingdom Metazoa; phylum Chordata; class Mammalia; order Pholidota; family Manidae; genus Phataginus; species Phataginus tricuspis. Next base: position 5,259,860 of record JAQQAC010002172.1, read on the forward strand.
GTGGCTACTCCCTGCCAGCCCTGCCTTCCAGGGGGCTCTGGGATCTGTCTGGCTCTCTGCTCCCCACAGCCAAACCCTACAGCAGGCTGCTGCGCCCCCAGCTGCTCTGGCTGCAGCCTCTTCCCTGGCCTCCAACCTCACCCCGCTCCTGCCTCACTTCCCTTACAGTGCCTCCAGAGGTCCTCTGGACTCTCTTCCTCCGCACACCCTCCTGCCCTGCACGCCCTGTCTATCCCTATCCGTACAGTGTCACCTTGCACTTGCCTCAGAGCCTTTGCACATGCTCTTCCCCTCCTGGATCACCTGTGCATCCCTTTCCCTTCACCTGACTTCCCAATTCTGACACTCAAACTCGGTGGCTCTTACAGGAAGCCTGTCCTCGACCCCCAGGGCTGGCTGAGCTTCTACAGGACTCACCCTTTGTCTCAGACTCATATGTGTACACCTGCAGGTACTGCACCCAGTACCTCTCCAGGGACTGGGTGTCTCCAGTCCTCACCTGGGGTGAGTTAGCTGCAGAATTGGAAAATGCTCAATAGGGGAAGGGATGAAGGATGAGGGATGGCGGAGGGAAGGAAGGAGGGAAGGTGGCTAACAGTCCATCCCTCTTGCTTCCATCATTCGGCCTAAATCTGGGGCAGCGCGGCCTAAATCTGTGCTGTCCCCTGTGCCGCCCACTCTCACCTGCAGCCTCCCTCACTGAGCGAGTGGAACCCGGGCAGACATCGGTCACACTTCCAGCCCGTCACAGTGGGCTTGCAGGTGCAGGTGCCCGAGCCATCACAGTGGGGACGCAGGGAGCCTGGGGAAGGAAAGGCACAGGGCAGTGGGGACTAGAACAAGGTGAGGGGGGCACTGGGGTTGGGGAGACCGCTCACCTGCTGGGTGGCAGTCACAGGGCTGGCACGGCGTCTGCGGGTTCCAGCGATAGAAGTTCTCCTGGCAGTGCTCACAGTGGGGCCCGGCCGTGTGGTTGCGGCAGTGGAGGCAGCGCCCGCCGTGGCCTGTGCTGCGGAAGAGCTCCCGGTCAAACGTGCACTCCTCAGAGTGGCCGCTGCAGTTGCAAGCTGTGGGCGGGAGGCAGGGGACAGAGTGTGTGAGTGGCTGTGGCATGTGATAGGACGCAGTCCACACCAATCAGCCTCCTTGTGCTGAATGAGAAGGCAGCCCAAGGAAGGTCAGTGAAGGAGTTCAGGCCCAGCTCGATCAAGGATATGGAGACCAACTGGTAGATCTTCCGATACAGGACACTCTTAAGAGCAAAGGGGGCACTGTTAATAAATACACAAAAACACAGGCCCTTTCAAAGCAGCTAGGTTGTATAGCCTCCTAGTCATGGATCACAGACTGACCACTCTTCAAGCCACCGAGTGGCTCACTCCAAGATCTCTTGTGGATCCTCTAAGCCATAACAATTGTGTGCATCTGGTTCCCAGGGAGGCCACTCAGATACATGGAAAACACAAGGCACCCTTCACTCACTCACTAATTCAGTTTTTAAAAAGTATGTCCTAAGTACCAGCGCCAATTTGACTCCTGGGGTGAGCCCAGTGGTGGGTGGGCCAGCAAAGGGCACCCAGTTCCTGCATGCGTGTGGAGCATACACTGCAGACAGAGGCCACATTCAGCAGGCAAGTGAAAGTCCTGTGCTGAAGGGCTGTGGGGAGGTCCTAGGAACTGAGAGGGGGGACCCCCAGCTGTCCAGGGGGACTGACAAGCCTTCCGGGAGGTAGTCACGGCTAAATGGAATCTACAGGAGCAGGAAGGAGCTGGCCAGGCAGAGGAGGGGAGGGGAGGGGGAAGAGTCTCTGGCAGGAGGTAAGAGTCGTGAGGGGGGACGCTGTGCAATGTGACGGGATACAGAGGGCACAGGGTTAGCTAGGAGGTCAGGAGGTCGGTGGGGCTTGATCTGGGGAGGCCAGGCAGCTGGGTCAGTGGTCTTCACCTTGAAGCAGGGTGGGATTGGGGAGGGTTCAGCAGGGGATGGAGGCATCACATTTGCACTTCAGGAAGTGTCCCTGGCTATAAGTAGAGGAGGGCTGGGGGCTGGGGGAGCTGGGAAAGGGAGCTCCAGGCGTCCAGAGGGTGATGGGACTGGACCAAGGTATTGACTGCGTAGAGGACACAGACAGGCTGGAGGGACGTGGACGAGGCCAAATTCAGGGCTCAGGGGCTGCCTGGACTGGGGACAGCAAGGGATCAGGCGTGAAGCTCCAGCTTCTAGGCTGCTGACTTGGAAGACAGAGATGTGACCAGAGGGATGAAGACACGGCAGGGGAAGTAGTCTGGCCTTTAGACTCCCCACCATGGAGACACCCCCAGGTTTGGAATGGGTGAGCTGGCCAGAACAACTTCCTTGGCCCCTGGAGGACTTCATGATGGAGGCCAGCCAGTGAGAGGAGCAGGAGATCGCGAGGGAAGCTCCTGGGAATAGGCTGTCCCCTTCCTGCCCCAGCTCTGCTGCCTGCAGCCCAGGCCCAAGAGCACAGTGGGCCTAGGGCCATCGGGAGTGCCTGCAACGCTGTTCCTGCCGGCAGGCAAGAGCCAGGCGGGATCTGGTGCCCGGCGACAGCCGGTCGCCCACAGGAGCCTGAAGCAAGCCAGGTGACTATCTGGGGAGACAGGGCAGGGCTTGGGGACAGTGGAAGCTGGCCAGGCTGGCACCCCAGGCTGCGACGGAAGCCAGGGTTCACCCTGCCCACCCACCCATGTGCAGCCTCGTGTTCCCTGGGATGGTGCCACGTCAAGGATGGTATGTGGCCATCCTCTCCAGGGTGTCACTGAGTTGGTGGTCAAAGCCATATCACATGGGAGCTGGGACACTGAACGGCTCCCCGGGGCCTGGGGGAGAGAATAGCAGGCCGGTCAGCACCTCCGAGGACCTAGGGCGGCCTGGCTTTGAGTAGCAGCTGCAGTTGGAGCAGTTGAAACAAAGGAACAGGTCAGGGCTGGGGGTCGTAGTGGGGGGGCCCTCCCAGCCCTCCCAACCCTCCCAACCCTCCCGTCACAGAACCTCCAAGGGTGAGGGGTCTTGGTCGGGGGAGCTGTTTGTAGGGGAGGGACCGAGGGCCAAACGCCCTTTGCAGCTCTCCCACATCCCTGCAGGGCCGGGGGGCTGGAGGAAGAAGCCACAGCCAGGCCCACCAGGAGGGGCCCCACTGCCAGGTCTCCAGAGTATGTGTCCCCACCCGCACCACCGGCCTCCACCCCCAGGTCCGGGACACTCACGCAGACACTCGTTGGCAGCCTCGGCTGTGCCCCGGGCCCACGGGCGGTCCCGGAAGAAGGGCAGGCAGCGCTCGCAGTCGGTGCCTGTGGTGTGGTGCTGGCACCGGCAGGCCAGCCGGCCCCCCTCGTCGGGGCCACACTCGCTGGCATGCCCACTGCACTTGCACCTGCGGGAAGAACAAGGTGGGGCCCGGGCTGGGGGAGGAGCTAGTCACCGGGTGGCTGCTGCATTCGGCAGGGAGCTTTATGGACCACCTACTATGTGCCCGGGGGTGGCAGTAACAGAGCTCTGACCACGTCAGGCTGTTCTGAGCTCTGGGCCCATAAAACCCCCTGCATCTGCACAAGCCCGCTACCCTCCCCATTGAACACAGGGGGAAACTGAGGCACAGAGTGGTTCCCAAGGCACCAGTGATGGCAGTTTGCAAGGCTGCCAATGAAGGCATCTGCCCACGAGGAGCCTCGCCCAGGGGCCCAGAGGGACCCAGGAAGAAGCCCTTGCAGTCTCCTGGGGGAGAGTGGGCTGGCCCATGGGGCAACAGGTGGGAGGTAGAAGCCGTTCTCCTTTCTGTCTAAAGGGAGGAAAAAGGTGCTCCTCGCAGAGGCCAGCCCCTGGGTCTGCGTCCCACCCCACCCACTCTCCACAGGGTCGGCAGACAGGTGGATCTGGGCAGGAGCAGGGAGGGGCACACAGCACGCTTGGCTGAGCCTGACCCCAGGGGCCGCCCCATCATCCCCAGTGGCCAGACTGTGCCACTCAGAGGCGGCCACGGCTCCCAGCTCTGTGTCAGCCCCCGATGGAGGTGGGGCCTCCCCACTGTGGCAGGAGGGACACCAACCATCCCCTTGTCCCGGACGACGAACAGACTTGGGCTCTGGGGCAGAGCTGGAATCTCGCTCCCGTCCTCACCTGCTCCACACCGCCCCCTGACCCCCCATGCCCGGGCTCCTGGGCACTTCCCTACAGCTACCTGGGGGCTCCCATAAGCCACGCTCCCCGCTCTGCCCTCAGAGGGTATTGAAAGCACCAATCTTTACCATGGGAACATAAGGCTTGCAGCCCTTTCCTCACCAGGCCTCCATGGGGCCCGAGCAGGCAGGTGATGCCCAGCATTTCTGACAAGGGTGGGGCAGGGCCCAGGCAGTCTTGGGAGGCAGTGGTCACCACTCTCGGGCAAGGACTGCCCATGTCCTCGAGGCAGTGCTGCAAACTCCCTCCCTTATAAAGCCCTCCGACCCCCCGAGAGGGAGTGAAATTCCTGTAGGCCCCTGGGGGGCAGGCTGTGAGGCCACCTGTCTCCCACTCAGGGCCGGGCGGAGGGTGGTCGGCTCCGGCAGCTGGGGTCCAGATGTTCTCTGGCCCGACGTGCCCTGACAGCAGGCACTCGAGCTCACCATCAACCTTCACCCTTGGAGAGCCCGCTCCTCCTGGTAGTTTGGCCCAACTCAAGCATGGGAGTGGCAGGGGAGGAGACACGGGGCCCCCACGGCCCCTTCAGTCCCGAGTCCCCAGCCTTTCTGGAAGGGAGCAGGCAGTTGGAGCCCTGTCTCCTTCCCAGACTTCTCCCCTTCTCTGCACACCACCCAAGCAGCCCTGAATTACAGAAGCCCCTTGCTTCCTGACTCCCAGCCATCACACCCATGTCAAGCTGAATTCCCTTCCTAAATAGCTTTCGGACCCACACTTCTCTCCACCACACCAACTCCACAGCCCCATGTAACGTTCCCAGCTTCTCTGTCTCCTCTTATCCTTCCCGATGTCACATCAGGGGGCTGGGGCATTTAAAAAATCCAGCCCTATTATTACCCTGGCAAAGTCCTGTCCTTGACCATCCTCCAGCCTCGTCTCCGTGCCCACCCCCCCAGGCCCTCCATGCCAGCCACAGGACTTTGCCCTAGTTCCCCAGGCCCCGTGTCTCGCACACTCTGGCGCTGCTGCCTGGAAGGCTCGCCTTGTCCAGCCTCGGCAGCGCAGTCTCTCTGTCCCCCGGCACGTGCTGCCCTGGCTTCCTGGCCTTGTTAATCTGCTGACAGGTTTACTGATCACCGTCTGCGCCCCCTTGAGCTGGGGCAGGACCATATCTGTCCTCTCTCCTTTCCAAGTGGATCCTCATAAGCACCTCTGTGGAAGACACCATTTGCGCCTGCCCTGGTCCCACGACCCACTCAGTGCCCTGTCCCGGGGGGCCGCTTATGAGACAGGCCTGGGAACGTCAAGATGAGACAGAAGAGGCCTTTGCCTCCTGGGGGGCCCCTGCTCTTTGGGGGTGGGAGATGCTTAAGCAGACAAACTACAGTGTGCGCTGGCTAATGCTGGAGAAAAACGGGGAGCCAGGGTCTGGGACAGCAGAGCCTAACATTTCTCCCACGGGGGAGGGTGCAGGAATGTGGCACCTGTTTCCTCAGTGACATTTCTGAGCTGTGGCCCATGAGGCTCTGAGTGACCTGAGGTGTCTACCTGGTGCCAAGATGCCTCAAAGCCTTATTAGAAATGTTTGGGTGCCCATGAACCCCTACGACACCAGTTTCCCAGGAGAGCTGGTTAGGAACGGGGTTGATGGCTTTATCATTTATAAAGTCAGGAGGGCTGATAAAAGCAGTAAAGCTTTGAAAGGTTTGAGTCCCCAAAACTGGTCATCACTAACCAGTTCTACTCGGAGTGCACAGCAGACGGGACGGCAGCCTAGCCGTGTGTTTCGTCATGCTGTGCCGGCTGGGAGCGCCGAACATCAGCGCACACTGGGTAAGTGCCACTTCCTTTGTGGCATGAATAAATGCACCTGTAAGGTGCAAAAAGAAAAAAAGACAAGACAGAAAGAAAGAAAGAAAGGCAGAAGGGACCTCCAGGCAGAGGGCAGAGCAGGTGCAAAGTTCCGAGTATCCACAAACGGTGGTGGAGACACGGCCGCCCATGCGGGGAAAGCAGGTACTGGGCTGGCATGTGGCACACAGCTGGGCCATGCAGGCCTCCAAGGCTGGGCCCCGGGCACCAGGATGCTGCTCTTCCTCTCCCCTGGGGCACCGCAGTGGCTCCTTCCCCTTCCACGACAGCCCCTGAGTGACTCCCAGGCCGCAGCCACAGGGTACTAGGGTGTTGGGCCCCACGGTCCCTGCCTTCCACCTACCTGCCGCCCACAGAGAAGTCAGACACGGCGTAGTAATAGGACTGCAGCACCTTGGGGTCCTTGAAAATGTCGTCCCCAAACGTGTTGAGCCGGTCTAGGGATATGAGGAGCTCGGTGCTGGTGACCCACTCCTGGTCAGGGAAAAGGCAGGAAAGGGAACAGCATCAGTGGGCTCCGGAGTGTCCGCACCCACCCTGGGGTCTCCTGGGACACAGGGACAGGCCAAGCTCAGGCAAATTCTGAGAGCCGCAGAATAGGGAGCCCGGGCTTTAGGGTCACACCATCCTGGGGGCCAGGCCACCTCCTGGCTGTGGGCTTGGGGAGCTCCCACTTCCCCGCATGCAAAATGGACAAGGGGCAGCGCCGACCCCGCGAGGCTGTCTGGAGGAGGGTGGCCCGCCAGCAGCGGGGTGCAGGAGCCAGCCCTCGCCCAGTAGGCGGTTGGGGGCCAGAGGAAAGGGACCCGGCAGCCTATCCAAGACTGAGTCGCTGGCTTCTCCCAGCGGCTCCCGCAGCCCCATTCAGAGGACGGCGGAGGGAGGACGGGCCGGCTCAGCTGCAGGCCTCGGTGCTTGGATTCTCATGGGTCAGGCTCCCACAGACAAGTCACCTGCCCCAGGTGATGTCTGTCCCACCAGAGCACAAGCCCCACGAGAGCAGAAGCTGGGGGCCCCCTGTCTTTGCTGCATCCCCAGCCTCTGGCACACAGTGGGCACTCGACTGCTGAGTAACCGGCTTCCCCCAGAAGCGCATGGCGGGGAGGTGGGGGGACCCCCGTGAAGGCTGACATGCTCATCTGTCTGCTGTTATAATCAGAGGTACGCAGAGGTAGCTCTGGCTGAATTTGAATCAGCATTTAATTCAGCTCCTGATGTAGCAATCAGGCCCAGGAGGGCAGATATGAACTCCCGGCCAAGTCTGTCTTCTCATCCCACCATGACTCAGGCCAGCGGGCCTCTGCTCTTCCCCGAGCTCAGCAACTCACCCACCCTGTGCCTGGGACCCGGGCCTCTCCCGCAGGATGCCGCAGCCGGGAGGAGGGGGCCAGCCCCAGAAAACGTCAGCAGGACCCTCAGCCCTCAGCTGAGTTTATGAGTCCTTGTCAGTCTGCCTGTCACTTATCAAATGTCAACATGCTTTCAGGGATCTGGTCAAAACACAGCTTCTGGTTCAGGTCAGGGGCCAGGCCTGAGCCGCTGCATTTCTAACGAGTGCCTGGGTGGCGCTGATGCACTGGCCCCGGAGCAGCCAAGGCCAGGAGCTAAGGCCTGGGGTGGGGGACTCGGCCGTGCTTGGCTGGGGTCCTGAGATTCTGTCCTTTCTCCAGAAAAAGCCACCTAGGAAACTAGCACCAGTCAGGGTCTGAGCTGGAAGGGGCAGAAGCTTTCACTCACTGTGGGGTCATGCTGGGGGCCTCACGATGACCCCAAGGGCAGGCACTCTTCTCACCCTCATTTTATGGAAGAGGAGCTGAGGCTCGGCGAGAGTTAGTATTCTGCTCCAGGTTGCAAGCTGGTGCACGGCAGAGCTGGGGTTCGGGTCCAACTGACCCAGGGTCCCAGCCTTACCCACTAGGTGACCTGCCTTCCTGCATTTATGCCAACACCCTCCTCACACCAGTGGGGCCCAGAGGAGAAGGACTACCCAAGTTCTCCAGCCCACAGTGACCCCCTCTGGGCTCCTGCATCTTTGTGGCCTGTGACCGGCTCCATCAGCTGCGAAGACAGTGGCAAGAGGAACAGCACCAAAATCTCTGAGACACCAAGAGGGGAGCTGGGACAGAGAAGGGGGATTTGTTCCCTTAGCCCAGATTTTAGGGGGTACTTCCTGATGCCTTAAAGGTCATTTTAGGGCAAACCGTAGTCCCGATGTACACAGGCAATGGGCTTTTACAACCTGTAATGGCCCCGCTAAAACTACAAGTGGACAGATGCTGGGGTCCAGAATGCAGCACTGGAGAGAGGCGGGAGGGGGAGCGTTGGCTCCAGGAGCACCCTAGAGCAGAGCTGATTCTGGGGTGGACAAGTCAGCTTTCTCCCCAAGGTCCATGGTCCTCCTAGCGGACAGAGGGACCCAAGACCCAGCAGCCACATGGACACATCCTTTTTAACGCCCACACCTAATGCTCATGTCCTCAGAGGAAACACCGCCTGGGTGTGCCGAGGGGAGGACAGCGGGGAAGGGCAAGGCGGGCTTGCTTTCTCGTCCTTCCCTGACCTTGGTGTCTGCCTAGGGGCAGCAGGGGGCCCGTTTCTGTAGAGGTTGTTTCAGGGACAATGTCCAGGACGTACGAGACGCCCACTCCGGGCACCTGCCGCTGGGGGGTCTCAGATGCAGCCTCTGCCTGGTGACGGCAGCACAGACCCAGGCCTTGGCAGGGGCCCGGGCCTTCGGCTTGTCTTCCAGGGGCCTTGGCTAACCATTTCTTGTCCTCAGAGCTTGGATCCCCGAGGAGAAGAAATCGTCATTTCAAACAGAATCACGGTGATGACACATGACCACTTTTCGTGGGACAAGCAGGGCCCGGGCATCAGGAGATGTAAGTCTGTGCCACAAAGGATTAACCTTGTCCAACGAGGTCTGGCCTTTGCCCCCTGCTCCTGGAAGGTCAGCTCTAAACACTAAGAGTGTCCTGCTTGATAAGGGTGTCTTTGTTCACCTGGAGTCTCAGGCCACCCCAGACAGTCTGCCAATAATGTGGTTTACGGAGGGGCTTTGGGCCACACCGAACCAGTGTGACCTTTGGCAGGGCTGGAGATGAAGGTCAGCCACACAGGCAGTCAGCCGTGTCTATGTGGCCGACCCCAGTAAAAACCCTGGACCCCATGGCACAGGGGAGCCTCCCTGGTCGGCACTATGCCACACGTGATCCCACATTCTTGCCGGCAGAAATATGTGTGGCTCTACAACTCCACTGGGAGAAGAAGGCTGGGAGCTCCATGCCGGGCCCCTCCCGGGCCCTGCCCCACCCACCTCGGCCCTTCACTGATTTTAACTTTATGCTTTCATGGTAATACACTGTCACTGTGAGAACAGCGGCTTTTCTGAGTTCGGGGGAGTCCTTCTGGCAAATTAGTTGACTGTCCATGAGCCCCGTCACAACCTCCAACTCATCCCGCCCTTCCTTGTGTCAGGGGGACACTAAGGCCCGGAGTGGGGGAGTCTCCAGGGACACAGAGTCAGTGGAAGGGACAGAACCTGAGGGTGGTCTTGGGGACCCCAACCCAGCTGACTCTATGTCTCCTAGTGCTGGGCAGCCTGGGAAGGACACAGCATCCCTCTGAACTTCAGTGTCCCCTCTGGAAACAGACAGGATTCTAACCCTGGCCCCCATGTCATCCTGGACAGGAAAAAGAAATGCTCCTGTGTTGAGAAAAGATGGTAGTCTTCCACGGCAGCCCCCTGTCTGCATCCAGGGAAGTGGACTACAGAGCCGTCCAATGTCCAGCAACACCAAGCAAAGCCGCACACCTGCAGATAAATGGTCCCTGACACACAGGAATGGGGACATGCGTGGCAGCCGATACCAGTGGGGCCATACACCTGTAGACGCTGGTACGCTAGACGGGGGGACCCGTGTAAAAGGGCACAGCCACAGCCTGCTGCTCTCTCTGCCTTGAGGATGAGAACCATGAGCTACTGTGCATCGTGAATGAGCACCTGGTACAGGCTGGCCATTTTAGAGTCGACTGTCCGACGTGGGAGCCCCTAGCCATGTGTGGCGATTTAAATTAAAATTCATTTGAGTGAAATAAGATGTAAAATTCAGCTCCTCCATCGTGCTAGTCACATTTCAAGTGTCCTATAGATGCATGTAGCTAGCAGTGACCCCGTGGACAGTCAGTGAGGTGAGAGACCATTTCTGTCGCTGCAGCTCTACTGCACTACCTTATAGACAGAAGTCCGGACTCGGTGATTCTAAAACTCACGTTTTCCATATTATCCCTGTAAAAGCCTAGGAGACACACAGGGCAGGCAGCATTGTTGGTTCACAGAGGGAGGGAGCCAGGCCCCAAGCAGGAGGCTCCAGAAGGAGCCCCAGCTAGAAGGCAGGGCACGCAGGTCCTGGTCGGGCCCTCCCACTGACTCTGTGTCCCTGGAGAATCCCTTCCCCACTCCAGGCCTCAGTGACACAAGGAAGGGCAGGGTGAGTTGGCGGTGGTCACGGGGCCCACGGGAGCCACAGGGTGCCCTGCTGCAGAGGACAAGGGAAGGGACAGGCCTGCCCCGCTGAGCAGCTCCTCTTCCATTTCATTACAGGGCGTCTACAGAAGACTTAGACACAACAAAGGTTTCTGTTGTTTAAGATCTGGAAACCATGGGTTCCTGCAGGGCCCCGTGCCCTGCCACTTTAGATGTTCCTATGTTTCCCCCAGTCCGGATGTCCCACCTACAGCCCAGGCCCAGCCCCTCACCAGCCCTGCTCCTCCCTGACCTGCAACACAGGGCTCTCCTCAAAGTTGTAGGCACTGGGCCGGCCCTCCAGGGTGGAGAAGGCCACGTTGCCCCCACTCAGCGGCGAGATGTCACTGAACTCAGAGGTGCAGAAGGCCACGCGCTCGTCCTCGCCGGGGCGCAGGTACTGGCCCTCGGGCCTGCCGTACGTCTTCTGGCAGGAGGCGCTGTAGAACTGGTAGGGCTCCCACGGGCCGCCGGCGTGGCTGCGCTTGTAGATGGCAAAGCTCTCAGGGCGACTGGTGTGGAACTTCAGTCTCACGTAGGTGATCTCGTACGCTTTCCCTGCAGCAGGAAGACATGGACCCATTTTACAGAAGGGAAGGGAAGGGAGGGTCAGAACTCTGATCCAGGCAGAGCAGACGGCTGCACTGCATAAACTGTCCTGGATGGAATGTTAGAGGCTGTCTGCAGGGCCGTGCTGGGATGCCGTGATCAATGAGTGACGCCTGTGCCGGGGGCGCAGGAGGGGGTGATGTTGTCGTGTTCCCTAGGTGTCCGCCATTCCTGTTGAGGCCCCTCGCCTCCCTGCAGAGGAGTCTGCATTGTGACCCACTGACAGGCAGCCAGTTCTTTCTGCTCAGTTATCTCCGGCAGCGAGCCACTGCCAGTCCTGAAGTCTGCGCCATGAGAAAGCTATTTCTCTAACTACACCCCAGCAAGGCTGACCCTCCCACCTACACCTTTGGCCTCATGCTCTCCAAGTGACGCCAGACCCCTGGAGGCTCCCCATTCCAAGCCCACTCATCCTGACACTCCACTCTGGACGGCTCCGTTCCTCCTGATCCCGTCCAACTTCTCTTCTGGTCCAAATCCTCAAGAGACGTCTCCATCCGCTTGGCCCCATGGGCTCACCTCCCAACATAGCCGTCAGTCCCCTGCAGTCCAGTTTCTCTGGGCCACTCAACAGAAACTGTGCTTGCAAAGCCACCTCATCAACAGCCCCTCGTGGCCACAGCCGGGGACCCTGCCTGGCCTTACTTTCTGGGCCAGTGATCAGTCTGGTGACATGGGAGGCCCCTCCACCAGGCCTCTGCACAGCCTCCCCACCTGGCTCTCTCTTCTGGGCTGCTCCTCCAGGCCCGCCTGGGTCCACTGCTGGGCCCCCTCCGCTCATACCCGTCCCCTGTGGCCTCCCCTCCCATCGGCCTCAGTGTGCACCCCTCCCCCACACTGCCCGCACCATGCAGGGGGATCTTCGAGCTTCAGGCACCTGCCCTGCCCTCCTCTCTGCCCAGCTGCCACCACCATGCCCCAGGAGTGCCCACACAGTGAACCCAGATCCACTACGATTCCCCAGAGCTGTACCGGGAGACTGGGCTGTGGGTGGGGAGCAGGGCGGGAGGTGGGGAAAGAGTCCTACATCCTCACCTGCCCTTACACGGTGTCAACAAGCAGCTTCTACGAAGAGAAAAACCAAGACCCAGCAGTACAGGCATCCTGCCGGAGATAAAAGCCAACAGAACAAACAGCTTGGAGAGCAAGCATGGCTCTTCCTGGGGGTGCGGGGCTGGGTGAGGGGGGTGCTGTCCACCGCCCTGATTCTCGCTGAAGAGCTTGCAATTCTAAACTCAGTGATGGCGGTTTCAGTAACAAGGACACAGAGGGTTCATTTGGAAAGGTGACTTCCGCATGGCCTGAGGTGTGGCTCACTCCCCAACACTCACCTCCTCAGGACTCCACTCAGGTGCCCCTCCATGAGGCTGACCCCCGTGTCCTCCCCCGGCCAGCAGAGGGGCCTCCTCCTCATAGCATAAGCCCTGAGCACCACAGTGGGTGACACTCGAGTATCATGCACTCCATCCCTCCCTCTCACCTCACCACCAGAGAACTACCTGCTCACCCATCTGCACCCCTCGCTGGACCGAGCTCCTCAGACCAGCACTTGGCTTTTGTTTTTTAAACTTTGCCACCCCAGCGCCTAGCAAAATGCCCAACACCGGGCGGGCATTTCAAGTGTTCATGCACATGTGAATGGATGGATGACCAAGGAGGGAGCCCTTCCCCTGAGTCCCACCGTTAGCAGGAGACACACATTCCTCAGCGTCAACCCCCTTCCCATGGCTGCCTCTTCTCTCTGGCCCCGGCCCCAGATGCCCCAGATGCCCCAGGAGGCGCGCCCTGCTGCTGCCACCTCTACCACCATCCACAGTCTTCCCTACCCGCAGAGAAGAGATGACTTTAATCCTCTGTTTAACATTCTGGCCTATGCCAGAGCTAAAACGATAAAACTCTCAGAAGAAAATACCGGAGCAAATCTTCATGACCCGGGTTAGGCAAAGCCCTCTGAGATGTGACACCAAAGGCACAAGTGACAAAATAAAAAACAGATGAGTTGGAATTCCTCAGAAGAGCTTTTGTATTTTTAAAGACACCACTGAGAAGACGAAAGACCAATCTACAGAATGGGAGAAAATATTTGAAAATCATATGGCTGACAAGGGATGTATCTAAAATATATGAAGAATCCTAACAACTCAATAATAAAAAGAGAACTAACTCAATTAAAAAACGTGCAAAGGATCTAAACAGACATTTCTGTGAAGAGGATACATAAGTGGCTGATAAACAGACGAGACGCTGCCCCACCACATCCACCCTCAGGGAAATGCATATCAAAACCACAGTGAGATGCCACTTCACTCTCTAAAGGTGGAGATAATAAAGAAGACGGATAAAAACAAGTGTTGGCCAGGATGTGCAGAAACGGGAAAACTCACCCACGGCTGGTGGGAATGTCTAATGGCACAGCTGCTTTGGAAAACAGCCTGGCAGGTCCTCAAAATGTTAAACGTTGAACTATCATATGACTAGCAATCTCATTCCCAGGCATATACCCGAGGGAACTGAAGACTCGTGTCCACACAACGACTTGTATACATGCTGTACACACAACGTAACGAATGGTCACTGCAGCATTACTCCCAGTAGCCCAAGAATGGAAACTACTCAACTGGTCGTCAGCTGAAATGAATAAATAGAATGTGGTATATCACACAATGTAATTTGTTATTTGGCAAGAGAAAGGCGTGAGGTACTGATATATCCCACCATGTGGATGAATCTGGACAATAATATGATAAATAGATGAAGCTGGTCACAAAAGACTACTATGCACGGCCTGGTTCCACTTCCATGAAACGCCAGGAACAGGTAAATCCATGAAGCAAGTGGATTCGTGGTGGCCGGGGCCTGGGGCTTGGAGTGGGGGGTCGGGGGGTGACTGCCAACAGGTACAGGGTTTCTCTTGGGGGTGGTGAAAATGTTCAAAGACTGACTGTGGTGATAGGTACACAACTCTGTGAATATACTAAAATATATACTAAAAGCCACTGAACTGTGTGCGCTTTAAAGGGGGTAAATTGCATGGTGGATTCTATCTCCATAAAGCTGCTATATGGATTTTTTAAAAATTGGACCTCCTATGTGTTAGGATGGCTATTTTAAAAGAACGGATAACAAGTGCTGTTAAGGATGTGGGGAAATTGGAACGCTTGTACGCTGTTGGTGGGAATGTAAAATGGTGCAGCCAGTCGAAAAATCTGGCGGCTTCTCAAAATACTAAAAATACGATTACCATATGACCCAACAATTCCATTTCTGAGTATATGCCCAGCAGAAATGAAGGGCGTGTTCTTAAAGAGAGATTTGTACACCCATGTTCACAGCAGCATTATTTGCAATAGCCAAAAGGCAGAAGCAGCCCGAGGGCAGAGAAAATGTGGTCCATCCATACAATGGAATATTATTCAGCCTTAAAAAGGATAGAAATTCTGACACGAGCCACAACATGGATGAACCTCGAGATGGTGGTGGTGATGGTCATACAACTGTGCGAACATACTTGGTGCCAGCAAACTGTCCATTTTAAAATGGTCAAGGTGGTAAGTTTTATGTTATGTGTATTTTACCACAATAAAAGAAAAATTGGGGAAAAATACAAACTGGCCCTTTGGGAAGGCCGTTTGGTAACATGGATAAAGAGCCATGGAAATATCCCTTGCCTTTCGTAAGAGAATTCCATTTCTGGGAATGCAAACAATGACAGAATCCTACAGGCATGAAAAAATTCCTCAAGACATTTTTTATAAAAGGGGAAACATTGGAACCATAAAGGTTCGATAACTTGTAGCACATGAACTCACGGGATGGTTGAGGCCATTCAAACAGCTGACAATGAGTTTGTAACACAAGGGGAAAGCTTAAGTCAAATGTTGAACAGAAAAAGACACAAGATCATATGTTGAGCATCATGAAATTATATTTAAAGATCCCTGAGGAACAGGCAGAAAGAAAGAACATCAAACAAGTAAGTGGGGTGTCCCCAAGGCAGAGGACTTTGAGTGGCTTTTCTTCCCTTTTCAATTGTTCTACATTTGCCCAATTTTTTTCTCACAAATCTTGTTCTAATTGAAAGACTGGAGACAACACACTGGGAAAAAGAAACCACATTTAAAAAGCAACCTCCTTGCCATATTGTTTTAAAATGTTTTCCAAAGTTACGTTGCAGCACAATTTGGCACCCCAACTCCCAGTCCCTTAATAGAAAGCAGAATGTAGCAAACGGAATCGGTGTCGGGGGCGGCCTGGTGGCTGCTTCTGTTCCGAGCAGGCTTCAGGCCTCGGAACCAGGCGCGGACTTAGCCCAGATGTGTGTTCAATAAGGATGCTGTGTGGAGGCTGTGGCGGGTCCGCCAGCCCTGAGTCCTCTGTAAACATGTAGCAGCCAGACACCTCATGGGAGGGGACTCTGGAGCCACTTAAAAGGTAGCTGGCAGCTACAAGTATGATCGGAAAAAAGCAGTCACTGGGATTTCATGCAAACAAGCGACATCATGTGCTAGGAAACATCACGGCTTTTTCTCTTCCTTGCCAAGCCAGGAGGTGAAAGAAGATACAGGAACATCCCAGAGACACGGCAGGGACTTTCTGTTATAAGAGTTAATTAGTAGGGCCAAGAAAGCAACTTAATCCCAGCTTTGTGATGAAAGGGTTTCTGCCAAAGGCAACCTGAAGACTGGGGAAGAAATCAGCCCCAAGATCCTCTAAACCCCCTAGAATGGAATTTGCAGTCTACGCTTGCAAGCTCCAGGGCGAGGCTTCAGGGTGATTGTTTCTATCCAGAGAGCTGGGCCAAAATGTCATTCCCACCTGCTGACTGGGGGCAACACGGCTTGGGAGCGCAGAGATCTCACCTCCCAGCTGCCCCAAGTGCTATTCCCTCTGGCTGGAAGGCTCTTCCCTTCGCGCCTCACCTGGCAGGCGCCCATGGATCCCCGCTCATACCACTGGCCCAGCAGGCTGATCACATGCCCCAGCCTCAGCCCAGCATGCAACACCCTCTTCCTGCCCTCCCTGGCGGACAGCTATTCATCCCGAGAGCTGTGGGTCTGGGGGCCCTGCTGGTGCTCCCCCAGCCTCCCTGGCTGTCTTCATCCTATTCTGTAAAGAACTGCCCATCTCTCCCACTAATCTATGACACCCTGTGACAGGGGCTGGGAATCCTTAGAGCTAAGCAGAGTGCCCAGAACACAGTAGGTGCTCGATAAATGCTCGCTGGGTGGGTAAAGGTGAAGCGGAGTTTCTAGCCCAGTGAGTTGACAGGCAGGCCTGACACCACCACTGACCCTGTCACCAGTGTGTCTATAACGCATGATCCCTAATGAGTGTTTAACGACAGCCAACACTCAGTGAGCACCTACTCTGTGCTAGGCACCTTGCTAAGTGTGTTCCGGGCCCTGTATGGCTGAGACCCCAAACTGTTCCATCACTGTGTGTGTTTTACTAACAAGGCGCCTGAGGCTCAGTCAGGAGAAAGGCACCCGCCCGATGTCACGCAGAAAACAGCTGAGTCTCTCCTCGACTGCAGGCTTATCTGTCCCAACGTCACTGCCCTGAACCAGGAGAACCTCTGTTCTGGGCGCTGTGGATGCCCGAGAGAAGGGGTTGCCCAGGGGCGTTGGAACCCAGACTGCAGAGGCCGCCCAAGTGAGCCCCAGGGCACCAAGCCATGTCCTCTCCAACCAGCTGGGACATAAAGCCCATCAGGAATCCCACCAGGGTAGCCATAAAGCGGGGCCGGCCCACAGAATGGGCTCAGAATGGAGCCTTATTTTGGGAAAATGGAAACAAAACAGAGCCCTTTAATTGGAGCCATCTGGGGAGCCGTGGGACTGGAGGGCGCAGGGTGGGGAGCTGAGCTGGGAATGCATGGGGAGGCTACCCTGCCCACCGTGGGCATGAGAGCGGTGGCAGGGGGTGGGGGGACAGCTGCTCCGGGCCTGGGAGGGGCACAGCAAGGCTCCTCGGCCCCATCGTCTGGCCACCCACTGGTCCTCTCCTCCTCTCCTACCCTCACTCTTGGCCATTTTGCACACAGTGAATCCTGCGAGGCACTGGAGAATCCCCAAGAGCTCAGTGCCAGACCCCGGGAAAGCCTGGCTCCGTTGGGGCTGGGCCCATCGCTGGCCTCATCTTTGGACCAAGTGTCTAAACCCCAAATACAGATCATGACTGGCAAGCCTACTGTTTAACCTGGGGAGAACACACAGTTTTCATCTGATTATTGCCTGGGGCTTTGTGTTAAGAAAGATTCTGAGGTCCACCCGACAGGGATGTGACTAGAAAGTGTGAAGTACACGTGTACAAAGAGAGGGAGCAGGGCCTTCAAGACCACTGCCCCGAGTCAGGGAACAGATGAGGGACTGAGCGGGAATCATGAAATCACGGAGAGGAGGATAAACAGACCATTCCAGAGAATGATCTAGTGATCTGGTGAATGCTGAAATCAAAGGCCTGCGGAGGGAAAAACCACAGCTGACTCCTGAGTTTCTTGCTTTGGTGCATGGACAGATGGGACGGGTGACTTCACTTTTTAATTTTAAATACACATAGCATGAGATTTACCATCCTGCCATTTCAGAGTGTACAGCTCACCTGCAGGAAGCACGTTCACACTGCGCGACCAGCGATGCTCTCCAACCTCTAGGATTCTCTGTCCTCCTAAATTGAAACTCTGTCCCCATTAAACACTAGCTCTCCGCTTCCCCCAGCCCCAGCCCCTGCCGCCCACCATCTCCTTCCGGTCTCAGAATTTCACGGCTCTAGAGACCTCACGGAAGAGGCATCATGCAGTGTTTGTCTTCCTGTGACTGGCTTATGTCACAGCATAACATCCCCGAGGCTCATCTGTGTTGTAGCCCAGGTCAGAATCTCTCGCGATGGGGTGACACTCCATTGCACGTGGACACTTTGTTCATTCACTCATCCGTCAGTGGACAGCTGGGTTGCTTCCACTCTTCAGCTGTTGTGAATAGCGCTGCTGCGAACGAGGGTGCCTTTCCTCTTGGGCCCTAAGTTTATGACATCCAAGCAGGATTTGGGGAGGATGCTCAAACTGTCCGACCAAGGGCTCAGGTGGGAGGGTGGGAGACAGGTGCAGGTGGCGTCCCAGACATCACCCACGACCCCCACAGGCAGAGCCAGGGCATGAGACAGGGAGAGGGAGTGCCGGGTAGCAGGGCTGCGTGGAGATGGGGGGGCAGGGCAAGCAGCCGGAACCCACGGCGAGCGGGAGCTGGCAGGGCCAGAGGGAGGCTGGGGCCCTTATAAATGCCCCAGCTTAGTAGGAGTTTAGGGTGTGTGTGGAAGGCTGGGGAGTCACTCGTTCATGTATTCACTCACCCACTCCCTGGTTCCAGTGAGGAAAATACGGTGTAGCTGTGACCTGCTGGGCCTCACATCCTCACCACTCTGTGGCCTCGGGCAAAACACCTACCCTCCCTTGGAATCAACTGGGCAAGTGACTTGAACGCAGATCCTCTGTTTCCCCATTTGCAAAACGGGCATAACAATAACAGGGCCTAATGAGTAAATGCCTGCCGAGCCCTCAGAACAGTCCCAGACGTGCAGCATACACACAAGTAAATGTCAGCTGTCATTCCATTCATTCATCCAACCAACATTTACCGAGCACCCCTGGGCAGGGGACCCTGTGCTGGGTGCCAGGATACAGCTGTGAAACAGGCTTTCCCTCGGCAGCTCAGAGCTGGTGATCCACACAAACCACCCAAAACCTCAGGGCAGCCATCCAGACTGAAGGGAGGCGGGGGGGGGGGGGGGCCTGCAAGAGCACAAGCCTGGGGGGCTCCCCGGAGGAGGGCGCCTCTAAGCTGAGTGGAGCAGACAGCGGTTTGTCCACTGCTGCATCCCCAGGGACTGGCACCGTAGACACTCCAATGTTCTGTTGATAAATGAGACGAGACGTGGGTTGCTCAGACAATGGGAGGAGAAAGTATGGCGGGCAGCTGCGACAGTATCGCAACGACCGGGAGGAAAGAGAGAAGGCTGGCCCGTTCAGGCCTCGCGAAGGGCGGCTGGCTGCAGCCGGAGCGGGAGGTGGGTGGGGCGGCCCAGAGGCTGGGGCCCCGAAGGGAGGCTGCAGCATCCCTCCTGGGCTCTGGAACGTCCCACTCCTGCAACTCCCGAGTCGGGCCCCAGAAGCCCTAGGAGGGGAAGTGGGCCCGGGGGCCGTGGGGCGCTGCTCCTGTGAGCGGAGGCTGACTAGGGCCGCTGCCTCGGCCCCTGACCTGCCTGGGGGCCAGCGATCCAGCCAGAACCCCCAGGGAGAAGGAAGGAGGACTGGGCCCCTCAGGGCTGGGCCCAGCCGACGCACACACAGCCGCCCACTCGGCAGGAAGACGCAATGGAGGCAAAGCTTGGGAGACGCAGCTGGCTTCAGGGCTCCTGAGGGGCCGCCAGGGGCCTCCTGCCGTGCAGCCCGGGCTGGGCCCACTGTCTCCTCTCTCTCCACTCTAGCCACGCAGGTCGTGCGAGCCTCCGAGTGCACACAGGGGCTCCCGGCTCCCCCATGCCGTCCCCAGAACCTGATATGTCCTTGGCTTTTCTGTTAATTCCTTGCCACCCTTCAGGTCTCGGGAAGCCCAACTTCCCCTGTGTGCGCTCCCAGAGCACATTCTTGTCTTCCCTGGGCCCATCTGGCTTCTGGTAGAGCGTACCCCAAGGCCAGCGCAGCCAGGCTCAGTAAACCCCGAGACGACAGGATGATTCGCAAGAGAAACAAGCCTGCACCCAGGCAGTCAGGGCCTGAGGCGCATGGGGAGGCAGGAGCCCACCCACCTGGGTCCTGCAACTCCCCCTTGCCCGGGAGCTCAGAACTCATCTGCCCTCTGCTTGGGCACTTGAGGTCCTCCTGCTGTTCCAGGAGATTCTTAGGAATCCAAGAAAGTGTACGAGCAGGAAGAGAGATTCCCCTACCTCGGCCAGAAGCCAAGGCTCAGACTGGCCTAACCTGGGTGCTTACCATTCCCAAGTGCACCTTAGTTTGGGGAGGGTCCCCAGGTCTGCTCTGTATTAGCTGTGTGACCCTGGGTAACTGATTTCATCCTCAGAGCCTCAGCTTCCCTGTCTATAAAAGAACAAATCACGCTGGGTCGGGATGCCGGCTCAGTGGGGTTCTTAGCACCAAGTGAGAGCCTTGAAGAGTATCCGTTACCCGTGATGATGACCTACCTCCCCCTCACTCCCTCCCACCGGGCCCCAGTCGGCCTGCTTCCCCAGGCCTCAGTAGAAGGCCAGGAGCGGCCAGACCCTACTGCTGCCTTTCATCCCAGACAGGAAGGCTCAGTTTAGGGACTTCATCTCTGGGATTTGGAACAGATGTCTGCAGGCTCGCAGGGGGGCTGGGAAAGCAGCGACCTCCAGCCCCCACTGACTGGCGGCCTCCCCTCCCCCTGCTACCCACTCCCTCCTGGAAACCAGGGCGAGAGCCCACACCCACGCCCACTCTCCCCTCCCACAAGCTGCCCGGGAAAGGGGACCAAGCCAGCAGAGATGGCCTAGGGATGAGGGGGGTTCCCCAGCTTAACTCATCTGATGCATAAGGCCTCCCTCCGCTGTGAACACCCCAACAACCCAGACCTCTTCTTACTCCAATATTACGCAATCCATAGCTCAGTGTGGAGGAAACCACAGTTGAATGAAACCAAAAATGGGCCAAGCCTGGGGCTGCTGTGGGCCTCTGGTGCCCCTTTTGCATAAACAGGACCCAGGTTCAGAATATCTTTGGGAACCAGCATGGTGAGCATTTCCCAACCCCTTGGGTAGAGGCCACCCTCAGGGGAACCTCAGCCCTGAGCTGGTCTCAGCAGGGGGCCGCTGGCCTGTCCCCCTTTGACACAGGGTCACAGCTTGTGTAAGCACTCGGCTGACCTGGGCTCACGGAACCTGCATAGCTGCCTAGGAGGTAGTGACTCTCTACAGGCAGGAAACCAGGGCACAAGAGGTGCCGGCTTTTGCCCAATGAGGGGCTATGCCAGGCCCGAGTCCAAGGCCCCATTCTGTGGTTTCTACGTTATTCTGTTTCCTGGAGCGAAAGAGAGAACCTGAGCTGGGCACAGAAGCACGGATGGAGAAGGGAAGGGGACTTGTCACTTTCATTCACCCATTCATGCCTTCTCTCTTCATTCAGCGCACCAGCACCTCCAGAGCCCCCTCTCCATGCTGGTGCTGGACAACGGGATGGAAAGAGCGCAGGCGCAGGGAAGGTGTGTGTGTGTGAACATGGGTATGTGTGTGCTGTATAAACGTGAGTGGGTAAGAGTGGTAGTGTGTGCATGTATGTGTGTGCATGTGCGTGTGTCCACATATTAAGTGTGCCTGTGTGAGTGTGTGAGGTATCAGCACCACGCTCAGTGTGGCATCTCTGAGCCGCAGGTTCCCTGTTTAGGGAAGACAGACGCCCACACTGCTTCTAAAGGTTTCCGAAGACTGGAACGAGATCACGCAGCTGACGTCCGAGGCCTAGCACACAAGTGTTCAATAAATGGAGCTTCCCCCAAATCCAAACACCCACCTTGTTTGTGTCTGGGCTGAGCCCACCGCCCCCCTCCGCCTGCCCCTGGGCTCCATCAACACATGTAACCCATCAGCCAAACCCGCACCCGCTGTCATGAACAGCCTGTCTCCCCCGCAGCCCCCGCCCTGTCCCAGATTCCTTCCCCTGTGGCCTTGGGGTCCTGCCAGCCCCGTCCAGCCAGCGGCCCAGCCTCCCTCCCCACACTGGTTTCCTGTCTCCAGCCTGGGGGAGAGACCCCACCCCACCAAGAAGCCCTACCTAGCGACCCTGACTGGCCAATGGAAGGTGTCAAAGCCCCGGGAAGGTGAGCTTCACAGAGCGGAGCAGCAGCCAGCACCACCTCTGCTGAGGGGGCTCAGTGCCCCTCCACCTGACCTCAGTGTCACTCCCCAGCCCTCCCCAGGGTGCGGTCACCCAGGGCTGGGAAGAGCCAACCCGTTGATGGGTGGAGCTCATGTTGAGAAGTTTATGCTCTGATGTTGGATATAAGAGGATGTTCATATCCAAGATGTTATTTACCAGCTGTGCATCTTTGGGCCAAGCACATAACCTCTCTGAGCCTCAATGCTCGCATCTGAAAAATGGGGATACAGTCCCATAATCCCTTATCCAAACTGCTTGGCTCCAGATGTGTCTCAGAATTGAGAACTGATCAGGGCTAGAGAGACGATGCGGTCTTTATACCATGGATTGTGTTAACACCCCAGCCCGCTCTGGGGCCACAAGCTGGGTGCTCAAGTGAGATTTCAATAGCCAAATGGATGAATACGCACTCTGGGTAGGACAAACAAGATCCATAAATAGCCTCAGGTCAGGTTTAGCAGCCAAAATGAGTTATAAAAACACTGAGTTTTCAAAGCTTTGGAAGACTCTGAACGCACAGATACGGGAGTGTGGATGGGGGGAAAACACTCCCTCCCTGAAAAGGTTGTGGAGGCTGCAACAGAAAAGATGCCTAGCTCAATGCTGGGCACATCTGGGGGCCCAAGGAGGACCTGGACTGGGCTGCACTTGAGGGGGCCGGGGCATCTGCATTCCCCGAATGGCGGAGGGGCCGGGAGTGAAGCGCTGGGTCCAGACTGGGGCTTCTGACTCCCAGGATCTATGTGCTCCTGCACCTTGGCGTGGGACTGGGTGGAGGGAGGCACGGGCAGAGCAGAGAGGCCACGGCACCCAGGCCAGCCACCCGACAGCAGATGACGCCCGGCTCCTGCTCATGGGGCTGAACCTTCCCTGCGACCAGGGCCATGGCTCCTGCCCTGAGAACATGCCCGGGACTGCAGAGCCTCGGGGATTCACTGAGGCCCCTGAAGTCGACCAGATGACCCAAGATTAGGAGTTGTGCCCTGAAGGGTGGACTTGTTCACCGCCTGGCGGGTCATTCTCCCACTTTCCCCCCAACAGCTCTGGGTCTACGATGGACAACCATTCCCGGGCATTGCATTGCACCCAGATCTGCTGCTCTGTGAAGGGCTCGCAGCAGGCTTCCCGCCCCTCCCGGCCCCAAGGGGGCACCCATCGGCAGGCCATCCTTCCAGCCAGTGGGGGGCACAGATGCCGTTCCTGGGGCCCCCCCACATCTGGGTCCGACTGCCAACCCCCGGCGCTCAGCAGCTGCAGCCTCTTTGCCTCTGGCCCGCGATGGGGTGGGGCCACGCTTACCGAGCCGGAGGGTGATGTTGACCGAGGTGGGGTGCTGCACGCCGAAGGCCATGGACGGGCTCTGCCACCAGGTGCTGTCGTCCTGGCTGTGGAAGTCGGTGAGGTAGGAAGCGTTGTGGTGACGCTCGGGGTCCGCGGCGTCGCAGCGCTGGCACTGCGCCCCCGCGCCTGGCGCGCCCACGTGAGGGCAGAAGTCCTCGGGCGGGCGGCCGCACGTGTGCGAGGCCTCGGCGCGCCGGCCGAACGCCGCGTTCTCGAACGTGGGCAGGCAGCGCTGCGGGCGTCCCGCGCCGTCGTAACACGCGCCCATGTCCGCGCCGGCCGCCCGCGCCGCCAGCAGCGCCAGGCCCAGCAGGAGCGCCGCCGCCGCCGCCGCCTCCATCGCTCCGCGCCCGGCCCCGCGCTCCCGGCCCAGCGCGCCGGGTCCGCCGTCGGCTCGGTCTGGAGGGCGCCGGCCCCGCCTCCCCCGGCAGAGGGCGGGGCGACGGCGCGGTTCCCGCCCCCATTCCCGGCCGATGGGTCCCTTGGCGCTCACCCCCACCTGGTGGACGCGTCCGGGAGTGCCCGGCTTCGGAGTCAGCCCCGGCGGCCTTTTGGCGGCTGGCGTGGAGGGGGTGTGGGGCAGGCTCTAGCCTCCGTAAACCTCAGGGTCCTCATCTGTGAATGGGGTTGGTAACCATACCCGTTCATGACCGCTGTTGTGAGGCTTCAGTGGCTGCTCATTAAATGGCAACTGCTCACCAGTGACTTTCAAGTCCCAAGATAAAGGGCGACATAAGGGTCTTTCCTGGGTCTTTCCCATTGCACATCTCCTCCTAGCAACAAGGTCATCCCCTGAGCACTAAATCCCCTGCATTCAACCCTTCCTGTTGGACATACAAGCGTTTGCCAAGCGCTTGGCCCAGAAAGAGCCCAGCATGGAGTGAGTGCACCCTAAATTGCTGTCGCTATAATGAAGACAAGTTCCCCCACTCTACGAGCTCTTGGAGAGGGAGGGGGTGCACTCAGACACAGCCCCGTGACACTCCAAGGCTTGTTCCTGCCTGTGTCCTAAGGCTGGGTTGTGGTCATGTGTTGACAGTCATTTGTTCCTCAGCAAACATGTACTGGTGCCTGCTGTGTACCCTACATTGTGCTGGGGCAGGGGCACCAAGTGAGTTAGACACCCTCTGCCCTCCCAGGGACGGAGACATGCCCATAGATGTCCATGAATAGGCTGGTAGAATGTAACAGGAGGTGGTGCACGGGGGTGTGGGGAGGTAGGGAGGCCAGTTCTGCTTGGAAATGGAGAGTGCTTCCCAGAGAGGTGACAAGGAAACCGAGTTGTAAAGGACGAGCAGGTTAAAGGTGCATCTCAGGTGGGAGGCACAGGGTGTACACAGGCTCAGAGGTGTGAATGGGTGGGGAAATTCTGGTGTCTGTTTGCAGCTGTGGGTAGGAAGTTGGTCCTGGGGATGAGGCTGGAGCAGGGTGCAGAGGCCAGATGTTGTGGGGTGCTGGGCACTGCGGTAATGCACTGGGGCTTCGTTCTGTAGAGGGTCTGCAGGAGCTTGTGAGTTCATGGGGCAGGGACCTCGTGTGTCCCATGGTGTCTCCAGGGCCTGCACTGAACACAGCTTAGGGAACATTTCGGGAATGGGCAGGAGTCATATGGCAGGCAAAGGCTAACCCTATAAAGGCTGGGCCAGAGATGATGGCTCCTCTAAGAGCCCAGCTGGGTGCTCACCGACCTGGCCCGCTCCTGGCAGCAGCCCTCGAGGACTGCATCCTGCCTCAGCAGGCGACCTCCCAGGCTCCACCACCAGGTGGCGACATTGGCCACGTTAAGGGACTGGCCCCTTTTGCCCCCTAGCGGCCAAGGGTAAGCCTGCTGTCCCTCCACAGCTTGTGGACCTGGAACCAGAATAAAATCATTGGGTCCAGGGCACTGGCTGTACGAATAGGGAAACGGAGGCCCAGAGAAGTGAAATGGTTTGCTAATGGTCTCTCCCATCCCTGTGGCCAGTCAGCTCCACCCAGGCTGGGAGTCGGGGAGGGAATGGGGTTGACAGATGCCGGGAAGCAAAGTGGGGCCTCTTAGGGTAGGCGTGTCTGTGTACCCACAAAGTCCAGGACAACTCCCAAAACAAAAGAACAATAAACACTTCTCCTACTGCAGGACAGGGATTCAGAATGATCCAGAGCTGCAGAGGTCACCATTTGGGACACTAGACAAGATGCGTGCTGCCAACTCTCCATCAAGAGAAGGCTCTGCGTGTCACCTCCCGGCAGGACACACCATGACCCCAGCAAAGGCATCTGTGCCATGCAGCCAGGGGCCCTCGCTGCACGCACATGACCTAAAACACAGGTCTTTGCAGAACCACAGGCCTCAGTTTCCCTGCAGCCTGGAGCTTTGAGACCCAATCCCACAACCTGCCAGTTGTCCTACCACATTGTCCTAGTGGTGGCAGGGAGCCTCAGAGGGCTCTTGAACAGTAGAGTCCATGTCGATGTCCTTCAGGAAGATGGATGGAGTGGAATCCAGGGGGCCAGCACAGAGGTGGTGTGGGAGAAAGAGCCAATATCTGTGTGGCTGATGGGGGGTGTGCTTATGCTGGGTACCTAGGGAGCCTGGGTAGAGTCTTTGGGCTGCAAACAAAGGTGGTGGACCCCCTCCTTGAAGCCCACCTGCCAAGGGTTAAAACCTTCCAGGTGAAGAAAGGAGGGAGAAAAATCCTGTTCTGATTTGCTTAATGAACGTTAATTAAGAAGACAGAAGATAGGATTCCTTCAGGACAAAGATGAAAGGCCTGCTAATTAAATCTGGGGAGATCAGGCCAGGCCCCTGCTGATCCCACCTGACAGCTCCACTGGGACCTCCATGGAGCCCAGGTTTGGGGCACCAGCCAAGGGAAAACCAGCCCCCATCCTGGCCTTCAGGCCCTGCCCCCGAGGTCTGGGAAGCAGCCTCTCTGGCCCAGCCCTCCGTGGCAGCTTGGTGCACCCTGGCCCTCTGTGGCACCTTGTTCTCCCCCTCTGGACAGCAAGAGCGCTGGTCCACGTGGCTTTACGTGAGGCCCCAACTGGCTCCAAGGACCTGTAAGTCTGTGCTTCCTATCAGCATGCCTGAGCCTCAGCCTTCCCTTCTGTCAAATGGGGAGACCCTACCTGCTCAGCAGATAGGACAAGGTAAACAGGACAGGTAGTCAGAACTGGGGGTCTGCCAAGGCTTTGTGGGGAGCTGTGGGAGAGGCAATTCAGTGACTGGTGCACCTGGTTCCCAGGACTCTGCTGCCAGGCCCAAGGCCATCTGTCCACCCTATGATTACCTTCCGGGGCACCGTCCTGCACCTCTGAGCAAGGACAAGGTGGCCACCACAGAGACTTCCTGGGGGCTGGGCCTGGATTAAGTGCACCACCTGCACAGGTAAATGCACACAGGGAAACTGAGGCCCAGGAAGAGGCAGCCCCTTGCCCGAGACCACCTGCAGGTCAGCAAGAGCAGCTGGATTCAAACTCCAGTGTGCCTGTCCCCAGAGCTTATGCTCTTGTCCACTTTACACTTGCCTCATTCATTCATTCATTCGTTCATTCCTTTAGGGAACATCTGTGCTGGGCCCTGAGGTTGCCAAGGTGTAGGCAGTGGGCAGTCCACGACCTCATGGGGCTTCTAGAGAATTAGGGAGGCAGAGAGTGACCCAGAAAACAAGCTGATGAATTAGGTAATGACAGATCATGGGAGAGGCCACAAGGAAACATGAAGGGCCGGGATGATCTCCTTGACGGGGTGAGTTCAGTCTGGGCAATCAGGGGTGGCTTCTTGGAGGAGGTGGCAGGTCAGTGGAGACCTGCAAAATAGGATAGGCAGCAGGGTGAGGGGCTGATGGGAGCTGACAGGAGGCCCCTCAGCTGCCATCCTCACAGAGCATCTTCTCCCTGGAGTTAACAAGTTCAGACAGGCAGAGGGACATGGCTGGCCTCGGGGTATTTCACCACTCAGCCCAGCAACTCTCAGCCCACTGCTGTGCCCAGTAGCACGAGTCAGCTCTGGAAGCCCTTCAAATCCCGGGGGCCCAGATGGACAGAGAATGACTGGCCGTCTTCTGGGAGTGCAGGGGCCAGAGGCTGGGCTGCAAAGGAGGTAATAGGGAAGCCCCGTTCATCATTCATTCACTCACTGGACAGACATTTACTGAGGGACATGCCAGTCCCTGGGCTGGGCACAGGGGACGGAATGATGAATGATGGCGAAATTGTCCTTGCCCTTGGGGGGCCCAGGAAATAACCTAGTGATTATAACACAAGGCGGTCAGAGTAAGCACTGAAGCAGTGGGCACAAAGAGGAGGTGCCCACCCCAGTCTAGGGGAGTCAGGAAGGTCCCCTGAGACCTGGAGAGGAGGAGACAGCCAGGAGAAGGGGATGGGGATGAGCATTCCAGGAGAAGGAACAGCATGTGAAAGGCTCAGAGGCAAAATGGTAAAGAACCAAAGGAAGCCCAGTGCGGCTGGAGATGGAGTGTGGGGGAAGGTGAGGTGGGGTGGCAGGGGCAGCACGCTGGGGGTGTGGGCAAGGCCGACTCACAGAGGCCCTGTGTGTCTTGCTGAAGAGCCCAGACTCACCTGGGGGCTGCAAGGAGCCAGAGGAAGGTTTTCAGCAGAGGCAAGGCCGAGGGTGAGTATAGTTTGGGAAAGTATCCCCTGGCTGCTGCAGGGGCGATGAGCCGTGGGGGTGGGGGTGGAAGCATAAGTGGCCTGGAAGCTTCCATAGGAGCCTGGGAGAGAGGAGCAGTGGGTGAGCAAGCTCTGTGTGTGTTGAGGAGGAAAACCAGCTGGGCTGGAACAGGGGAGGATGAGAGTGGCATCTGGGTCTTTGGCTGGGCCACCTGGGAGGGGTGCTCTCAGGCCTCAACTCCTAAAACCCCCAAACCCCTACCTCATCAACCAGCCTCTTCCAGACCCTCAGACATGCCGAGTCCCCTCCTACCCCAGGACCTTTGCACCTCCCAGTTCCTCCACCGGAAATGCTCTTCTGCCTCTTCTCACCAGCCTGACTTCTGCTCCTCCTCTAGGTCTCAGGCTTCGGGATGATGTCACTTTCTCAGGAAGCCCTCCCTGATGCCCCATCCCCTGAATTCGTGGTGCTCCTAACCTTATTAGTTTCAAGTCCCTCTTTCCCTAGATTGTCAGTCCCAGAGGACAACAATCCTGCAGTTTCCTTCCCTGTCCCTGACACACACTCTGGGCAAGGTGGTCCAGAAATAGTATGGAGTGAATGAACAAGAGGATATATGAAAGCAGGTGGGAGGGAAGGAAAAAAGGGATCTGGCATGAGGCCCAGGCTCCAGCTGGGCTCTTCTCCCAGGGTGCTGGCCCTTTAAAAGGGGGGTGAAGACCAAGGGCAGGGAAGGGGTTGGCAAGCCTGTGACAGGGAAGTGATCTATGGGCACCTCGCCCTTCACGTGGCTTTATTTTGAAACGTGAACTTTACAAATGTCAGGGAAAGGTGGGATTCTCAGCCTGGGACCGAGAGGAGCCGATTAGCATTCCCTGTGCTGGCACTAATGGGGCTCTGTGCCGGTGTGGGAAATTTATGCCGCCTGCTGGGGCCTGTTCAGGGGCCAAAGCGCAGGGAGCCTAGAAAATAAAAAGGTAAGGCTGTCAAATCTCTGCCTCCCTCAGGAGGGTGTAGGGCGCCAGGGGTCCCTCCACAGGTGGTGGTGGCCAGGGGGGCTAGGGGGTTAGAGGGGTGACCCTAGTCCCCCACCCCAGGCCCTGTGCGTGGCTACCTGACTCCAAAACCAGGGAGCATCAGTCCCACGCTTCTCAGAAGCAAAGGAGCTCACCCTACGTCACCCGGCTGGGGGCCAGGTAGCATTTGAACTCAGCTCTCTGATTCTCTCAGCAGTCTCCTAGGCCAGGCGCCCCACCCCAATTCCCAGGACAAGCCACATTTAGGCCTGCACCGCAGGGCATCCGATTAGAATTCCCTCCGAAAGCATTTAGGGAGTTCCCTGGCTCTGGGCAGGCACACCCCCCTGGACACACCCCCGCTGGCCGGAGCGCCCTCCCCCACCACACCCAGAGACCTGCCCCAGCGAGGAGGGTGGTTCTTCTATGGAGAAGTCCTTTGCTGATCACCTCTCATGGACTGCGTCGCATCTCGGATGTGTGCTGGGAGCTGTCACGTTTCCATCTAGATCCGCATGTGGGTGTGCATGGTGTGTGCGGGGGGCCTATGTGTGGGGAGGTGAGTGTGTGTGCCTATGTGCGTGCATGAGGTGTGGGTGTGGCGTGAGTGTGTGTTCCCGTGTGGGGTGTGGGGGGGGGTGTGTCTGTTCCCACGCGTGTACCCGTGTGGTGGGAACTGGAGGAGGAGCAGCAGCTGCAGCTGATGGGAGGGAGGCCCAGGTGGCCCCGGGAGCCCCAGCAGCCGCAGGATTGTCATGGGCCCCTCAGCCTGGCGGCGCTGTGGGCACGAGCAGGGCTCAGGGCGCACCCTGGGAGAGGGAGACACAGAGGTTGGGAGCACTCTCAGGGACATGGGAAGGGGAGCTGTAGACCACCCAAATTATGGGGTGCAGGAGCGCTCATGAGATGGGGCCACAGAGTGGTGACGGCAGACAGCCTTGAAACTGGGCCCCAGGGCTCTCCAGCCATGTCCTCGCACAGGCTGGGGTCCTGTCCCTCAGTGGGAGGCAGGGCTCTGGGTCAGGGATGACACCAGGCCCCAGCCACTGAGCCCCTGTGTCCCCGCAGAAGAGGCCTCCCACAGTAGTGTGAGAGGTGGGTGCCCAGTCCTGTACCCCAAGCTGTGTGCAGGGCTCCACCAGCCTCAAAGCCACCCTGGGATAAAGGCTCCTCCTGCCTCCGTTCTTGGATGTGGAGGTGAGGCTTGGGGACAGGAAACTTACCCAGGCTCCCAGGGCTCCGAGGGGCCAGCTTGGTTTTGAAGACGTGGTTTGACTCCAAAGCAGAAACATGGCTTGGCTGTTTGGCACAGAGTTCCCATGGGAAAGCCAGGCAGGGCACACGTCCGAGTCTGCAGCGCTCTCCACCCACAAAGACCTGGGGCACCTGGGCCTCTAGGGTCCCTGCAAGTGTGGCCAAGGCCCAGGTACGCCACGTCTGGTGGCAAGCAGAGGGCAGGCAGACAACCTGCCAACAGAGGCCCTTAAATAACAGGGAGTGACCGGCACGTCTGCTCCCCATCCCAGCCGGGGGACAGGCTCCAGCTTCATAACGCATGATCGATGGTCCTAATGTGGGACCAGAGATGGAGGGCTGGCAGCCCCTGCCCGGCCTGCCGGCTGCCGTTTGCCCATATATTTATTTATTTATGCATTCTCCTCCATGGCAAAAGCCCAAAGACAATAAAAGAAATTGAATTGCATATCAGATGGGACATCAGAGGGAGATACGGCCGTAAATCGCGTTGTATTTATTCCATAAATATCAGTGCCTCCCAAATAGCCAGTGCCCGTTATGAAGTTATAATCAGGAATCTGGTCCCACGATGATCGCTGCCAGCCCCTCCCCCATTAGACAAACAGTCTGGGTCCCCAAAATAAATAACCGCCTCCTCAGGCCACCTGCCTCCATCGAGACAGGCGTCTGCTCATCTGGGCTGCTTCCACCACCCGACGTCAGGGGCAGGGTCCGTGGGAAAGGGCAGGAGGTGGCTGGTGTTACGTGGTGCCCAGGATCCAAGGAGCCCAGGGAGGGAAGGAGGTTTCTCCAGGCACTCTGCCCCCTCACTTGTCCACCTACCACACCAGCAACCTGGTTGAAGCACCATTCTCTCTACATCAGTTATTTTTTCCAAGGTATCGTTTACATTCAGTGAAATACGTACATAAGTATATAGCTTGATGAATTGTCACATGTGTATGCACATGTAAAAACACCACCAGGTTCAAGGTAAAGAGCACCTGTCACCCTAGAAATCTCCCTAGGCTCTCTCTTTGCCGTTACCATCTCTCCAAAGGAAACTGTTTCTGTGTCTCACAGGTTCTAGCACCTCAGAAAAAGGCAGTCATACAATATGTACTCCTGTGTGTCTGTTTTCCTGTTTGTGTGACATTAACGTATACGAGATCCTTTGAGTCAGTGTGCGTATCAGGGGCTCCTTTCTCATTGCTGGATGGTATTCCACTGTGCGAGTATACCACGGCTGGTTCATCAGTTCTCCTGCGGATGGACATTTGGGTTCTTTCTAGTTTGGGGCTATGTGAATGAAGCTGTTATGGACGTGCTTGTGTCTGCCTATTGTGAATATAAGCATTCATTTCTTGAGTATACGGCTGGGAGCAGAATGTGGAGGGTCATAGGGTAGATGTATGTTTAACTTTACCAGAAACTCCCAAGCACATCTTCAAAATGGCCATGCCATTTTGTATGCCACATGTGAGAATTTCAGTTGCTCCAGGTGCATGTCAACACTTGGCTTTGTCTTATCTTTAGCCTTAGCCATTTTGGTAGCTGTATATTGGGATTACTTTGTGGTTTAAATTTATATCTCCACCACTGATTCTTCCCTAGATGACAGCCTTAGGGGCCCACCTGGGGTCCCTAGACCAGCCCCTGCCCCTTGCAGTCCATCCTGCACTCGGCAGCCAGAGGGACCCTGTTGTTGGGTCAAGACCCTACTGTGCTTAAAAACCTTCCATAGCTCCTGGCTCACTAAGAGTAAAAGCTGAGGTCCTGACAGACCCTACTGTGCTCGGTCCTTCCCCCACTCTTCTTCCCTGGCTCTCCCACGCTTGTCTCTGTCCTGTCCCCCTCTTCCTGCCTCCACGCTTCCCTGGCCATGCTCCCCTTCTCCCCCCTGCCCACCTTCTCTGCTTCGTTTCCCCCCCCAGCACCCCGCACGTTGCTGTCTGTCCACCCACAGTGATGTCAGCCCTCCGGGGGCAGGACCTGTGTTTCATTCGCTGTTACATCCTCAGGCCCTACACCAGTCCCTGGCACAGAACACAGGCACAATCACTGTTTGGAACCGTTGAAATGAGTCCGTGGCGGGTAACCCAGCATGGTGACAGAGGCACTTTTAAAAAAATGGAGGTGAAATTCACATGACCTAAAATGAACCATTTTAAAGGTACAATTCGGTGGCATGTCCTGCATTCACGCTGCTGTGTAACCACAGATGACAGCCCTTTGTCATGGCCTCATCAACCTCTGGTGGGACCTTAAGGTTCTCTCTTTTTCCTTAAACAACGTCTCTTCTGTTTCTTGTCAACGCCCTCCCAACCCTGAGTCTGGCTATCCTTGAGCCTCTCTCCTACAGGGTTTCACCGATGGTCAAAATGACCCTCCTTGAAGGCTGGCGGACGGAGCTCCCATCCAGCTAAGCGCCCATGTCCCTCCCCAGGTGGCCCCGTGGGCCCGCAGAGGCTGGCAGAGGGGAAGTGGCAGTTGAGCCCCACCACGTGGGCGCCCAGGTCCCCTGGAGGCAGGACGGCCTGGGCACGCCCCGGCTCTGCTGTCCCACAGCCCTGCCCCTGCCTCCTTCTTCAACCTGCAAGAATCTTTCTTGTCCTTCGCCTAATAACTGGGGTAGGGGAGGGCGGCCTCCCTATTTGGCAACAGATAAAGAGCTGCCATGATTAAGATGGGGTGGGGGAGAAAGTTTAAAGGAGGAAAAACACCTCGGGTAATGCTACCTCCTGCGTCTTTATATTCGGAAACGGATCATTCTGGACGCGGGCAGAAGGCCTGATTTAATATCCTCATGGAAAATACTGCACCTGATCCAATTACCACGGGAATTTTGATACAGTCAGCAGTCAGGATGAAAGATTCGGAGGCACTCACCACAGGAGTAAACACAGAGACTGAATTACCCGGACTCCTCTGGGGGAAGTTAAGCGGTTCGGGTCGCGGCGAGGGCACCTTGGGCCACGCTGGGGGGCTTGGCTGAGGCCAGTTTGCTGCAGTGGGCCCCTTGGCCATGCTCGTCCTGGGCAGCTTGCCCCGCTACACTCCAGGCTGGCGGAAGGCCCTGGAGTTGGAGCTCTGGGTGGCAGGCCAGGGTCTCCTTGTGGAGAGGTGTCCCTGGCTCAGCCTGGCCCTGGGGGTCCTTCTTGACACCCAGTCCTTCCCCAACACCCCCCTTTGCCAGCCTGACCAGGCTGCCTCCTAAACAACTCTCCATGCGCCCACCTGGCTCAGTCTCAGGGGCCCTGGGCTGGCCCAGTGTTGGTGACCACCTTGGACTTTGCACTGGCACAGAGAGCTTAAAGATCTTAGCCCAACCCAGTCTCATTCTGTATTCTATGCTTCATTACTTAAGAAACTAACCTAACCCTTATAGTTAGCATATAGAATAGATTTATACCAGAACAATGGGACTCCATTTTGTTTTAAAGACTCCATCTTGTTGTTTACTTCTTCTTGGTCAGTTTCCCGCCACAGCTTCCCGCTAAGAGTCCTCAACCAGGTCCGTTGCTTACGTCAAAGACTACTGTGCATGTGCACAACTCGGTGTGTGATTAGACTGTGTAAGCTACCTCATTATCATAATGGGCAACCAACCAGAAGAAGCCACTCCTTACCACACCCCTTAAGGTGCTATATATTCCCTACCTTTCTTACAAATAAACGAAGCCTTGACAATTTGCTTGGCCTCCGTCTCTCTCTCTCCGTCCCATCCTTTAGGTACAGGGATCCTCCTCGAGACCCACTAATAACCAGCCCCGCGGGCCGGGGCAGCCCAGGCTCCAGCCCCCTCACCTGGACACCTTCTGCAGCCCCTGTCTGGTTTCCCTGTCCCTTCAAGCTACCCTCCCATGACAGGTGGCTTACAGACATGAGTGCAACCACGTCTCTTCTGTGCTTAGAACCCTTTTGTCACATCCAGTTGTTCTCAGGAGATAGTCCAGCATCAGGACACACCCACAAACTGCTGCCCATCCCAGGCCTAGGACCCCTCCAGCCCCTCATCTACCTCCCCTGTACCCAGCTGGTCTCCCGTGTCCCCAGCCCAGTCCAGATCTTCCTGCTATGTGCATTCTGAGCTCCTGCCCTTTGCCTGCAAAACACTGGCCATGACTGTAATTAATTATAAAACCATTGTGTACTGTCTGTGGGAAGTCCATCTCCCCCGTGGATTTTGGCTGATGGAGAGCAATGGTGCCACAGCTGGGGTCTTCGGGGCCAAGACCCAGCTCTGCGTCTCAGTTTCCTCATCTGTCAGATGGGTTGCTCTGGTCATCACACAAGTTAGTATCTGGCATGTAACAAGCACCATAACAGTGTCACCTTATCTGGTACCTTGAATACTTCCTGGCTATTGCTGGATGAAGCATCTTACCCCCTTGAGTGCGGGGTCAGCCAAAGGCCTCAGGGCAGCCCCCACCACTAGAGACCTATGGGCCAAGGCCTGGATCAAAGACCTAAATGTTTCCCACCAAAGCCAGACATGTAATTAGCCCATTAACCCCAAGCCTGAGACTATGGCCCAGTCTGTCACCTCTTGGGAGGGGACATGGCAGG
The DNA here is from genome assembly GCA_029783875.1 of Phataginus tricuspis. Classification (NCBI taxonomy): domain Eukaryota; kingdom Metazoa; phylum Chordata; class Mammalia; order Pholidota; family Manidae; genus Phataginus; species Phataginus tricuspis. The sequence continues at coordinate 5,294,681 of JAQQAC010002172.1, forward strand.
TGGGGTACACAGGAGGATAAGTTTTGAATGGATGCAGGAATGTATTTTTGTGAGTGGACTCATGCTCCCTGGGGTGGCTTTTGTGCACAGAAACATTACCCAGACAATGACTTTGATTTTAAACATTAACATTAGAATCATGAATACTATACATTCGAAATGCCATTTTGTCTTAAGCTTTTAAGTCCACTTTACATACCATCCTGTTCTATTTCTGTCTATATATTTGCAAATTTAGCACATTTCAACAAGCCCTTTTAAGGGTCATTTGACTACTGTTTGGTCCCATTTACAAAACTAGTTAATCTCCTTTAAACATTTTAAACTGCATAAATAAATTGAATATATTCAGGTTTTTTTTTAAGTACATCAGTGGTCTGACTGAGAAACCAGCCTCTCTACAGATTTAAGTACATCTTTTGTACATCTAACACACTGAATGTACAAATACGGTGAATTTCAGCACCGTTTACAAATTTCCTAGGAGTGCAATTAAACCCTCAAGTCTAAATCAGGTGTTCAATTTCATATTTTAAATTTGAACCACAAGGCTGGACTAGTAGTTTAATCAGCAAAGTATTCTTAAACCACCCCACCTGCACACATTTAAGACAAAGATATTAATATATTGCTTGAATTCTCATAAATGTGTCTATTTCTAATCCCAAAACTTCTTGGGGCTAGACAATGCTAACCCAGCACGGAACCCATTCGCCATCCCCAGAGATCTGGAGGTTCCCACGTGGGTCCTGGAGCCCCATAGCACTGGACTCTCCGGGGGCTCCTGGCCACCAGGATGTGCCCTTAGGCCTCACCTCACACCTGCCCAAGGCTGGGCTGATGGGATTCAGCTAATTGGTTTGCTGATTCATTCTCTGCTCAGCTCTTCATATCCCTCCTCTCTGCAAGGGCCACCGCCATGGAGGACACTTAATGACAGGGGATTGGATTCTGTGTGTCTCCCAGGACGGTTGTCACGGTTCTGCCACCGGGAACCCCAGGCACAAGGCCTCTCTGAGGGCCGCAGCGTGATACGGCCACTCCGGTTTCCCCACTTCCGCCATGTGCACACCCTGCGTCTGCTGCCCCAGAAGCAGTGAGACCCTGGGCAGCTCAGAGACCTTGGGCTTCAGGTCACACCGGCCTGGAGGTGGGTTCCAGCTGTCTGCCCTGCAGCCCATGCTGTTAGCCAGCTGCTCACTCTCAGGGCCTCACCTCTTAAACAAACCAAAACCAGGGTCTTAATGCTTCCTCCTGGGCAGAGTGGCTGCCAGCATCCAGCAGGGCCTGGGGCGCCCTGAGCTCTGCCCAAATGTCTGTCCCCTTCCTTGCGGGCAGCGCCCTCCTGAGGGGCAGGAAGCAGAGCTGGCATTCACACCACACCTTTGATTTACTGAGCGCTTTTGAGGCGCCAGGCTCCCAGGAGAAGCTCTCCACGGTCTCATTTGCACTCTCTCATTTGACCTTTCCAATAAGCCCATGAAGGCAGTAACTGGTGTCGGGTCAGTACTGGGGCTCAGAGAGGTCAAAGTGTGCCCAAAGTCACACAGCTTAGGAACAGTGGAGCTGGGCTTCACCCTCAGGCCAGTCTGACCCCTCAGGCCCCTGGTCCTGACCCTATGCTGTCCCTCCCCAGGGCCCTGGGTCCCCAAGCTCGGGCCTGGACCAGAGGAGGCTGCAGGAGGCGGCGGCCATGGCTGAGCTTTTCCACAGCAGAGAGGATCTTGTTCCATCTCCAGTCACTCCCTCCTCGATTATCTTGCCACCGGAACCTGAGAGAATCAAATCGGCAGCGATGAAATGAAAGCTGCAGACTGCATCCAGGCTGACAGCCCGTGGCAGGGCGCCGGAGGTCCCTTGGCCAACGCAGCCTGGCCTCTCCTGGTGGGGCACGGTGGAGGCCGGTGTGGGGAGAGGGGCGGGATGGGGGGTCTCCCTTCAGCCTCCCTCGCTTCCTGCCAGCAGTGGACAGGGAAGGTTGTCTTGGTAACTCGGGCTGAGTTGATGTGCGTTGTCTTACTGGGATATTTTCCCTGAGATGAAAGGGACGGCAGCGAACCGGGAGGGAGAAGAGGACAGACAGGCAGAGCCCAGCACCTCCTTCGTGGGGCTGCTGACTTAATAAGAACGGAAGGCAGCTTGGAGGCTGTTTTTCTGCAAGAAACCTCAAAAGCGAGTTTGAGAGGCATCCGGGGGTCGGGGGAGCCAGAACCGGGCGGGATAAGGGGCTCCTTGAGGCCGGGCCCTGCGGGGAAAGTCCTCAGGTCCCAGACACCCTCCCGGGCTGGGGCAGAGTCCGGGAAGGGCCCAGTGTGGGTCTGTGGCTCTGAAGGGGGTGGGACGAGGCTCCTAAGAGGCCGGGCCCAGCGCACAGTGGTGAGCGGAGCCCTGGTCAGCCTGAGTCCCCACTGCTCGCAGGTGGGGTGGCCTTTTCTACATTGGTGCCGGGGAAGTGATAGGGACCGAGGGGGCTTGAATGACATTTTATGGTTAAGCCCTTCGCTCTGGTGGATGGCCCTGTCCACATGGGCTAATGTCACCATTATCACCGATGCAGTGGGACAGCCTCGCCCCGCCTAACCCAGGTGGCCACCCAAAGAACGGGGGGTGGTGTAGGGCTGGAGGCCGACCAGCCTCCTTTTCCCCTTTCCCCTTTCCTTTTTTTAACCAGCTTGCAGAACTGTGACATTGTCTCCCTTGAACTTGGAAGGAGCTACAGAAGAGCGGCTTGCCCTCCCTGCTCTCAGGCAGCAGCACGTTCCTGCCTCCAGCCATCGTCCACTCAAGTCACCCCCCTTTACAGAAGTGACCCCACAAGCCCAGGGAGGTAACAAGACTTGCCCTGGGCTTCCCAGCCCCTGGGTCTTCCCTGGCAGAAGTGGGTGCCCTGTGGTGGGGATGAGGGTCCATGCTGCCCCCCATAGCTCTTTCCTCTGACAGCTGCCAGCTCTGCCTTCTCCGCAGACGCTCAAGTCCTCCCAGGGTGAGGAGGGCACCACAGTAAAACACCGCGCTCTCTACCCCAGAGCCTCATGTGGCCTAGGCCATAACCCCAGACAGCGACCACATCAGAGGCCAAACCCCATCTTGTCACTGACCATCCATCTCCCAGGACACCAACCCGTGATCTGCCGAGAGGGCCGTGTTATAAGCACCGAGCCAAGGATGAGAAGTTCTCTGATGACAGTGGGTGGATGGGATGCGGCCCAGGTCGCGGCTCCTGACGTTTCCTAACCTGCTTTCTGCTTACCACGTGCGGGAGACCCAGGACATCCCAGTGCGCAGGGCAGTGCTTCATTCCCCGGGACCGTTCCATACTCCTCAGGAGAGGCTGACTGAGTGCGTGCGCGCCGCGGCCAGGCCCGTGCTGCCTGCACGCCCTAGGGGATGCCGCGTCCATCTCAGAGGAGGCTCGGGGGGGCAGTCCCTTGCCGTCCTGGGTGGCTCTTCCAGGAACAGACCCGAGTCAGGGATTTCAGGGCACCTGATTTATGAAAGGTGCCCTCCCGGGAGAAGCCAGTCAGGAGCGGGGGAGCAGGACAGAGCAGCAGAAAGCCAACAAGGGCAGCCCCAGAGGAGGCACAAGGCTCGGGACGGTCCCAGGCTCAGCCAGATCCCCTGAGCAGTGCTGGGCTTGCGGGGCTGCCCACCAGCCCGAGGCTGCAAACTGTTCGCAGCAAAGCCTGAGAGTGGCAGACAGGCCACAGGGCCCATAGGGACTCAGGGGCCTGACCGGGACACCAAAGTCCTTGCCATACTTGCTGTAAGTCATAGGCCGGGCAAGCGGCAGAGCCAGGATTCAAACCCAGCCCAGCTCGACGCCAGGCCCTGAGCACTAACCCCTGCCTCCCCCACCTCTCCCAGAGCCGGCGCCCTGTTTCCTGCTGTCTACTAGGAAGCCTAGAGGCATATGGTAGGTGCCGAAGGGACACGCTTATAGATCGCATGCCTTTATTACACCATGTATTGTATCATCCTCTAATACATGGGCTCCTCACAGAAAATACAGCACAGCATCTCATGTATTATTTATGCAACGGGACTCTTGGCGGGGGTACAGTGGGGCAGCCCTGGATGTATATACGCACATGGCTCTGCACACTTGAGAATTCCCCATGCGCAGAGGAACAGTCAGACACTCCTGAATTAGGGCCCCTCTCCGTGCTTGGCAAACAAACAAGTGGGCTGATATAAAGAAAAGGATTCTGTAAATGATGTTACAGTTGGGCCACGGATGTGGTGGTGATGGAGGTCCGGATCCGGCTCCCCGTCTGAGGGATGAGGAATCGGAGTGGCAGGAGGTGGGAGGTGGGGGTGGGGGGCCGGAGCAGACTGGCAGCGCACCCCTGAAAGAACCGTTCCTGCCGGGTATCCGCAGCACCACACGGGTCAACTGCACTGTGGTGTGGTCCCTGCCGCCTCACAGCGCCCTGGGAAGTGAGACCTCCAACCCACTTCTGCAGGCCCCCCGGCCTCACCTCCTGGCCCTCTCGGGGTTAGATGCAATCATGTGACTTGCTCTGGGCAAGTAAACCTGTAGGGGAGGATGTGGGCCACTTCTGGGTAGAGCCTTTAATGTGGGTGAGGCCCTTTCCCACATAGGGTCTCAGCCTGGTGCCCAGAGCCAACACGGATGGATGTGCGGTGTGAGTGAGGACCGGCCTTTGCGCTTTTAAGCCTCTGTGATTCTGGGCTTGTCCCCAGCCTGTCGTGCTGATAGGGACCAGAGGCATGAGGTGACTTGCCCAAGGTTACCCACTGGCTCCCTCCTATCCCAGGGACGATTGAATCTGTCAACAGGTCCTGTCCCGCCACATCCTAGGCCTCTCTCAAACGTCTCCTCTCACCAGCAAGCACTCAGCCTAGACCTCGGGGCTCCTGGGCACCCTCCACCCTCACGCTCACCACTTAGCACTGCAGAGGCTTCTTAGATGAGGCCTGAAGGAGTGTGGGAGTGTGCCAGGCTAAGACTGCAAGGACAAGTGTTCCAGGCAGCAGGAACAGCCTGTGTGAAGGCCTGCAGCTAGAGTGTAGTATTTCAAGGGACTGAAAGAAGCCCATGTGGCTGGGACATCCGGCCCCAGGTAGATGGTGGTGCAGTGAGTGGGAGAGGCCAGCAGGGCTGGTGCACAAAGAGGCCCTATGCTCAGGGCACTGGGGAGCCAGCAATGGGCTTTGAATGGTGAGTGGTACATGAAGATGAGCTGGCTCCTGTGTGCAGATGGATTTGCAAGGAGTAGGAGAGGGAGGGGCCCTGGGTAGGACTAGGGCAGACACCCAAGGGCCAGAGTTGGAGCCCAGGAACAAACAGCACGTGTGTGTGTGTGTGCGGGAGCGCCACCTTCCCTTCCTTACCCCTGCCTGTGTGCTCTAGTGTCTGCCCAGGCCCCTGTCCCTCCTGTCGCAAGCCATACTCTATCTGCTATTCACTGTCCACCATCCCTACCAGAACATAAGCTCAATACAGGTGGGGGCCTTGCCTTGTCGCTGGGTGTCCTAATGGTCTAGCCCAGCGCCTGGTGCCCGGCACAAAAGAGACATTGGGCAAATAGTCACCAGATAAATAAAGGAATGAATGCTCTACATTGTTTGACCCCAGGAGTGTCTCTGAGTCAATGAATTTGAATTTCTCTGTTCATCCCAGCTGGCACACACCCAGCTCTTCCTCTCCTGGGGTCCACACCCAGGCCAACACCCCATGGACAAGCACTGCTCTTTAGAGAGTAGCACCATTGTGAACTCATCTTCTGTCCACAGGCCTGGCTGCACCTGGTGCCCTGGGCTCTCTGAGGCCTGGGGCCCCGAGGATGTGACACACACTCCTTGTGGGTAATAAAGGCCTTGGGCTTTCAAGCTGGACAGATCTCCCTTCCAGTCCCTCTTGTTAGCTGTGTGACCTTAGTCAAGTCCCCGGACAGCTTGGTGGAAGCCTCAGTTGTCCTTTCTGTAAAGTGGGTATAAAACAGTAGCTACCTCATGAGGATGTGGGGAACCAACCTCCAGAGCCTGCCTTTATTGCTGTCATGACCTGGGCCACCCAGCTCTGCCCTTTGGGTCTGCGCCCCCAGGCTGGGACTGCTGACTCGGAGAGGTGCACAGACTGTTAAAGATGGGTCAGCCCTCGACAGAGACTTTCTCACACAGCATCAGTCAGAAGAACTGGTAGAGCCTTGATAAGGAAGGTTTCATGTCTGGAAGAAACCACTCACCTGTCTGCATTCTTAAGGAGGATGTACCTGTCAAAGGTGTGACACCCGTGTCACCTGAGAACCTGGAGAACCTCATCCTCGGGATGGATGGATGGCGTCCCCCTAGGCCGGCAGCTATCTGGACCCAGGTGGCCGGGTTATGAGCCATGGTGTTTGGGGTGGTAACCTGTGGGGCCACTGGGTGAACATTCTCTCTCCTGCCCGAGCCCCGGGAGACCATCACTGCCACGTTTCCAAAGCTGTGGTCCTCTTGCCACCATCAAGTCTGGCAGAGCAGAAGTCCCTGGAGGGCAGGCAGGAGTGGGTGCGGCTGTGGGTGCAGGGGTGGGTCCGTGGCCTGGGTGACATTGCTCGTCCTCTTACCGGCTAACCTGTGGGAGCTCCCGCGGGCCTGCCGTCTGACCGTGACAGAGATAGCTCTGCCCTCTGGGTCCTCTGCCCCACCTCCTCCCCGGGGTAGAGCCAGGCAGGGCAGGCCCTGTTCACCAGCGGCCCCTGGCTCCAGGAAAGGCTAGGTGGCTCTTGGATGCCCTGCAGAGGCAGGTCCTCCTCCAACAAGCTCTGGGGGCATCTTCGGCCCTTGTTCAGCAGGTGCCCACTCGGGCCCGGTGGAGCTGGGGAAGGGGTGTTACGGGGAGGCACACAGATGTGACTCCAGCCGCCGCCACCGGTAAGTGGATGAACAGGCAGACAGTGTTTGCCTGTGCTGCGATGGGAAGCGGAGGCCTGGCAGCAGGTGCTTGGGGAAGATGGGACCCAGGGAGCGGCTGCAGTTACCTGTGGATGGGAGGCAGGGGAGAGTGTTCTAGGCAGCAGGGCAGCTTGTGCAAAGGCCCGGAGAAAAGAAAGATGAGTGTTGTGTGCAGTGAGGCCTAGGGGCTGGCCTCAGGGCGATGGCAGGGGGTGGGGGGAGGATAGGCCTCCAGGAACGAGCCTGGGCCTTGTCCTGCAGGTGGAGGTGGGGTGAACCAGGGCGGAGGAGGTCTGTTTTGCCCCTCCTGTCCCACTGGGGTGGTGGCAGGGTCTGCACTGAAGGCTCCCTGCACTACCCGGAGTTACTCCCCCAGCCTCCAGGCCTGATGGAGGGACAGTCACTTAAATAGCCATGGGACCCCCATGGGGGGGAGCCGGGGTTGGAAAGCTGCTGGAGTCCTGAAACTCACAACTACGCCTGGAAGAAAGACCACCCTGCCTCGCCTTGTTAGCTTCGAGGGGTTCAGTCCTGGGCTGACTGCTTATGAGACCCCGGCCGTGGAGGTGGCACCATCCAGCCTCCCTGCACACAACTTCCTCTGCTTTGCCCGGCCCGCCGTTCCTGCCACAGGAAATGGATGCCCAGGCCTGGGAGGGGCAGGAGATGGCAGAGACCTCGAGAAGGCTGGTCTGGCGTCCGCACAAATGGGGAAAGGGCAGCAGAGCCCCCTCTGGCTGGACCCCCAGCAGGCTGTGGCTGGACAGCCCGAGGCACTGGCTGAGGCCCCAGCCCATCTGCTGAAATTTCAAAGGCAAATGTTCCAAGAAATAATGGGGCTTAATAAGCCCTGCTGATCAATATTCCATTGAAGGGGAGGGAGAAGTAGAGGGAGAGAGGGAAGGAGGGAGACGGAGGAGGAGGCTGCCTGGAGAGACCCAGAGATTAACAGAGTGAGATGCCCATAGAGATCAGGCGGGAAAGCGGGAGGGAGAGACAGGCACTGCAGGGGCAGCGAGGCAGCGGAGGGAAGGGGACCAAGGGGGACAGAGAGGCTGGGGGGTCCGGAGAAGGGGGCACGGAGGGGCGCCTGAGGGGCCGGGCGGAGAGCTGTGGGGGTCTGAGCCTCTCAGGAAGCTGGCATGACGCTGCTGAAGTGAGGGGCTCTGGTCTATGGTCCCTAGGCCCTCAGGCAGGGGAGCATGCGGACGCCCCCCTCCAGCCCCAGAATGAGGCCGGCAGCACCCGAGGTCAGGGGCCGGGCGGGCCCACCTGACCACACCTCCAGCCTCCGTTTCTATGGGGAGGGGCACCCATTCTTGCCTCCCAGCAGGTTTAACAAGGCCACCACGAGTCCTGCAGCAGCTGCCCTTTCTGGAAACCTCTGACGTGCCAGGTCCGTCTGAGACCCAACAACCATCGGCGAGTTAGGTGCAGAAACCCCCTTTTCCAGACGGAGGCTGGCAGGAGAGGCTCTCCCAAGTCCTGTGGCTGCCTCCACAAGAAAAAGGCTGAAGTGGTCTGTCTGGCTTTTTCAACTTTTAAACATGTTTCTAGCACCCAAGTCGGTGCCCTTTGGAGCGAGAGGTGGGCCAGGCTGCCGGGTCCTCTTTAAGGATGGGTGGGCAAGTGTTCCCCTCTGGGGGCAGAGAGCCACTCATTCACTGACTCAGTCAGTCGTGCATTCATTCACTTCTGGAACACGAGTGAGCTGCCGGGCCATAAATTAATGATAAACAAAAATTTTTTAAATTGTAAGTGTCTCCTTCCACAGTTCCTTCACTGTCCTTCAGAGGCTTGTTCTGAGAGTTCTCAGCCACTCCCAACGGCTGCACTGCAGGCCTCCTTCAAACTCAGAGACCACACGCAGCCGCCTCTATGCTCCTGTGCCAGGAGCTGGTGCCCCTCAGGGGGCGCCCACAGTGGGGCCTCGGGGCTCAGGGCATTCACTCCCCCGGGGGGCCTGCCTGGCCCGGCTGGATCAGACCAGGCCTGGGCAGCAGCCCGGCTTGGTACTATTCCAACCAACACCACGTAGCATTTTCTGGACGCTTGCCCTGTGCCAGGCACACAGGCCATCTCCTAAGAATGGGTTCACACTTTCTAAAGGTTGTAAAAAGAAATCAAAGATGAATACTTGAACCCTGCAAGATTTACCCTGAGGCCCTTTACAGGAAAAATTTGCCAAGTCCAGCTTTGCCCGGCGCAGTGACTGCAAAGCGGAGCCCCCAGCCTGGGGACGGGCAGTGTCTGGGGTGTGGGGCACCACCCACACAGCACAGGGTCTCCCAGCTGTGCCCAGCGGAGGTCCAAGTGCTGGCGTGGGATAGAAGGAGAGCCCGGCCCGCACCGGCCCCAGCCCCTGCCTGGGTCCCCAGCGCCAGGTGCCAGCTCTTGGCAGCTCAACCCTCCCCCACCCCAGGAGGAAGTGAAGAATGTGTCACCTCAAAGCGGGACATTAAAGTTTAACGGGGCCGATGCATATTTAATGGGGCTTAACAAAGCCTCCTTAAAGACATCCCAGACAGCCCCCGGGGGCAGGGCAGGCCGCCGAGGCTCACCACAGCGCCTCCCTCATCTGTCTGTGCTGGAATCCACGGGCCGACTTGGCATTCTGAGCTCCTGCTTAGAGCCAAGGGCAGCCCAGGGTCTCCGAGGGAGCTGCCCTCTCATTATTAATATTAGGAGGACGTCTGAGGTGCCGCGTGAGCAGGGTCGCAACTCCGGCTGCCAGGCCCCATTGCAGGAAACCCCACCAAGCCCATGGGACGCCTGCCCAGTCCCCCTTCTCCTCCACTCTCATCCCGTGTAAGGTCAGCTGGGCACACCCCCAGGAGGGGCACAGGGACAGCTCCTCAGGGGTCTTTGGCATATGATGGGGCCTAATCACTGACTTTGAGACTCAAGAGATGGAAGCTTCTTGGGATCATGGCGTCCCGGAAGGGCTGCTAGCAGGTGTCCCTGAATCTAACGGCCTTGGCGGCCGCGAGCTCTGACAGTCACAACAGCCACAGGACGTACTTTGTTCCCCTCAGTCCCTCTACACCACTTTGGGGCTGCAGCCTGCTATCAGAGCCACCCAGAGATTCCTGTGGTCCCCAGGGGCTTCTCCCGGAGCCCACCAGCCCTTACTGACATCTTCCGCTGGCCACTCAACAGAGGAAGCTCCTCTGGGCCCAGCTGCCTGCTCCCCGCCCTCGGGGTGGCGGGGGGTGGTCGGGGAAGAAACCTGGAATTCTCGGGCTGCTAGTCCCTAAGGCCCAGCCCTACCCTGCCTCAGTTCTCCCCCAGGGATCGCAGGCCCTCGGTTACCCCCTTGCAGAGGCAATGGGACCTGAACCTGCAGTGCCGCCTGTGCCTGGGCCTCCAACTGCCGCCCGGGCTCCCCCCATGGCGTTTCAAGGGGTCCCCCAGCCAATATGTCCCGTGTGGAGCTTCAGAGCTACCCCCAAACCTGGGCCTCACCTGGGGCCCCCTGTTGAAGGGAGAAGCACCCCATCGTTGAAACGCTAGGGGGTCACCCTTGACTCCCACCCTCATCCCCCATTTCCGGCACTGTCCCTCCTAAGGCCCTGCAGGCTCTGTACTCCCCGCTCCCTCTCCTCCTCTCCAGCCTGGTTCAAGCGGCCAGGACCTCTCCTGGCCTCTGTGTACCCCCAGGGCTGCCCCTTGGTCTCCCGTCACCATCACAATGAACTTCCTGAAGTGCCCTCTGAGCATGTTGAGCCCATTTAAAACCATGCGAGTTTCTGGTTTTCTCTGTTAGGCAGGAAAATAAGTATGAGCGGGGTGGAAAGAGAAAAAGGCCAGAAAGTCCACTAAAAAAGACACAAAATTAATCAATTAAAGCTCAAAAAGCCAAGAGCAACTTGGCCTGGAATGTTTGAATGCTTCCCAGATGAAGGAAGGTACCTCAGCATCGCCCATGTCTTTATTGTGTTAATCATGCAGGCCCAGCTTACTTTCTTCACCTTTACCTATATATTGTTTTTTTTCTCCCTCCAGCCCTAATTAAGTAGTTTGTAACCTAGAGAACTAACTTAGCATGCAGGCCCAACCATAAACAACATAGTGAAAGTCAGGAAGGATTCCATTTTAAAGATTGTATTTTAATACCCAGGAAGTTAAAAATGTAAGATTCTTACAATCCTGAGAAGGAGGAATCAAACAGGGGGAATTACGCTCCCTGACTTCAAGCTCTACTACAAAGCCACAGTAATC
>JAQQAC010002172.1:5306301-5408398 GCA_029783875.1 Phataginus tricuspis
GAGAGGCCAGCAGGAGGCCAAGGGCCCTTCATGGCTTCATCCCCCAACCCAGGACAGCTCTGATGTTAGACTAGGGGCTCCATAAAAGAGCTCATTTAAAGAGAGTATTGCAGCTAAAACCGAATCCTGACACCTCTTTTGAAGAAGGGGAAAGTGTAGCTGGCGGAAGGTGGGGTGGCTGCCCGGGTCATAGCGGAGTCCCAGGCTGGCGGGCACGCAGCCGCAGGGACGGGAGTTAGTAGGAGAAGGCGGAGGGGAGCTTGGCAACATCTGGAGTGACGTGTCACGTCTCTGGGTTCTTGCTCAAGAGGAAGTAGGTGTCCTGGCAGCCTCTCAATGCCTCTCCAGCCCCCTCCGTGTTTCCAGTCCCTACCAGACATCCTGCACCCACCCTCCAAGATGTCAAAAAGGAATCAGCCATCCTCGGGTTTGGGAAGCATCTTCAGATTCCTTTGCCATTTGTTCTCTCTCTTTTTTAGAAAAAAAAATATTATCCCAAATATCCTGGGAGGACTGTGCTTTCACGATTCTAAGATTCTCTGGTCTTGAGACCGTGGCCGGAAGAGGCTAGGAGCTGGAGATTCCCATTTAGTGCTTAGGGAGACAGGCCAGTGACTGGTCCAAGGACGCCCAACCACACGGGCCGCAGAGCCCATCCTGGCCTCAGGCCACCCGCTCTTTCCACTCTGGCCTGAGTCCTTCCAACATGTGAGCTAAAAGCAATTCCCAGGCAGGATTCCCAGAAGACGCCCTCACCTCCGCTTCCCCATCCAGGGCACAGAGGAAGTCTGTCCACGCAGGGCCGCCCTGCTTGAGGGCAGGTCACTGTGAGATGAACTCTCAGAGCACATGACCACAGCTTTCTCCTTCCTTTCTTCTCGGGGTTTGAGAGCCCCCTTACTCCCTAAAGCTCTGGGTGGGCAGTCCAGGTGCTGGCCCCAGGGAAGAGGGCAAAGCCAACCACATCTGGCCCTGGCTATCAGACCCCTTCTGCTGCCTACCCCGCACAGTGCTCATCCCTCATATCCGGCCCCTGCTGCAGGGACAAAAAGTGGCAGGTCTCCGGGAGGAACCTGGTCCCCCGCTGTCCCGCCCCACACAACGCCTGGCCCTTCATCTGAGTCGGTGACTTACTAAACCCCTGCAAAGTGACTTCACTGCCTTCCTCTTCTTTGACCCCCACAATGTCCTGAGAGGTAGACTTGATTAGCAGATAGGGAAACTGAGGCCAGAGAGGGGATGTAACTTGACAGAGGTCACAGAGCACAGCTGAGGAGATGACTGGCTGTGAATGCAGGGTGCCAGGTGCCGGACTCTCATCCGGGTTCTAACCACCTCCCTCCCTGGGGCCATCAGACTGTTGGCACCCTAATGGGGGGCGGTACAAGGTGGTGATAAGGGCACTTCCTGGCTGTGCAACCTTAGGTGAGTGTCTCAACCTCTCTGAACCTCAGGTCTCCACCCAGGCCCTGGCATGCAAGAAAATTTCTGTCCATGGGCGTATAGGAGAGAGCCCCCATTAGACGCGAGTCATGGCAGCACATGCAGGAGGCCAGCCCTGCCACCCCTGCCCTGGAGGAGAGGATCCAGTACATCCCATTGGGTTGGAGTCCAGTTGGAGACAATCCAAAGCCCCCTTCCTTCCTGTCTCAGATGAAGACCCTCAGAGAAATGCCCTTCGGAGCTGAGTCGTGGTAGCCCTGGGGGGCCTGCTCAGAGGAGTAAGTAGGTCTCACACACACACACACACACACACACACCGCTGTCACCAGGGTGGCACCCAGGCTGGGCTTTAGCCCCCTCTACCATTAACAGCACCCAAGCTGTTAATAATGGGGGAAATTAAAAAAAACAAAACCAGATGCTTCTTTGAACATTTCTGGCATTCACAGAGCTAGGAGTGTCATCCCAAATGCTGCTAACTTCCTGTCCCTTCTCCTGTCTTCTGTCCTTAGCTTCCCCACCCTCCAGGCTCACAGCCGGACACGGAGGGCCTGCCCCGGGCTCAGCGACCAGCCCGCCCCTGCCGCAGCCCTGCCCCCGCCCCTCCCGTCCGCACTGTGTTCCATCCCCCCATCCACTCAGCCTGTAATCCAGCTTGGGCCTCCCCCGGGAGCCACATTCCTGGCCACTCAGTCTGGCCTTGCTTTGAGTCCACGTCTGATGCCCCCGTCACCTGTGCCCTCCTCCGCTCCCGAGAGGCTATAGCCTTTGCCAGCCCCCAGGGACCACCTGCAGAGGAAATGAGGCCCAGCTGTGCTCTGGAGAAAGGTGACTCATGATAGGGGCTCAGGCGCTGGCCCCTCCTGGGCTCAGCAGAGCAGAAGGGAAGGGGCTGGGCCTCTGGGGGGCTTCAGCTGGCTTTGAGTTGGCTTGGAGGGAAGTGGTGCCACCAGCCAGCTAGCAAAAGGGGCAAAGACCCAGCACTGGACCTTTCCTTGACACCCGCCCCAGGGTTTAGTCAGGGAAGGAATCTGGGAAGGGGGCCCTGCTGGACATGCGGAGGCCCCTATGGGCCTCAGTTTCCCATCTGGACATGGAGGAGATTTAAGCTGGATGGCCTCTAATGGCCCTTCTGACTCTGATGTTGCAGGATTCTAGAACAGCACCCCTCCCCTCCACTACCCACTGCCATCACTAAGGGAAATAAAAGGAAAAAATAACACCCACCCCATCTAATCCTTTCCTGGCTTATACCACGCAGCTCAGCTCTCTCGCCCGGCTCCTCTGGGGATGATGGAAATGTGAATTTAAATAGAGTTATGTTGAAAGAACATTACCCAGCACAGTCCCAGCAGGGAGAAGCCCTGCTGAGAGGCAGAGGCTGGCCCCCAGTCCACACGTTCACAAGGGAGGCCCGCACCTTCGGACAATTACAATCAGGGCAGTTTGATCAGCCTTCCTCCAGCTTTGCCCCTTTCCCATGCATCTCCTTAATAGCTGGCTGCCTGCTTTCAGGGGCTGAGGCCGGCCAGGGGACCAGCTGGGTGTGGATAATCTGGGGGAACCATGAAGCCATCCATAACTATCCGGGACTCTAAACCAGCTTTCAGGTGGTTCACTACCCACCCCCAACCCCCTCCCTGGCTAGGGGTGGCCACAAACCCAGACACGATTAGCATGGCTGTCTGCTCCCAGCTGAGGGCTCAGGCACAGGGCTCCAGGCAGAAGGGAGCTAGTGCCAGAAGCCGGGTGCACCCGGGGGCTCACAGCCCTGAGCTGAGCCCCAGTGGCCCCCACACTTCTCTTTCCCATGGCCTGGCACCCTGGACTGTCTCACTGACTGCCAGGCATAGAGCAGGGACTCAAGGCAGGCCCAGGGGGGTTGTAACTCCTAACTGAGCACGGTCAGCTCTGAGGGGTGGGCAGGCTGGCAGCCTGGGCTTGTCTCAGACGGGCCCTCCTTGGCCCTCACACACACTCATGTCCAGAGTCTCACAGTCTTACCTGGGCACTGCTGCTGGCTTGAAAATTCTGGTGAGCCCATCCCACTGCTTCCCCAGTCCCCGTCTTCCAGCTACACACGAATTCTTCTGGGGCCCCATAAGCCCACCTGGTGCCTTTGAATGAAGTAGAAAACATGTCCCTGGCAGCTCCCACCACCTTTCTTAGTCAGGTGCCCTTGTGCAGGGCCCAACCTGGACAAGTCTTCCTGGTGACCCTCACTCGTCCATTTCTCCTCCTGGGCCCTCAAAGCAAAAGCCCTCTTGCCTTAGGTGCATGCAGCTGGGTCTCCCAGGTGACCAGTTCTGTCAGGCTGCAAACAAACCCACTATGGAGCCCAGTTTGGGCTCAGCTGGGACATCTTATGTGTATATTAGCCATAAAATCTTTATGACACTCTTGGAAATAGGGTCAAAGTCCTGGAGCTCAGAGGGGTTGAGTCACTTGTCAAAGGCCACACAGTAAGCGAGGAAGGAAGATCCAAGCCCAGGCTGGCCCCAGTGCACGAAGCCAAGTGGAAATCCAACAGGTGGCTTCCTTCCTCTTCCCTCTGAATCCTGGGCTCAGAGTCCCTCCAAAGACACCCCACACAGCCCTGGTCCTCCCTCTCGCGTCTGTATGTCTTCCCATCACGGGAACAGCCAGCCACGAGGCCGCACGCAGCCCGGGACCTGCGCTGCTGAGCACACTCTTGGGGCTCCGTGCTGCTCTGGGATCCGCAGTTTTACAGCAATGACCCCAGACTATCAGCCCTTTAAGGAGAGGCCAGGGTATCTTCCTCATGAAGCCCCTGGGCTCCAGCGCGGCAGCCCCTCGGGGCAGGAGCTTAGAGGAGATGCTGTCTTGGGCAGGAGGCGAGAGACAATCGTCCTTTCTGGGAGAAGGCTGCCTCGCTGAGAGCCTCAGACCCCCTCTGCTGGGATATGGGAGGGTCCTGGGACATCGGATGGAGGGCAGGTGCAGACTCAGGTGGGTGGGGGCTGGGCAGAGAGAGGCCAAGGCTGGAGGCTTCCCAGGGGTGCTGGGCTCCTGTCAGTGCGGGAAAGGAGGTGGGAGATCCCAGCAGAGTAGGGAAGACCAGAGCAGAGCAACAGGGCTGAAGCGTTTTAGAGCCAGGCCTGCCCTTTGACCCCATAATTCTCTTCCTGGGAATCCACCCTGAGGAAGTAATTAGTGAGGCTGGTAGTGATGGAGGGCGGGCTGTGGGCTGTGGGCTGTGCGCTGTTTACAGCAACCAGAAAGCAGAAATAAATGTCCAAAAATAAGGGAGCCTACGAACATGTGTCCCCCCCACCCCGACCCCAACTTTGGAGTCAGATGACCTGGATATAAATCTCCAGTCTACAGCTCTGTGACCTCTCTGGGCTTGTTTCCTCTTCTGTAAATGGGGAGAATAGCGGAATTTAGCTCTGGGTCCCTGTAAGGATTAGATGAGTCAGCCCACGGTGCACACTGAGCTCTCAGCTCCTGGCACGCGGACCATCTTCCTGCATATCAGCTGCGGACCATCATTAAATCGGCCTATGTTTAACAATGATTCCTGGATTTTTAAGAATGTGGGAGGAAATTCTCACAATCAGGTTATGCAATGATATGTATTGTATAACCTCGGTCTGGGAAAACATGACGTGTGCCAGAAAGGGCCATCTCTGCTTCAGCCCGAGGCCGTTCCCCGTGTGGAAGGCAGGCAAGACCTGGTGGCCGAGGCACAGACGCTGTGTCGCCTCCATCAGCACACTTTCCACAGCCGGCGTCTAGCGCTTAGCAGCAGTGGTGCTACAAACCACTGGCTAAGCTGGAACTGGCCAGCCGCTGGGGGGGGGGGAGGGGATGGAAGATGCCCACGCAGCAGCTGGCCGCCCCCAGAAGCAGGGATGCAGATAAAAACACGCGGTTTATCCAGACCTGATCCCAGGAACATGGAAAGAGGAGTGGAAGGTAAGGCAGCCGCCCCTGGGTGTGTGGATGACCCACTGCCGCCCTGGGCCCCTGGGGCACAGCCCCTAGGGAGCTCTGGGAAACCGGCTGGACCACACCCTCAGCAGAGTGGGAGGGAGCCAGGGTATTTATCCTCTGCCCTTCCAACCGCCACGCCTCACTGGCAGAGAGCTGTCTGGGGGGGAAAGGGCACCATGGCAGGTCTTGGCATGTTCTGGAATGGCAAGCGCCGAGAGCCCTGCTGCACAGAGACCCAACAGCGCCCCCTGCACTGGCCTATTATATGGTAAATGCAGAATGAACGCTGCTGATATTTTCCCGTCTCGACCCCAAGAGCCTGCCCACAGAAACACATCCAGGGCCCGTTTCCCATCCGTGTTGCATATCAGTACATACAAATAGACGCTCAAGACGTTGCTGGTCCCCCTGGCCCAATACATAGTCTCTGGAAATTATTTAGAAAAAAAGTCTGGAAGGAAGCACCCCAAAATGGTAACCAGGATTGTCCCTGGGATAATACAGGGATAATATAGGACTTTTCTAATTGAGGAAAAATTATGAAACTGGAGCAAAAAATACAGATGGGAGCAGATTGCAGCAGCGGCCACCATGGGGAGCCCAGGGTTGGGGAAAATGCCTAGGGAAGAGTCTGTTTTAGATTCACAAGCAGCTCCACCTGAGCCATCCTAAGCGGTGCTTGCTGAGCACTTGGAGGGAACAGGTTCTGGCGTCCGAATCTCATTCCTCCTCCCACTGCCTCTGGACGGAGGAGTCCCTGCCGCTGCTTGGGCGTCAGTCACCCGCGGCTGCAATAATGCTGTGTGTAATACCCACTCCCGGTGCCCAGGGACTTAGCATGGCAGCACTTGTTTTTCTGGCTTGCCTCTCTGCTGGGTTCAGGCATATGCCACATGTCTTTTAACCTTCTGGAACCAGTGGCTTCCCAGGGCTGTCTTCTTCTCATGCTCAAAGACGTGCTCAAAGGAGGGGACCCAGAACGCCGCTCTGTGCTTCTGCTCACATTCCAGTAGAAAAAGCAAGTTACGTGGCCAAGTCCAGCGTCAGTGGGGCGGGAGACAGGAGAATCACCAGGCAGAGGGTGGAGGTGGGTAATTCTCTGACAGGGAGGGAGGAATCGGGAGCAATCATTCCAGCTCCCAGAGGCCATCATCCACCCATGACCTCTTGGCTCATAGCTCAGAGGCAACTCCAGCCTGGATCTCCCCCCAGAACTCCCAACTCAGGTGTTAGATGCCCACTCCACAGCCTCCTGGCAGGTCTAACAAGCACCTCGGACGGGACATGGCCAGAACAGAACTCCTGATCACAGCCCACCCTCATCACCTGTCCCCCGGGTTTCCCCCGTCTCAGTGAGTGGTGCTGCCCTCCACCTGCACTTGGGCCTCAGCAGCGCCCCCTCTCCACCTCCCTTCACACTCTACTCCATCAGCTGGTCCCCATGACTCCACCCCCAGAACTTGTCCTTCCCTGTCCACTTCTCTCTGTATCTACTGCCAACCCCCCCTTTTGAGTCATCTCCACCTCTCACCAGGATGGCTGCAAGTGACCTCCTCACTGGTCCCTGCCCTCTTGCCTGGAGCCCATCCTTGACGTGGCGGCCAAAATGGGCTTGCAAAGACGTCAGTCAGCCCACATGGCGCTCCTACCACGATCCTTTGATGGTTTCCTACCACATCCAGTGTGACCCAGATGGTTCCCCGCTTGCTTCTTCCCTCCTTCCCTCTCTGACCTCATCTCTGTTCTCTCTGTCGACTGCGCTCCAACCAAAGGGCCTGTTGTCATGTTTTAACATTCCAATCTCATACTGACCCCACGGCCTTGGCACCTGCTGTCCCCTCTGCCTGGAGAGCTCTCCCTCGGGGCCTCCCATGCAAGCTCCTTCACACACCACCTACTTGCCAGCCTCCCCAAGCACTCTGTATGACAGCACCTTGTTCTCCTTCCATAGAGCACACATCAGTATTCAAAAGTATCTTATTTGTTCACTATAATTAAGCGGCACATAGTAGGTCCTCAGAAGATATTTGTTGAAAGAACTTGCCAGTGGATTGAACGGAGGTGGGGAGGGCCTTCAGTAGGTCTCCAGAAGGGACGTGGATTCCACAGAACCCCAGCTTTGAGCAGCGGGCCCTACCGTGTGGTGGCCCACTCCCCGCTGACGGCTGGGAGATCACCCTGCCCCCAGCACCTGGGGCCTGTGTGCCTGCTGTCCCCCTTTCTCTGGCCTTACCTGCCACTCCAGGTGAGACCAGGGGCACCTGGACCCCGACACCCCAAGGCCTTGGGCTCAGGAAGGGCAGGGAGCCAGACCCCAGCAGAAAGCCAGGGCCCCACCTGCAGTGGACGGGCCGGCTGGGGAAACCCACCTGCATGGGAAGGAAGATGCCGAGGAAACCAGGAGGGTGATAGGCAAGGCCTTACCTGCAGATGAATGAACATGGGCTGTTCTCATGAAGATCTGGGCTTTGGATTTATCCTGCCCCTCACACTGCTCGTGGGATTATCAAATGGCACAACACGCTGGAAAGCAATTTGGACACAGGCCCTCTGGTCCTTATATTAGTGTGTGCTGGGCAGTGTGGCTGGAAGGGTGGGGAGGCGGCCAGGAAGTGGAAGGCGACTGACATGCCCCTCCACACAGTGACACACTGACACAGACACAGAGGCAGCCAAGACGCCAGCTTCCTCGGAGGCCCAGATGGCGGCCAGCTGCCCTCCCTGCCACGGCTTTAAGACGGACCCTCTGGCAGGTGTGGCGGGAAAGGAGGACGCCCACCCCAGGCAGAGCTGCGCCTGCAGACAGGCTGCCCAGCCCCGAGAGCAGGCTGAATCGGGGCAGGCAGGGTGGAGCAGGCCTGCAGTGAATGTGGAATGATGGAGAGAGGAAATGAATGAACCGAGGGAGGAGGTGACAGGGACACGAGGCAGACATGCTAGAGCCACTGTTCAGCGTCGTGGCTCTCAAAGGAATGCCGGGAGGAAACCAGGTGGGAGATATTGGGCACCTGCTGCTAGTGGGGTGTCACATTGGAAGAAGCAGTCTGGCTGTCCCTTGTAGAGTTAAACTTACTCTCACCCTGGAAGGCGACAACTCCATTCCTGGGTATACACTCAAGGAACGGGTCCGTGTGTGTGCCAGGACATGCATACAAATGTGCACACAGCACTACTCTTACCAGCCTCAGATGGAAAAGCCCAAATGCCCAACAGGAAAGTAGTTTAACAAATAGGGGCAGAGCCACAGATGAAATTCTACCAGTGATAAAGAGGAAGAAACTACTGATATACACAGTGTGGAGGAATCTCATCAGCCCAGTGCTGAGTGAAAGAAGTCAGACCCCAAGTTCCCCAGATTCCATTACATAAAATTTAAGAAAAGGCAAAATGAAGCAATAGAAATCAGACCAGTGCTTCCCTCTGGGGGCCCTGTGTGACTGGGAGGGCACTGGGGGCACTTTCTGCCCTGCCCAAAATGATTGGCGTGGTGGTTGAAACTCGCCAGATTCTACCCTTGAGATCTTTGCATCTTATTTTATGTAAATTAGACTTTAATTGTCTTTTAAAGTTAAAATAAAGAAAAGTACATGTAATTGTATATTAATAACAGCAAAATAAAAATAAATAAATAAATAAATTGTTCATAAAAAAAAGCACAAGGGATACCATCAGTAGAACAAAAAGGCATCCTACAGTATGAGAGAATATATTCATAAATGACGTATCCGATAAGGGGTTGACATGCAAATTATATAAAGAGCTCATATACCTCAACAAACAAAAAGCAAATAAGCCAATTAAAAAATGGGCAGAGGGGCTGAACAGACACTTCTCCAAAGAAGAAATTCAGATGGTCAACAGGCACATGAAAAGATGCTCCACATCACTAGTCATCAGAGAAATGCAAATTAAAACCACAATGAGATATCACCTCACACCAGTTAGGATGGCCACCATCCAAAAGACAAACAACAACAAATGTTGGCGAGGATGTGGAGAAAGGGGAACCCTCCTGCACTGCTGGTGGGAATGCAAATTAGTACAACCATTGTGGAAAACAGTATAGAGGTCCCTCAAAAAACTCAAAATAGAAATACCATTTGACCCAGAAATTCCACTCCTAGGAATTTACCCTAAGAATGCAGCAACCCAGTTTGAAAAAGACAGATGCACCCCTATGTTTATTGCAGCACTATTTACAATAGCCAAGAAATGGAAGCAACCTAAATGTCCATCAGTAGATGAATGGATAAAGAAGATGTGGTACATATACACAATGGAATATTATTCAGCCATAAGAAGAAAACAAATCCTACCATTTGCAACAACATGGATGGAGCTAGAGGGTATTATGTTCAGTGAAATAAGCCAGGCAGAGAAAGACAAGTACCAAATGATTTCACTCATCTGTGGAGCATAAGAACAAAGAAAAAACTGAAGGAACAAAACAGCAGCAGATTCACAGAACCCAAGAATGGACTAACAGTTACCAAAGGGAAAGGGACTGGGAAGATGGGTGGGAAGGGAGGGATAAGGGGGAAAAAGGGCTATTACAATTAGCACACATAATGTAGCAGGTGGGGGCATACGGGGAAGGCAGTATAACACAGCGAAGACAAGTAGTGATTCTATAACATCCTTCTACGCTGATGGACAGTGACTGCAATGGGGTATATGCTGGGGACTTGATAATAGGGGGAGTCTAGTAACCATAATGTTGCTCATGTAATTGTACATTAATAATAGCAAAATAAAAAAAATTGTTCATAATAAAAAATAAAGAAAAGTAGGTAGGAGAGAAGGGACTTCTGTTTTCACTAACACCTTCCAAAGTTGAATGTGATATAACAAACATCCTTTAAATGTATAGCTAACCTGAAAGAAGAGAAGAAATGCACAGAGGCCAGAAATAGAAAGGGGGCAGGGACGCTGCCCGGAGATGGCAGACCAGGGAAAATCCCACCTGCGATGGAGAAGGGGTGATGACAAGGAAATAGCCCTGCCGTAGATGAACCACCACAGGCCTGTTCTCATAATGGTTTGGGGTTTGAATTTATTCTGTGTGCGAAATGAACTTAATTTGAAGCGGCCCTGGGTTCGAAGTGTCTTTAGATGCCTAGTGGACACAAAAGCAAATCCTTAAGGGAAGGACAAACTCTCAGCCCAGAACATACTGGATTCACGCAGATGAAGCTCTGGCAAACGGAATACACAATCCAACATTACAAAACATGCAAGGAAACAAGCCACCATGAGTGAGTGCTGGTAGAGATAATGACTAATGGGATTAGCACCCCAGGGATTTCATGCAGCATATACAGTATTTTCTTGTATACAGAATATAAAAGGAGTATGAAAATGAGGCACGCCATCTTTGAAAGTTTGGCCTGTTGTAGGTTGGGCTGTGGCCGCTGGTTGCATCCAGACTTCACGAGATTTTTGTTTTCTACATCCAGTTCCTTTCATTCAGCATAAACATTTGTAACCCAAGTGTTAGCTGCATAGGGGCCCCCAAATCCTGCAGCTGTGGGTTCTGGAGAAGTGGGTTCTGGGGTCAGACCAAAGAGCTCAAATTCAAGGGTAATGTTCATGGGATGTGTAACCTTGAACAAGGTCCTTGACCTTCACATACTTTAGTTTTATCTGTGAAATGGGGATAATAAATAATAGCATCTGCCTCCTAGTTCCTTGGGAGGATTTCAATGAGAAAATATGCACAGCGCCAGGCACAGTAGGCATTCTGTAAAATGGTAGCTCCCATGAGTCCTCTAAAAAGAACACTGAAATGGCCCAAACTTAAGTCACCTGCTGGTTGGATTTCCTGCCTGGGTTAAATTCTGGACGTCTACAGCATCCCCCCACCCGCCCTGCAGTGGGACCCTTCACCCTGCCTTCCCTGACCTTGCTGTGGGGCGGGGCTGCCTCCTTCATTGCCCCAGAGCATCTTGAACAAGGCTGTTGAGCACAGCAGACTCTCACCAGAGATGAGGGATAACAGAGGGGGTCCTTCTGTAGCACAGCACGGAAGCCACGGTCTCCAGGCATGCCAGTGCGACCCCCAGGCTGCCACCTGGACTCTCCCTCTGCCCCTTTTCCTGCCCCCCTCCACCCTGCCCTTCCAGCTGCTTCTGCCAAAACCACGTTTCCCCTGGGTTTCTGGCCTCCCTCCAGTGTCCTGCCCTCCTCTCCCCACCAAGGCTTAAGCTTTAGCTTTTCACACCCAAACACTCCATCGGGATGTTCCACTGAATTAAAGACCAGAACTCTGCTCCTAGCTTGGAAAATAACACTGTTCCCTTCCTGCTGCCTAGTTATTGTGCACTGACTATGGGTGCAGGACCCGTGGGAAGGGCTGGGACACAGAGATGACTGGGTGGTGCCCGTGACTGAGTGATTCTGCACCTGGGTGCCAGTCTTAGCCTTGAGGACCTGGCCTTGGCACAAGTTTCTCTGGTTACATCTGATGGGCCCGTCACAACATACCACACACAGCCCCCCGGTGGACTTGGGGCGCAGACCCGGCTGTCCGTGCACAGTGCATCAATGCAAAAAGTGGGCGTATACACACACACACACATTCATTCCATGTTAATTCTCACCTTTGATTGCGGCTTCTAGCCTGTCATCACCACTCAGTGTTGACAAAGCAAAGTAAAAAATAAGAAGAAAGAAAGAAATCCACCCTGTCACTTGGACTCCCCCCCCCACCCCGTGGGCTTGGCAGCCCCCACCCCCGCCCCCGCCTTTGTATTATGGGTTTATGTCAAGGTATGTTGGATTCTAAATTAAATGTCATCCCACTGTACATTTCTGGCTCCAGCCGCAGAGAATGAGGAGCTGGCGTTGGAGACCATCCAGTTGTTCAGCTCCCCGTGCCTAACCGTGAGGGGTGACAAGCCCATTGAATCACTGCACAGTAGCTTTCCATGCCACGGGAAGCCAAGATAAATTTATTTTTAATGATAAATGTGACTGTCAGAGTTAAGTTGAAACAGCTTTACAGTGAGAGCCGAGTGCCCTCGGCAGTGCAGGGCAGAGGCTGAGTGGATGAGGGCCAGGGGTCCCGACCCCCTGGCCAGGCATTCCCCAGACTCCACAAGACAAGCACATTTGACATGCAGCCTACATTCGCTGAGGCCCTGCCTGCATGCCAGCTCTGTAGCCCTGGCTGGCTCAGACCCAGCTCTGGAAAGAAGACCAACAGGGCAGATGCAAGGGAGAAAGAGAGATGGGTGGCAGTGCAGAGACCTGGGTTCAAATCCTGGCCCTATCAGTTGCTGTGTGATCCTAACCAAGTTACTTAACCTCTCTGAGCTTCAGTAGCCTCATCTATAAAGTGGGTAAGTTAATAACACCCATAGGTTTTTGGTGAGGATTACATGAAATAAGATACATGGCTAATGGATGTCATGGGTAACCAGCACATAGAAATTGCTTACTGAATGATAGCCATTAATTGTATCATTTATGTAACTTGCCTTTCTGAGTCAGTTTTCCCATCTACAGAATGGGAGCAACAACAGCTCCCCTTTCTAGGATGGCTGGGAGAATGCAGTGTGCCTGGCGCACGGGCTGAGCGTAGGGCTGATACTCAACAGATCACAGCCCGTCAAAGGGCTGGCATCCTGAATGTTGTCACCCAATGTCCCTGGCCGCTCTTCCAAGTCTCCTTTTTTGGCTCTGCTCCCCAAAACCCCTCCAGTGCTGGTATGCCTCACTGCCTGCCCTGTACCCACTCCGTGCTGCACAGGACCCCGACAGCCATACCCTCCACTGGACTGGACTGCAGTGAGCACCTTACCAAGGGCAGCTGTCTTTGGCCAGCGGCTGACCTATGATTGACATGTCCTGGCTTCAAAGGATAAGCAGGATGAATTACAGCCCCTCTTTCTAGAATTTAAACTAAAAATTACAGACAGGAGTGTTCCGTCTGTGGGGCCATCACATCTAGGTGGCCATGGGCAGGAAAAATAAGAACATGTGGAGTCAGCAAGCCAGAGGGAGAAGGGTGAGTGGAGGCCCAGGGAGTAGACAGGTGCCTGGGAAGCCTGAGGCTGGGGGGCCTGGGGTCCCGCACCCCTGAGGTCCTGGCTGGCCCTTGGAATGCCCTGTCTGGGCGGGCTGGGAGGCTCTAACCCACCTTGTACACCTGGGCCCTTCCTTGGGCCTTTGCAGGCACTGGCTTTGTCGAAAGGAGATCAGAGGGTGGGGGGCCATCCTCTCTGTGGGGTCACCTGTGCCTTTTCCCACAGAGATCTTGCAGGGGGTGAACCGAGGTGGCCCTCTCCTCTCCCGGGGACAATGCCCTGTGTGTCAGGTGAGTGCAGCGGGTAAAGCACTGAGAAAACACCTGCAGACTCAAGCCTGAGCTGTACAACACCTACTCACCACATCCCGGTGGCAGAGCCGGTGAGGCCAGCTGACAGCAAACAGTGCCAGGAGCAGCCGCTAGGTGGCTCTCGCTTACCTGTCCAACTGCCCTTGTGCAGGCCTGGGAGCGGATCCTCCTGCCAGCTTCCTCCTGTCTGCACCCACCCGTGCAGGCTGTTGTCACTGTCCATTCTCTGCCTTTACTTTGCGGCTTTGCCACCTGAAATGTCTTCTTCCCCAGCATCCAGATGTCCCCGCCATTATGGCCTGGCTCACACCCCTCCTTCTCCAGGATGCCTTCCTTCCCTGACCACCCAGAGCACTTGCCCCAAAACCACCCCAGCCTCAAATTGTCCAATCGAGGTCTCTCCCCAGGATGGTCTCTTGTCTGTTCATAGACATGTCTGGAGTTCACATCCTCTCCCCAGACTGGTGTCACAGACTTTCAGTCCCAGCCACATGCCTGCAAATCTCACAATTCCTCATCAAGAAGGGTGAGGTCATGATTTCCTTTTCAATGAGGAAATTGAAGCTGGAGAGGACCAGATATCCGCCCAAGGCCACAGCGGGAAAGTTCGAAACCTGCTTAGGTGCTTCAATGTGCTGTCTCTCAGAACGTCACAAGGGCCCTTCTGAAGAGGGTGCTGCTAGCAAGCCTTTGGGTGCACGGGGAAAGTGAGGCTCAGAGAGGCACAGTAGCTTGCCCCAGGCCACACTGCTAGTCCCAGTGCACTAAGCTGTTGCTTTTAACCCAGGGTCCAAGGGGAAGGGTGCCACCCGGAAAGAGCCACAGGCTAGGACTTCACAAGGCCCTGAGTTGGAGCCAGTTTGTCTGGGATCCTCTCCAGCTCCCAGGGTAGCCTCCCTGTGGGCAGCAGGGGCATGGGGCTGCAGGTGAGGCAGGTGGGCAGCCCTGGAAGGGAACAGCTAGCCGGTTGTGAAGCCAGCTGCTGGTGGGTGGGTGACAGTCACTCAAGTGGCAGGGGCCACGGGGTCCCTTGGCCCCAGCTTTCTGGGCCCAGGGCTTGCCCCAGCTCAGGCTGGACGCTGCACTCCATGCCCAGCAGCCTGCTCTGCGCGTGCCGGGCTGGGAGAGAGACGGGGGAGGGACAAAGATGCGACGACAGACTGACAGCCGGTGGGGGAGAGACAAAGACAGTGCCAGGGAACAGCGTGGCGGGCCAAGGCGCCCCAGGAGCCGGAAAACAGCTTTAGAAAGAAGCGGGGAGCGGGGAACGGGGGTGTCTATTGGAGAGCTGCGGGAGCTGAAGACAAGGGGCCGCAGAAGGGCGCCGGGGAGGGGGCGGCCGGCACCGAATGCGGCGTCGGGCGGTGTGGGCGCCTCCCGGTCAGAAGCCACAATAGCAGCTCGTTAACCGCTCAGATTAAGGACTTTGTCAATTCCTCCGAAGCCTGCTCCAGGTGGATTAAATGCTTTCAAAAGTGCTGCTAGTGGGAGGGGACGCCTAAGAAGCCCCTCCCGGCACAAATCCCTCCTCTCCGGGGCAAAGGAGGAGGAGGGGGCTGGGCGGCGCGGGGCGCGCCTGGAGACTCCGCTGGTCGGCGGGGCGCGCGGGTGGAGCCCGGAGCTGCTTGTACTCGCGGCCGCGCTCCGGCTGCCGTCGTGGCGGCTGGGGCCCCCATTCGGCCCACCGGCCGCCCGGGCGGGAAGGCATCGGGCTGGCGCTCCGTCCTCCAGCGCCAGGACCCAGATCTGCGGGCTCAGGCCGAGGCGCCCCCAGGTCCGGCCCCGCCGGCGGGGTCACAGGGGCAGGTCCCTGGTGGCTGGAGATTCAGGGACTGGGCGCGCCGGCCCCGGGGCCAGACCGAGACCCCAGAAACCCGCAAGGGGCGCGCTCCGGCGGGCCCCACCTCTACCCAGACCTGAGGGAGCTGGGAGGGGCGCGGCCTCGCTCCCAGGAGACGCCCGCCGGCCGGCGGGGGCGCCCACGGGGCCTGCCCGGCTCCGCGCCCCCCGCGCCCGGTAAGTTGGTGCGACTCCGGCCCGGGAGGAAGTTTGTGGGGAGGCGTCGCCCGGGGCTCTCAGGCCCCCCCGGGAAACGGCGGGAGCCGGGCTGCCCGCCCGGCGGGGCCCGAGCCTGGGACCGGCTCGCCGTCTTTATCTCGGCCTTCCTGGAGACGAAGAGTAACCATCGCAGTCCGCGGTGTGTGTGTCAGAGGGAGGCCGGCGGGAGCAATAAAAGGCAAAGAGAGTCCGAGACAAAAAAGACCCGGAGATGGAGAAGGAGGGAGGGCTCGGGGAGGAGGGAGAGGAGCGCGCAGGGGAGGCGCGGGAGCGGGGAGCGGGGAGGCGCGCGGCGCGAGCGGCCGGCGGGCGGCTCTCGCGCTCCCGCTCTCACGCTCACACACCGTGCACACACCGGCGGACACACACACCCCCGCACACGCACGCCCGTGCCCAGGCGGCCGCGGCGCGGGGCACCAAGGCGGGGGTCTGGCGGGCAGAACGCACCCTGCGCCGGAGCCCGCGCCCACCTCGCCGCCTTTGCGCTCAGCAGCGGCGCGCCTCGCCCGGCGCCCCCGCCAGTCCGGCCGGAAGATGGTCAACGACCGGTGGAAGACCATGGGCGGTGCTTCCCAACTTGAGGACCGGCCGCGTGACAAGCCGCAGGTACGCGGGGGCCCGGGGCGTGGGGACAGGGGGCCCGCACGGTGAGCGAGGCGGTGGCCGCTCCGGCAGCCCGGGTGAGTGCCCGGCTCAGGGCTGGAGTTTGGGATGCACCCCCCACCACGCTCGGGAGGCCTGGGCCAAGGCGGGCGCCCACCCCTCCGCCTCCTCCAGCGGAGGCTTGAACTTGAGGTTCGGGGAGCGGATGGGGGTGGCACCTCTGCCGTAGGGGGTGTTGGGGGGTGGGGGAGGATGGCCCCGTTGCGCCTCCAGCAGACTCCTGGTGCATGCGTGTGCCGAGGGAGCAGGGGACCTATAGTTAATAGTGTGAGCAGCCTTGGGTTCCTGGGGCGACCACAGAAACCTCGTCTTGCTGGGTCTGTTTCCTCGCGTCTACAGTGGGCATCTTAGCCACTTACTAAGTGTTTACTTTGGCACCACCCTGTGCCAGACACCTGGCACCATAACCTGAGTTTCAGGACCAGAACTGAGCCCCCTGGACCTCCTCTGCATCTCACACTTTAGGCCCATGTAGGAGGGGATCAATGAATACTTGTCTCTTGTGGGAACACTGGGCATTGTGATTCTCCAGCTCTACGACAAGGAAAGCAAGACTCAGAGAGTGTTGCTCCTGCCCGAGGCCACCCGGTGCTGCTGAGATTTGAACCTGGGTCCATAGGCTCCGGGTCTGTTCACTCCGCCCTTCCTGCTGCCTCTTCAGGGGCAGTTGTGCTGGGCAGACCAGGAGGGCGCCCAGGGCTGTGCACTGGAAGGGGGGTGAGAGCAGAGCCCCAGGGCCAGCCAGAGAATGGGCTGGAGGCGGGAGGCGGGTGGAGGGACAGCCCTGGAGCCGCCCCAGGCCGGGCTGTCAAGGGACTGGGGCGGGCAGGCAGATGAGGCCTGCTCATGGAGGAAATAATGGGGCTGCCCATTTTAAATTTCAAATGTCTCACAGGCAGATGTCATTGGGGAGGGAACAGTTCGTGTTTGCAGAGGCAGGGGAGGTGGCAGGGGAGGCCCTTGGCAGCCCCTCGCTCTTCAGGAGCTGCAACCTGCTCATATCACTAAAGTGACGCTGCCACAGTGGGGGGGCCCAGCCCTCTACAGTTTGCAAAGCTCTTTCCCAATCATGCCTGGGCCCAGGACACGGGATGGTGGCTCAGGGGGGTCAAGGCATGTGCTCATATAGCCCATCAGCAGGAGAGCAAGGATTCAAACCCAGGTCTGACCCAAGCCTCTCCCAATGCCTCCTGGGTGGTCCACTCCCTTGGTTAGGTCAGGTGCACACCCAAGCCAACCTCAGATAAAATGTCCTGTCCTGCTGAGATCTGACTTCCCTCACTTAGGAAAAGCAGTCTTACCTCCTAGACTTGTTCAAGGCTATCCGCAGCCTGGACCATTCTCCCTTCCCATTAGCCCCCTTTACAGGCACTGCCTGCTTGTCGTTCCCCAAACCCCAGCCCCACACCAGGCTGCCCATATCCAAACCTTTGCTGTCTCATCTTTTGACTCCACCAAGCTCTCCAACACATACAAACACTTGTACCCCTTCGCTCAGGGAAACCCTGCATATACTTCAAAAAACCTACTCAAATGCCACCTCCTCCAGGAAGCCGCCCCTGATGCCCAGTGGCTGTGCCTCTAAGTCCCAGCAGCATTTGCCCTGTGGTGCTCAGCTACCTTTATCTCGCTTCCTTATCTTCTAGTCTCCAAGACTCACCTCCACCAAGAGCTCCCTTTAGACACAGGCTCCTTCTGGGCCTCCATCTCCAGGTCTCCCCCTGGGCCCCGGGTGCCTTCTCTCCGGGCAGCTCAGGTTGGGAGCCGAGGGGTATCTGCTGAATTGAAGAACGTGAAGTCTCAGCCCAGAGGGCCTCTGGGAGAGGAGCCAGCAAGTGCTGCTGTGTCTCAAGGGGAGGTGGCTTCTGGGGGATCTGTTTGAAGTGTGGCTTCCAGGCCTCCTGGGCTGGGCCCAGCCTCCCTCTGCTGCTGCCCGGGGACACATATCCCAGCTGCCACCAGGCTAGAGTCCAGCTGTCTGCCCCTTGGCATTGGGGGGCAGCTGAGGGCTTGTGGCCTGGGGGTCTGGGCCAGTATTGAATACTGCCTCCCCTCCCTGCTCCTTTGCTGACCCAGCATGTAGACAGCCTGTCCCCTGTGCCAGCTCCAGGGGTGTTTAAAGCTTCAGATAAGAGGGAAGGCAATGCTGTGCCCAGTGAAGAAAGGGAGAGCCATGCGGGCCCTGGTTCCCTCTGGGCCTGCAGTGCCTGGCTCTCTCTCCTCTCTTGCTAGTTTCATCTCAGCCACTGACTGCTGTGTGACTCTAGGAAAATTACTCCCCTTCTCTGAGTCTGGGCTTTACCATGTGCAAAATGGGGACAGCAATCCCTGCTTCCTCCTCACTTCACAAGAGCCCTTATGAGGGTCAAATGAAATCCTGGTGCACTTTGCAAACTTCAAAGCACTGTGCCCCTGTGAGGAGGGTGGTCCTCAAAGTGGGCTGGCCCCTGCTGCAAGCCGTCGGCGTCCTGTGTTCCCTTTGCCCATTGCGGAAAGGGATCTGACCACCCCAGCTCCTGTCGGCAGTGCCTGGCTGAGGTTCTTTGAAGGGGCATTTCCTCCAGAAGAAAGGAAGCAGGTGCCACACGCAGCGCACCACCTAGGCTACTGCCACATATCTCACTTTAGTCACAGCCACCCTGGGAGGTTGGCAGCCAGGATGGTCAACCCATCAGACAGATGCGGAAACAGGCCAAGAGAGCTTGGCACCCGAACAGACCCGGGGTCCTCCCGGGCGGAGGAGCCTTGGTGGGGTGATGAAGGGGAGAGAGGCTGGCCGTCCTGTCTTCACTCAGCCTGCTTGGCCGTATTGTGTAGTGGCCGGGGACAGGGCTCCCCGCCTGGGCCCTGTCGTTCCCGGGGCACTTGGCACTCAGTGCTAAGGAAGGGCCTGCTCCCACCACTGCTGTTTCTGGGGACTGTCTCCGGCCGGCTCTGTCCCGGGCCTGTCCAGCCTCAGCTGCTCGTTTGCTGGGTGACCTTGGACAAGTTGCCGACTTCATCAGAGCATCCCTTCTCCCCTGCAGAGCGAAGGGACTCTCACACCCTTGGGGCCGGAGATGACTGGAATATTCGCCAGGAGTTCGGAGTTGCTCAGATAAAAGGATCTAGAAATAGACATGATTCTCCTAGTCCTGGAGGACGGGGCAGGAAGTCACCCTCTAACCGTCTCTTCCTGGGTGGTAGGGGGCTTGTTTCTGAGTAGTTCCCGGATCAACCACCCCACAGGGAGGTTGACCTCTGACCTATCCCAGGCAATGTCTCTTGATGCTTTCAAAACTTCTAATAACGTTCCAGAAAGGAAAAAAACAAAAAATCTCGTTGGGAAGTTCTTGATGTCTAACCTAAACTCTGCTGCATTTAATCCACTCAGTGACTAGAGAGTCCCTCCCTCTGCTAGGAGATACAGCTGTGAACCTGCGCCTCAGGGAGCTTAGAGTCTCTGGGGGTCACAGACAAACTCACAAGTGAGGTATTATTACAAACCACGATGGGTGTGATAAAGATGGAGGTACTCGCCTCTGTCCTCTTGTTCCCTGGGGTTTGGGTTGGGCATGGCTGTGAGACCAGCAGGGTGAGGCTGGGGGAGAAGAGGCCTGCAGGGACTGCACACAGGGACCCTTTCCTCCTCCTGTCTTTTCCAGGTGCTGCCTCTGGGCTCCGGCCTGCCCCCAGAGCTGAGGGGTTCCAAAACGGACCGTGTCCTAGTCTTCTTTGCTCTCGGGAGGGGTCCTTGGCTGCTGTGTGGGGAGTGGGTTGGCGGGCCTGGAAGGTGGCAGGAGGCTGGTGAGAGATGGTCCCAGTGATTTAGAGGCAGACGTGGTGCTTGGACCCGGGCAGAGCTGGGGGCATGGGGACCGGGCACTGGGGAATTGGAGGGGTGAAGTGGAGAGCCAGGTGCCTGGCTGGTGTAGAGGATGAGGGATGGGGCACAGGGAGGTGCCAGCTTGGAGGGGGCAGCTGGTGCTAGCTCTGGGTGGGAATCGCAGGAGAGCTCAGAGACCCTGTCTGGGGGTCAGTGGACCGGTGGGCCATCCAGGAAGGGAGGCCAGGAGCTGTGTATGTGGAGGAAGATGGGCAAGGCCCTCACATCTGGAGACTCTCCCTTCCCCCAAATGGACCCAGAGCCACATGCTCCCGGGTGCTCAGTGAGCTCGGAGCCTCCAGGACCAGAAAGATGCAGGCAGCCCCCCAGGCGTTCCCTGGAGCACCCCCAGCCGCTTCTCTGGGAACTTCCCAGGGGCCGGAGGCTTCACATGCTCCTCAGCCTGGGCCGCACTTAAGAGGCCCCTGCAGGACAGAGAACGCTTCCTCAGGGTTCACAGAGCAGGCCGGCCCTCTTCCCCAGCCTTTGGGACCCCAGAATTTTGAGCAGAACTGCCAGCTCCTCACTGTAGGAGGTCTCTGGGAGTCCCCTTCTGCCAGGGCCACAGGCTCAGATTGAGCCCAGGTCAGGAGCCATTTGCCCAGTGGTGAGAGCGGATGCGTGTCCCTGGGGAGGGCTGGAGAGGACTCCCCAAGGGCTCTGGGCCAAGGGAGGGTCTGAGCGTCCCACCTTGCCCACTGATCCCCAGAGCCGCCTGCAGCTCGGTGCCTGAGCCCTGCTGAGCCCCAGGCCACACACCACCCACGCTTGGTGCCCCTGGTCCAAAGCTCGCAGCGTGTTTCCATCCTGATGAACAGCCTCCCTGCCTTTGGCTGGGGGCTCCGAGGACATGGGGGGCTGGGAGTGTCACCGGATCCAGCCCTGCCCGGCCTCCTCCTGGAGGGAGACTTTCTTCTTCCTACTTTGGTACAAGGAGTGTGGTCTCAGCCACCCAGGGGGCTACCGCCACCAGCTCCGTTAGGAAACCAGGAAGAAGGGGGTGTGGGCTGGGCACGGCTGGCCAGCAGGGCACTTGGCTGTGAGTCCTTCCTCCTGAGCCCTCTTCTACTCCTCCAGACCCCAGGATCGCCTCTAGAGGCTGGTGACTCAGAGGGGGCAGCTGGGACACATGTCACCCCTCAATTGATGCATGTCTGGGGCTTCCTGCCTTCTGCTTCCCCCGGAACAAGCCCATCTTGTCCTCCCTTTGGCCGGGGATTCCTGGGCAACCACTGACCATGCGCGGCACTGGGGGTCACGCGGGGGGCGAAACTACATCCCTCCAGCTGGGAGTTCACCCAGGCAGTGAGTGGCAGCCGTGGGCCTCAAGCCCGGAACTCCTGGCTCCTCTCAGGCCCTCTGCTGGGATACCAGTCTCTACTTCTTGCTCCTGGGAGGCAGGGGCCCTGTGCGCATCTGCCCCCCTCCTGCGTAGCCCGGGCTGTGCACGCTGCTCTGCCCCGGCTAAGGCTGACTAATAAGCTCCAGCCCGAGGCATGCTCGGTTGGGCTGCTTGTCACCCAAAGCCCTCCTTATTATCTCCGGCAGATTTCTTTGCGAGACACGTAAACAGCAGCCTATAAAAGTGAACAGTGCTTTGTGTTTACGGTGATCTCTGAAGACTAATTCTCCTCTGCTGAGTGGCCTGTTTCATCTCCAAGCTCCGGTGTCCCCCACTCCCCAGGGGGCCCCCTTCAGCTCTCTCAAGCCCCCCCACCCCGCACCCTCTGTCCTCCTCCAGAGTCCTGGGGCGTGGGGGCAGTGGGTTTCCAAGATGGCTAGGATGCTGGACACCCAGCAGAGACACGGCTGGCTGCTCCGGCGGGGACCTTAGTGCCCTGTGGTTGGAAGACGTCACTGCGAGCCGCTCCAGGCAAGGTGTCTCCTGGTGGACTCTGGGAGGGGCCTGACAGGCACTCACTTGCTGACACCGAGCTTTGTCTCACATCAGGCAGAGGGAAGAACGCTGTAGGGTCGCTGGGCAGGCAGCCTTGGCACAGATGGTAGTGGTTCCAGTCACCCAGCCCTGGGTTCAAATGCTGGCTCGACGCTTGCATCCGTGTGACCTGGGGCAGGGGTCTTCTGCTCTCTGAGCTTCAGTTTTCCCATCTGCAAAGTGAGCCCAGGCCCACAGTATGTGCTCCAGGAATGGCGACAAGCATGCCATTCTGCTCTGGAGACTGGGCAGTTGGGGTGGCCATCAGAGGTGGGCACAGGTGGGAGGCCACCCTGCCTTGGGGCCCGGGGCTCAGCATGGAGGTGACGAGTCCGACGGTCACAGAGGAGCGACCCGCCCCGTTTGCTCTGGCTTTCATCGGTCCGGCAACCAGCCACTCTCTGCCAGATGGGGAGCCGTCCCTTCCCTTGGGAGGCTCAGGATCTGGGGCACATTTCCTGGGCCTGGGATCTACTGTCCCCAGAATGCCAGCTTTCCTTGTGTCCCCAGCTTACATCAGATTCCCAAAGGGCTTTGCGCCCCAAAAGAGGGTGTCACAGTCCATGGGACCAGAGTCCCTCAGGGCCGGACTGAGACAACTGCCTTTCGTCTCCTGAGGGAGTGGCTGGACGCCCAGTGAGTGTTGAATGGATGTTTAAATGAGTGAATGAATGAAGTCAAAGGCTAAGACTGCTGTCTTGACAAGTGCCCAAGGGAGGGAACAAGGGCTGTGGGAGCCCTGAGGAGCCCCTCCCAAACCGGAGGGAGGGCTGAGGAAACAGTCCCCGAAGGCATCCTGGAAGAGGTGGCACCTAGCTGAAGGAAAAGCGTGATTTAGGCTGGCACAGGAGGAGAAGGGCAGCAGATGCCTCACGCCAAGGGAGCAGCCTGCTCAGGGCTGATGGTCGGGGGGTGACGGTGGTCAGGAGTGGCTGGAGCCCCTTGTCTAGCCGTGTGCAGCCCGTGTGGATGTGCCCACGGGGACCTGGGCAGGTGCGCGGAGAGGAGCGGTGGAGCGCTGTGTGCTGCGGGCGGACAGGCGAAGGTGTTCTCTCCCTCAGCTTGTCAACAGCACAGACCCCTTCCTTGGGTCACCCGCCCGCACCCCATCCCCGGCCCCATCCCCCTCAGGCGCCAAGGAGGAGATTCAGGAGTCACCTCTAGGATTTGAATTTGTGGAAAGAAGCTGTTTACTGTATTTTCTTGTAGTAAGAGCCCAATGTAAGAGGAATCACACTTTAGTGGATCAGTAAGAAAGCAAGCAAGCTATCGATTACAATTGTAAGGTGCCCCCAAAGTCGGAGACAGTAAAATGTGAAAAAAAAAGGTGTATCCTAGCACACAGAAATAACACTTTGGGTAGAAAATAAAAAACCGACACCTTCAGATGCTCTGTGCCCACTGATAATGAGGTAATAAAAGCTGCTAATATTTATTGCACAGGCCCAACGTGCCAGGCCCGGCTCCAGGCGCTTTAGAGTACTAACTCATTTAAAGATGCGTCTTGAATTCAGAAAGTTTAAAGGGGAAATTCCGCTGTAGAAGGTGGCTGGCCCTGGCAGGAGGCAGGAGGCTGGGGATATAATCTAATTAGCTCTGCCTCTAATCGGCTACGTGACTGGGCAAGCCCCTCTCCCTCTCTGGGCCTCAGTTTCCCCAGGTGTCTAATAGTGGCCACACACCAAGCTCCTTGGTCCAGCGAGTCTGGATTCGCTGCTTCATTGCGGCGCCGCCTCTAATTACCAGCAGCACTTGGGTCCCAGTATCCTGTGTTCTTACCCCCACTGGGTCCGGGAACCCAGCTGTTAACTCACCAGTGCCTCCTTTCATCGCACTGTCCTGTCTGCCTGTGCCTTGGGGGGCACAGGGGCCCTCTTGCCCTCCTTAACAGATGGGAGGCGGGCCTTCATCCAGGGTCACCTTAGCGGCACTCTGCCAAACTGCCAGGGGCCTGCCGCACAGAGGAGAGGAAGGGAGAGGAGGTTCTTGGGCAGCTCCCCTGTGCCCGCGACTCTGGCAGCCTCGTGCGCCCGCATAGGCTTTGGGATTAGGGATCTGGGTGCTCCAGGCTGAAAGGGACCTTTGGTGACAAGTGCCCACTACCCAGGGCACTCATTCCACTGTGACAGCGTGACGATTTTTAGCTTGGCTGCTGTCACCATTTCAGCTCTGAGTCTGCGTGCATCATGGTCCCCATTTTATAGGTGAGGACACTGAGGTACAGCGAGGTGAGGTCCCTTCCCCAAGGTCACCTGCAGGACATGGCAGCATGGGGACCTGAGCCCAGCCGGTCTGCTGCCAAGTAGAAGTCTTCACCTCCAGCACTTACCAGACCCTGAGGGCTCCTTGGGGGGAGACGGGCCTGCCCTGGGAAGCCACGTCGGGCGGGGCATGGGTGGGGGAAGCGTGCCTCTCTCTCCATCTGGCCTCTGGCCTCTGTCTGCCTCCATTTCTCTTTCAGCCTCTCCGTATCATCTCCCTGCATCTCTCACCCTCGCTCTTGCTTTACCTCTGGTGTGTCCCTGTCTCTGCCACCCATCTCAGGCTCTGTCATCTCTGTTTCTGTGTGACCCCCTTCTCCCTATCCCAAGAAGGTGTCCCCGGATCCTTGTCCAGATGGCACAAAGGCCAGAGGCCCAGGTCCGCCTCTGACTGCCCCTTCTTTCTCCTGTCTGTCTGCCTGTCCTCTGCGTCCACGTGCCCCGGGCTGGCCTGCAGTGGCTGAGCTGTGGCTGCGTGCTGTGCACGGCGCTCCTGTCTCTGGCTGTGCTGCTGGCCGTGGCCGTCACCGGCGCCGTGTTCTTCCTGAACCACACCCACGAGCCAGGTACGGCGCCCCCACCTGTTGTCAGCACCGGGCCGGCCGGTGCCAACAGCGCCCTGGTCACCGTGGAAAGGGCTGACAGCTCGCGCCTCAGCATCCTCATTGACCCGCGCTGCCCTGACCTCGCCGACAGCTTCGCCCGCCTGGAGGGCGCCCAGGCCTCCGTGCTGCAGGTGCTGACCGAGCACCAGGCCGGGCCGCGGCTGGCAGGCAAACAGGAGCGGGAGCTGCTGGACACCCTGGCCGACCAGCTGCCCCGGCTGCTGGCCCGGGCCTCGGAGCTGCAGGTGGAATGCGTGGGGCTGCGCAAGGGCCACGGCGCACTGGGCCAGGGCCTCAGCGCCCTGCAGAGCGAGCAGGGCCGCCTCATCCAGGTAAGGGGCGGGGCCTGCACCTCACTGGGTCTTGGTGGGGGTGGCCACCGTGCGCCGGCCCTGTTCTGGGCACCTGATGCCCGCGGCCTCGCTCGCTCCCTAAGTGCTCTGGGACCAGCGGCTCTTGCTGTTCCCGCACACAGACGAGCAAGTAAGGCTCAGAGAGGTGAGTCTCTCATCCAAGGCCACACAGGTAGTGGCACTAGGATCCCAGCTGCGTGCTGTGCCTGGGTGTTTGCGCAGCGCCCATGTGTCCACAGCAAGGCCAAAGCCAGGACTCAGGATTCCGGTGCGTGCGGGGTAGGTGAGATGCAGGTGAGCAAATGTGGCCTCCATCAGTCACCAGCTGCGGTTAGGGTCACATGGCTGCCAATGGCAAGCCCTCTCCCTGCCTGTGCCCCACGGCCAGAGGGAGATGCACCCCTCCTTGCTATTCGATGCCCAAAGCTTTGCAGGGGAGGAGGGACCCAGTAAGGGAGCCCAACCAGACCCTTACCTGGATCCCTACCTTTGCCCCATCCCCAGCCAACGCCAGCAGGTCTGGGCGCAGTTCCCGATCCTGACTGTGCCGCGGGCACCAGCGAGAACTTCCCCCTCACAGGGTCAGGGACTTAGGTCGTCTCTTTGGCCTTCCACCATTTTCCAGAGGGGAAAACTGAGGCCCAGAAAGGGCAGTGACTTGTCCTGGGCACAGCCCACTCCCCAGCCTGCAGCCCTGTGCCCATCACCCTTGTGACTGAAGTCCCTTCGCACTAGCAGGCGAGTCCTGCCTCTGCCATGGGCCCCACCCCCTCCTGGGAACCTGGAATGCCTAGGAGTTTGGGCACCCAGTGGTTCACGAGCAAGGCCTTTGCCTCCCTCTGAAGGCTGCAGCTGGAGAAATTACAGCCCTCATCCTGTCTGGGTGACTGATGGGAAGGCGCCTTCCCACGTTTAGCCCCCTTCCTGCTGCCCGCCCCATCTGCAGCATCCCCACCTCATCAGCACGGCCTGGGGAGACCTCCAGGCTTTCTGGGTGATCTGGGCACCCCACCTCGCTCTCAGCCTCTGGTCAGCCAGGCCCAGCCCACAGACACCCTCGGGGCAGGGGCGGGGAGGGGCTCCAGTGTCTCCCACACCCCCACTTATGCAGAAGCCTAGAGCTATTCCTACAAGACTTACTAGCTTTTCTGGGCCCAGGAGGGCCTTGGCTTACCTGGTATACTTACTTCTCAAAGAACGTCTAATCTGACTCAGCTCCCACACACTCGGTGTTCTTAGAGCTCTTGCGCCCTGCACAGCCATGCCACCTTGGCTTCTAGCTCCTCTTCTCTACGCCTCTCAGCCCCCTCTCAGCCCCAGAGTTTCTCAGAGCAATGCCCATGGACGACCCTTGGTCAGAATTGCCAGAATTCTTGTTAAAAGTCATGTCCCTGGACCTCATCCGGGTCACAGCATTTCAGAGTGACACTCATGTGATAACCACTGGCCCAGGAGTGGCAGAGCCGACCTGTTCTGCCCTCTGGGTTCAAGTCAGCAAGCTGTGGTCCAGTCCAGGCCCCTCCAACACCGGCTGTGGGCCTATGGGTGTCCTGCCAGTGGGGGCAGGGGTCTCCTCCCCTGTCCAGTGGGGATAACAGTCCGTGCCCTATAGGGTGCAGAACTCTTGACTGTGCACAGCTCAGCCAGCGTCTGGCGTGTGAGAGATGCTGTCTGCCCATCGGCATTTCATCACGGTGGAAATTGTTGGTAAACTGAAGTCTCACCCCGGGGGGGTCACCACTGAACGCCCCTTTTACAACAGCAAGAATGTGAACCACAGGGTGCTGGGCCCACACGCTGTGTTGGCAAGCATAGCGGCTCCAGGTGGGGATCGCCGCCCCGTCCTGTGGACAGGCAGACTGAGGCTCAGAGTGGCCAAGCGCCTGTTTGCACTCGGTCACGTGACTCAGAAGTACCCAAAGCAACAATTTGTATTTCACTGCCTCTGAAAGCTGCCAAAACCTGTTTAATTCATCTGTGCAGCTTAGCAAGCAGGGACTGACTTTCCCTATTAATTCGGGGCATGTTTATATGTACATTTTCAACGTTAATCATTTGCTGGTTTAAACTCAGGTCTTCCCTGCCCGTTAGCAAGAGCGGCCGTGCCTGAGGTCCTCGAGTGTGTTTGTCGCAGAAGGACGGGCAACACCCTAGAGACTTAGCCAATGAGCCTGGGGGTCTTTGCCGCCTGCGCCCTGCAGAGTGGCCCCTGCCCCTTATCTCTGCTGGGGGAAGGCTGCCTGCATCCCTCTCCGGGCAGGGCCTGTCTATAAGGCACCACAGAGAAGCCTGGGGAGAAACCTGCTACCTTGGCCATCCGCTCCCCTTGCCCCGGTCCCCGTGGCCTCAGCCCTCACTGAATCACCTGCTCAGCAGAGGAGAAACTGCCAGGGAAACTAAAAGCTTTGCGGGGCCCCTGCGTCTGGACAAGCTGAGAATCATATTTTGTAAACTGCTGGCACTGTATATTTCTATTTTCCTTCCTTGAACGAGCTATTATCTGGCAAGTGACAGGTTCGGTGTGTAAAGACCCAGCAGGCTCTGTGCCGGCTGGCTGGCTGGCTGCAGTCTGCCTGTGACCCTGCCTCCCCTCCTTGTGGTCCTGGAGCCACGGGGGTCGGGAGGCGACAGACCCCCGCGCCCTTCAGGCGTAGGTCCAGCTGAGAGGGCCGCACTCGGCCGAGCTACAAGCCCCTAGACCCAGAGGGTGGGAGTCCCCCCACCCCTCCCCACCCACCCGCCACACACACACCACCCCAGAGAAGCAGGCCCCAGCACTCGGGTTCATGGAGAAGGAAGCGGCCTGGAGAGGTCCCATTACCTTTCCAGGGTCACTGGGCCAGTGAACGGAGGTGGGGCTGCGTCAAACCGCACATCCACCCCAAGCTCTGCCCAGTCCCGCCCCCTCGCTGGGCTCCGTGATGCAGCGCCGGGTCCCTCGCCTGCCATTCAGCCCTGGGGACATAGCCTGAGGCTCTCAATCAGGAACCGCTTCTTGGCCCCCGGTTCCCCCTTTGTAATGAGACGACGCCTCAAGTCCTCGGGCAGTGCCTCGGGGTGAGGTGAGGTGATGGGCCTCTGAGAGCAGCGGAAGGTGAGGATGGGGCCCTCGCCCCCAAGCTGGGGCGCCAGAGGGGACCTTGGAGAGGGTGTGTTATAGCCTGAGAGGTGCCTTAGGAGTTCACATGACGAGGTGGGCTGAGTACTGGGAGCTCATGCTGGGGCTTCCCACACATGCTCGCCTGTCCCCAAAGCATTCGGTCCACAGAGGCCATGTTAGCCCCATTCCAAGGCTTATTAAGTCATTCACTCACAGTCGAATAGCTGGCACGTGGGTGAGTTGGAGTTTGAATCCAGCTTTGCCAGGTGCCAGGGGCTGCCCCCACTTGCAGTGGGGTGGCCGCCTCCCCTGGGCTGAAGGCGTAGGAATGGGTGAGAGCGGGCCCTGGGGCCGCAGGGAACCAGCATCTGCTGGAGTCCCTCCATCCCCTTCCCCTGAACCCCTTCGGAGAGCAGGGCCGTGGCAGGTGGGGGTGCCGTGTACCGGCCAGAGCCCCAGCCCCCCCCCCATCCCTGTGCTCCGCAGCTTCTCTCTGAGAGCCAAGGCCACATGGTTCACCTGGTGAACTCGGTCAGCGACTTCCTGGAAGCGCTGCGGCGGGACCGGGGGCTGGGCCGGCCCCACGTCAAGGCTGACCTTCAGAGAGCGCCTGCTCGGGGATTGCGGCCTCGGGGCTGTGCCAATGGTGAGTGGGGTGGGGACCACTTTCCTTGGGTGACCTGGGTACCCAGCTTTGTCCCCCATTGTCCCCCACCTGCCCCACTAATAAGGACACACTGCCGCCTGGTGGTGCTGAGCTGTCTGCACCTGCCAGGTGGGGTTCAATGTGCTGCCCATTTTCCAGATGAGAAAGTGAGGCTCAGAGAGGGTGCTCACTCACCCAGAGAGTTGCAGAGCCAAGGTCAGACCCCAAGACTGGTGCTCTGGAGTCCATGTGACATCGCTGGGTGGGCAGACAAGTCAGAGAGCCCCAGGGGCCAGGCCCAACCACCCTGACAGCCTTCTCTGTCCCAGGCTTTCCGCCTCATGACTGCCTGGATGTCCTCCTGAGCGGGCAGCAGGAGGATGGCGTTTACTCAGTCTTCCCCACGCACTACCCTGCCGGCTTCCAGGTCTACTGCGACATGCACACAGACGGTGGCGGCTGGACGGTGAGTGTCATGTGCTGGGTGACGGGTGCAGCCAGGCTGGCCTCCTCTCGGTCCTGCAGACTCTCAGGGCAGCCCCAGGGCAACCCAGGAGGCTTTGAGCAGCCTTCACCCTTGGCCCGGCCCTGCCCAGGTGCCCATAATCCCACTGAGGACTCCATCCTGCACAGGGAAGTACAGGGCAGGAGCTGAGCCTGGGCGGCCCACTCGGGAGCGGGTGTTAGGTCTCCCATCCGTGGGGCCACCTTTCATTCCCTAAGCTGTGAGCCCTCCTGGGGCAGTGGTTCCCCAGAGATGCCAGGCAAGTCGGGGTTGGGTTTTGGGGTGAAACATGGTACCAGGAACCTGTTGCTAATGTGAGTTGAAGTTCAAGGGCTGATGCATGTGGAGCCAGCTTGAGTCCACTATATGGTCCATGTGCAAGAGATAAAAGGGGGCACACAGTGGCTGGAAGCAGAGACCTTGATGGTTTCCTGGCA
This sequence comes from Phataginus tricuspis, assembly GCA_029783875.1. Taxonomy (NCBI): domain Eukaryota; kingdom Metazoa; phylum Chordata; class Mammalia; order Pholidota; family Manidae; genus Phataginus; species Phataginus tricuspis. Next base: position 5,336,469 of record JAQQAC010002172.1, read on the forward strand.
AAGAGCCGATGTGATTTCCGTGCACCTCTGGTTCCTGCCTGGGTGGGAAGTGGAGAAATGACAGGTTCCGATGGCCAGTGGAAAGGCAGGGTGGGACTGCTGCAGGTGGCCCTGAAACCTCCTAGAGCTGAGTGTGTGGAGTGAAGTGGGTGGTGGGGGAGAGTCTCCCCAGCTTGAAGGTCTCAAGGAGTCTCCAGATCTGCCGGCCGGGAAGCCCCCTCCAGAGCGGGGGCGGCCTGTGTTGTCTCATGGGCTCTGTCGCAGCTGCCCACCTCCACCTCTGCAGGAGGACCGCAGCACAGGCAGACAGCGAACTTGCGGGCGTGGGTGTGGCTGCGTCCCACGTCCAACATTTGTGGATACTGGAATTCGAATTTCATGTAATTTTTGTATATTCTTCAATTATTCAAAAAATATCTGAAAAGATTCTTCTTTTGACGTTTTAAAACCATTTAAAAATGCTCCAACCATTCTTGGCTCACATACTGTACAAAGACAGCCAGGCAGCAGGCAGGACGTGTCCTACGGGGCTGTACTGTGCGGACCCCCGTTCTGGGGCTGAGGGTTGCTGATAGTGGCAGAGGAGCTTGCTGCCCCTCCCCCTCCAAACTGGTGGACGTCCCACCCTCTCCTGAGGTTCAGGCTTAGGGTTGGGCTTCCGCAGGGCCGCTACTGGCCATTGGGTGACTTGGTGCAAATTTAGAAAATGCACGTCCTTTCCTTTGGGCACATTGGGGCACTGGGCTTGGCAAGGAGAACCCAGCTGAGCCCTGCCCCCTTGGCTGAATGCCCTTGAGCAGTGAACAACCTACACCCATGTCCCTGGACATCTGTACACCACTCTGAAAGCTGCTCGGCCTCCCAGGTCGGTTGTGGTTGGGACAACCAGTGACAGTGGAAAGCAGGGCCAGTACGACTAATTAAAGATTCTCGGCTTCACATTTAACTTCAGATGGGCAGACAATTTTGAGTACTTGCTTTGTACTGGGTTCTGGGGAATACAGAGGCGGGGAAGCCCCTCTCCCAATCCCAAGGGGCTTAGAGTCTGTGTGGATTTGGGGTGGAAAAAGCCATGGTGAGCAGAGAGGGGGAGGCTCTGTCCAGCTCCCGGGAGAAGGGGGCATTTCAGATGAGCTTTAAGCGGTGGTGAGATCTCTGAGGGCGCCGGTAAGAGAAGGTGTTCTGAGAGGAGAGAGCAGCCCCCCAGGGGCCTGGGAGTTGGGAAGCGGCGGACAGTCAGCTGGGGTGGGTGGCGCGGGAAGAGGTGAGGCTCATGTTGTCAATATCCCAGGCTTCAGGTTTGGGGCAGGCACTGGGGAGCTATGGAGGGTGCTGGAGAGAGGAAAGATGGGCTAAGAGCTGGGCTTTAGCTCAGGACCCATAACCTGACTGCACATCCTAGGACAGAGGTGGAGAAAGAAGGGCTGGAGGCAGTTCCCTCTCTCAGTGGGCAGGCCTGTAATGAGTCCATCTGCCAGAGAGGTGGAGAGGCAGCACAGCCTTGGCTTCCTGCACCCACAGACAGAGCTGGGTGTGGCTCTTAGTCCTGCTGTGTGCTCTTGGGCAACTCACTTAAGTTCTCTGAGCCTTGGTTTCCTCAGCTGTGAAATGGGACACCCACCCACATCACTTAGAGGTCTTAACCACAAGCAACAGAAAGTGGCTGATTTAAGCAGAAAAGGAATGTACTGGAGGGAGGCTGGGAGGCCTGAGAAACCAGCTCAGGGGTGCACAGCCAGGGACAGAGCCCCTCAGACCCGGCCAAGGGTTGCCTGGTGAGAGTCCCCTGCCCCAGGGCCGCCGCCACCGAGGGCTAGGCACCGGCTGGCCCTGGGAACGGACGCCTCTGCCAAGGTCGGTGCGGGCCTGGGGCTGCGTCTCACCGCTCCTTCGGAAGAGATCCCTTCAGTCCCTGCTGCTTTGCTCCCCCAGCTATTGAGTTGAAGTCAGTGGGTGCCTCTGATCGGTGGGGCCTGGGTCCCAGGCCTGCAACCCTCAGCACAAGGGAGGCCCGGAAAGCAAGCAGCTGGAGTCCTCAAGCACTCTCATTCCCGTGGGACTCCCGCCAGACCCCGGATGTGGGGAAGGGCAGCCAAAACAACCCATGTCCGCTTAGTGCCTTGGGAGTTAACCTGGGCATAGCTGCTCATGGCCACCAGCCACGCAAGGTGCCAGGTGCTGGCGACCCAGCAATGACCGAGATGAGTGTGACGACCCCTCACCTGGCTCCCCACCAAGAGGGTGTCCGCTGTGGTCCAGGGGACAGTCCTGGGGACCTGCAGCAGGGGCATGGGGTCGGCTGTTTCCAGTGGGGCCCAGGTGGGCTCCAGGTCTCTGCCCTTGGCAACTGGGGCATGGCCAGAGGCCGCCATTTCTCCCCACGGAGCTTGCTGTTGACTTTTGGCACGTTGATGTCCAGGCAGAGGGAGAGGAAGGCATCTCCTGGGCAATGCATGGTGGGTGGTGGTGACCGCAGCCCAGGGCAGACTTGAAAGGGGTCAGCTATTGTGAGCAGGGGGAGATGGGGGCCGTGTGAGGCAGGTGGGCCGGGGAACAAGGTGAGTGTGTTCTGAGGATGCAGCCTGCCATGAGGGGCCGGTGTGAGAGGCGCTGAGAGTCCCCCAAGACCCAGACAGACATACCTCAAAACTTCTCTTCAAGCTCCAGAGAAGAGCTTTTAGATGCACTGGATCCACATCTGGGGGCTAAAAGCGCTTTTGTTTTCCTAGCTCAGAACATCTGAGTTATGGGATATGCCTCTGGGAGCCCCTCAGTGGGCAGAACAGCGCCGATGCACCGGCCAGAGCCCAGAAATCAGAGTTAAGGGTTAGGACAGGCTTGATGAAAGACCACTCTGCTGAACCGGAAGGCATCCTCCCGGCAAGTCAGTCAGGACTAGGGCTGCATGCGGATAATTCGTGGGGCCCAGGCTGCGGGGCGATTAGAGGGCAGGCAGCGAGAATGCAGGCCGGCTCAGCCCTCCCACTCCACGCCAGATCCGGCCCTGGAAGAGAGGACGCTCGGCTGAGAAGTGCTTGCAAGGCCGATAAACGTTAATATCCATTTGGGCTTCCGTCAAAAGCAATCTTTTCCCAGATACCTCTGGGCATCTGTCAGGATCACCTCCCTGCCACACGGAATCTCTTGGCAACTCAATTGTTGTTTGGGAGGGAGCTGGCTGCCGCCTCCCTGGACCCCAGTACCATCCATCCTCATTAGGCTCCACGTCCAAACTGTTGGGTCTTGACCACCAACACTGGATGGCTCTCCCTGGTGGACAGGGCACCTGCGGCTGGATTGTCCACCCAGTGCCTGCTTGTGAGAGACTGGATGGGGTGAGGAGGGGGCTCAGAAGTTTACATACCAGAGTCCCCCCAACCCCCATCACCCAGCTAGCACCCCTACAGTCCTGGAGGCTGGCAGGGCAGCCTCAGAGAGGGCAGACGATTTGTCCAAGGCCACCCAGCAAATGAATAGCACCCTGGGCAGTTCCCAGCATCCTGAGGCCCCACCTCATGCATGTCTGTGGAACTGTCACACAGTGGGACTCATTTTCTCATGCCTTCAGCCACTGAGTGCCAACCATGGCCAAGGGCTTAGCAGCAACCCCCAGGGGCCGTGTCCTCGGGAGGTGTCCCTGGCCACCTGGTCACTCGCACGCGCCTCTGCAGCAGGCACAGGTGCACCTAAGCCATCTCCCATCTGCTCCCCAGCCAGGCGCCCTTCACAGGGACCCTGGTTGTGGGATCACCACCGTAGCTCAGGGGTCTGCAGGGTGCTTGCACACCACCTGGGCTCCCTCAGTACGGGAGGGCCCTGGGGGCCATGCTGACCCTGGGGGTTCCTGGGAATGGAAGAACCCAGCTCCACCCTGCAGCGTCTTACAGTCAAGCAGTGTTTTTAAAAGGGAGGAGGATTTGTAACAACAGAGACCAAATTTCCTCATTTGGAAGGTGACATGTGGGAGGAAGCTGGCCATTGACAGCCCACTTCCCACATCAGGCCACACTGGAAAGGCCACATATCCCCTTCCTCACCCAGCCGGCGGGGTAGCCCTCGCATTTGCGTGGCTGCCTTGCAGGGCCGATGGAAAGGGGTGGCCATGCCCAGGACCCAGGGCTGGATCTGGGTGGCCAGGAGGAGGGTCCAGCTGCGCGTCAGCACATTGGATCCCTCCCTTGGCCCCCTGAGATCTGCCTGCAGCACGGCCGGTCCTGGGCCTGATGGTCAACCCTTGTCTTTGCATAATCACTGGCCTGGGTCCCAGAAATCAGGGCCAGTTTGGCATCTCCCACTGCAGGACCTGCAGCGGAATCGAGTCTGCTCTGCGCACCCCTCGGACCCACAGCGCAGCTGGTTGCCCCGATGCCACAAGGAGTGCCCCGGAGCCCCTGCCCGGCACAGTGACCATGCTCTGCCAGGCGTTTGACTGCTCTGCAGGGTCAGCTGGCTCAGCCCTGCCTCTAATTGGCTCCGCTGTGCAAGGAACCCGCCCCTCCCTGCTGTGCCCCCTTCTGAGCTCCCCAGGCAGAGACGAAAACCCTTCCCTCACTTGGGAGACATCAGAGGAGCCCCGGCCAAGCAGAGTCCAGCGTGGCGGTGGGACCGGGCTCAGGGAGAGAGGAAAAGCGCCCTGGCCCAGGCCGGCCGGGCGTGGGGTGCAGGCCCCACGGGGGAGGCCGCCAAGCTTGTGGGCTCCCCCTGCGTGGCCAAGCTGCAGCCAGCCGTCCTCGCCGCAAGGGCTCTGGGGGCAGGGCTATGCCATCGGCGGGCCACGGGGGTCCCCAGGCCGGCTCAGCAGCAGGGGGTCCTGCACAGAGGAGTCTTTGGAGCCTGGGTACTCTCGCAATGCGCTCGGCAGCCTGTGGTGACGCCCCACGTCCCTGTGACCCGTCTGCAGGGGAAGGCCAGCCGCTGTCTAGAGCAGTTGGGGTGTCTCAGACTTTTAACGTAGATGGAGTAAGGCATGCACGTGAAGGCTCAGCCCGACACCTCAGCATTTGCTGAACGGCAGCTCTGAGCGGGCTTTGCCAGGAGCCGGCAGGCACCAACTGCCACGTCTGGGGAACAGGCAGGGCGCCAAGCCCGGGGGTACCACTTGCAGTCAAAAACAAGGAGTGGGCCCACTTCCTTCTGGGTTTGGCAGCTGGTTCTGACAGGGAGTTTGATGTTGATTAGACCTACTGTGCGCCACCCGGTTCACACTTTTACTTTGTTGCACCTGCAACCCGGCAGAGGTGACACGGGTTTGCTGAAGGTGCTTTTTTACAGAGAGGGAAACTGAGGCTTGGACAGGGTCCGAGATGTGTCCGAGGTTGTACAGTCTGTGAAAAGCCAAGCCAGAATTTGAACTCAGCTCAGCCTTATTCTGAGACCTGTGCTCTTGCCAGCAGCACCGGGGGCCCCTGGAGGTGCTGCCCAGAGGTGTCCAGGAAGGATTTAAGGAGCAACTGCATCCCGTGAAGGCGGCAGAGCCTCCGCAGGGGCTGCCTTTGAAGGGCTGCGTCGCACGTCTGAGCTCTTTGTTCTTCGGGAACAAGAATCGGCTCTGCCCCAGCCCTCCGCCCCTCCTCCCAGAGCTCCCTGCTCAGGAGGCCCAGGAGGCTGGTGGACGCCGCAGCTGCACAACCGACACAGTGCTGCCTGTCACGTTTCCTGGGCAGCCCCATCAGTCTAGGAAAAATCCCAGAAGCTGCCTCCTGGGGAGCCTTCCGAGGTGACAGAGACACCCCCTCCCCGTCTCTCAGGATTTGGTCCCACCCAGCCCCCAGCCCTCGGTCTCATCTCCTCTGACAACCTACCAAGACCCTGCCCAGTGCAGTTCAGCTGAGCATCTCCTCCAGGAAGCTCTCCTTGACCACCCCGCCAGCCACCCAGCAGGTGGGCTCATCCTCCTCTGAGCTCAAAGCCAGTGTCACTACAGGGGTTACCATTATGGAATGCTGTGTATCAGCCAGTACAGTCGCCTATCACCAAATCCTCATAGGCGGGGGCTGTTAAAATCCCTGCTGTACAGATGAGGAAACAGGCATGACGCTGGGAGGCACGTGCCAGGTTGCGAGCTGCTCTGCCCTGGGACTGCTGGCTCGGGCGTCCACCTCTCCTGGGGCTGTGGCTCTCTCGGGGCCAGAGTCACCCCAGTGAGCCAGGCATACCCCATGGGGCCTGGTGAGGCAGCCCTTCCGTTTTACAGGAGAGAAGCCAATGCTTAGATGGTCACACAGCCTGTCGCCTGGAGTCCAGATAGAACTTGGGTCTGCTGGGTGCAGGGCACTTGCTGGGGCTGGCCTGGCCCAGCTATGATGAGGGCCAAGTGGGCTCACAGGTGCAGGGAGGCACTGTCCACCCTCTCAGCCATGGGGCACCCCTTGGCCACCCTCTGTGCACAGTCAGTGTCCCTCTCCTGGCCTCAGTGGGTCCTAGCACCCCAGCCCTGAGACACCCCCACTCTGCAGAGGTCACCCCGCCTCTCCAAATCTTAGTCTTTCCTCTGTTGAATGGGATGTGAACCGTTCCCTCCCGGGCTGTGGGAGGAGGCTTGCTGTTCTTGAAGGCAACGGCCGGCGCTGGGGGGCCACAGAGCCAGGCGCAGGGGCTCAGGGTGAGGACTCCACACTGCTGGCACCGCAGCAGACAAGAGCAGGTAGACGGGACCCCCTGCGGGGACCCCCTGGAGCCTGTCTGACAGCCACGGGACAGTCAGCCCCCCTGCTGCTCTCTCCCTCCCACCGCCTCCCCACGTGCTGTTGCTTCTTCCTTTGAAACCGAGGCACCATGTGCAGGACCATGTGGGCCCCGCGCTCCCTTGGCAGAGCCACCCTGCACGGCAACTGGAAGATGTGCCTGGTGCCAGGCGGCTGGCTTTTGAGAACCCGCACCAAGAAAACACGCTCTGTCTGTCCCCCCGCTGTGGTCCTGCCCAAGAGGCTGCAGGGCAGTAAGCTTTCTGCATCAATTGCTCTGGAGCTGGAGCCCAAGGGAGCTGCCCCGAGCAGGACCGATGAATATTTTAGCCCCAAAATTATTTTGTTTCCTTATCTTTTTCTCCCTGTTTTGCCTAAGTGGGATTTGTGTTCTATGAGCAGGGTGAAAGGAGGGGGAAGTGGACACAGCCATTGGCTGCTGGCTTCCCTTCGTATCTTCCTGTCTGGCTGAGCCTTACTCTGTAATTGAAGGCCTTCTGTTTGGTGACATCCTGCCATCCGGCGTCCCTAAAGTCCAGCTGGTTTCCAGAAACCTGAAGCCACAGCTGCGGTTCACCCTGGGCCTCTGAGTCAGAGGAAATGTACTCCTGGGAACCTGGGAGAAACAGCATCAGTCTGTGGCCTTGCGCACACTTGGAACTTGCTGGCCGTGCTCTCTGTAATCAGCTTGAGGGCATTTCGAATCAGGTCCTAGGCAGAGCACAGCACGCTTGGCCCCCCAGGGTTTGAACCAAGCAGTAAGAGTAAACCACGGCAAACGCCAGCATCGTCCACAGCACCGCTTCTCAAACTGTGGGTCGTGATCTATTGGGAGGTGGCGAAATCAACTTAATGGGTTGTGATCGACATTATTTTTTAAATCCAACAGTTTGGAATGGAATAGATGGGATAGAAAATTTTAGAGCACATCCATCTTAATAAGAACAAGTATCATTTCAGGAAGCTCTTGTTTCAGATCTGAACACCGGTGAGCGTGTACACACTACCAACTGCATTCCCCTGGGTCCTGGTCAAAAAGTCTAACGGCTGCTTCTGCAAAGCCACCTCACAGCTGTGTCTTGGCCCTTCCAGGGGTGGGTCATGATTCATTACCACCCCAGTTAAAATGCCCATGTTGCAAACAATTACTGGGGCTTCTAAGCTGGCGTGGATTCAAATCACCTCGTTGGGCACGTCTGCCACACCCAGTTGACTGCAGTGTGCCTTCCTGGGCAGAGTGGGCCCTCCCTGGAGGGCAGCGGGCAAGGGGGCCGAGGGCTGGGGGGCCTGAGGTCAGCTCTCGGCATCAGAGGTCTGCTCAGGAGACATGGAGGCACACCCAGGTGTGGATGCCCTGGTCAGCAGTGCGGACATGGGAGGTAAAATGCTGGCTTCCAGGTGTCCTACCTGGCCTCAGGGTGAGGGCACAAGATGTGGCTCAGGCCACCCACTCCACTGCTCACGGCCACCTGACTTCTGACCTATGGCCAAACTTCTGTCTTCGGTTACAAGGAGGGGGACCAGGGGGACACAGAACTCAGGATCCCAGAGTTGGGGTAAAGATTTGGCAAATAATGCAGGTGCTTAGCGAGGAGGTTCACCCCTGAGCATCTGCTGTGCTTGGCTCTCAACGCCAGCCAGCCTTGGCCAGTCTGCCTGCCCAGCTCAGTTTCCATGGCTCATGCCCTGCCCATGCCTGGAAGGCTGGCACCCCACTTTCTACTTCATGATAGTAGAACCAGTAAAAATAATAACACCGATGGCAATAACAATGCCAGCTGCTCTGCCATCTATTCCTCGCTGAGGCCCAGAGGGGAGAGATGACTTACCCAGGCCCATGGTGGCTAAGGGCCCAGAACCCTGCCTTCCTCCAGGGCCACCCTGAAGTCCCTCCTGAGGCCAGCTTTGCTGGACATAACTCGTTCTCTCCCCGCCCCTCAGATCAGTCCTGCTTCCCACCTGATGGGGGTCCCTGAGCCCAGGCCCCTCCTGTGTTCCTCTGCCCCAAGGGCCCTGACTCGGTTTCCCCAGCTGGCACCTGCATAGAGGTACTCCATGGAACATTTGAATGAACAAAGGAGGCTTGGGGTGCGCCCTGGGGCTCAGGGAGGAGCCGTGGGTTTGGAAGGAAGAGCAGGGTGTGGCCTGGCTGGGGGAGAGCTGTTCTCCGCTGTGCGCTGGTCCGCGCTGGCCCTGACGTTGCTCTCGGTTGGCTGACACGGCCTGTGGGTTGGGATGGAGGGGGTTGCCCTTACTTCCCTATTTTCCCTGTTTTACAGATGGGGAGACTGAGGTCCGGAGGGCAGAGTCACAGGCCAGCATGACAAATGGCTTAGCTAGAACCTGAGCCCAGGCCAGGCACCCCATCCCCTCCTCCAACCCGTCCAGCTCCCCACCGCAGGCAGAAGCGGCCCCTGCTGCGGAAGCCTTCCCGGGAGCGGCGAGCTCCTGCCAGCATCAGGCCTGCAGAGGCCACGTGCTCGGGCCCCCAGGCTGCCGTCAGTGCCACCCTCCGCCGCGCCCCAGCTCCCACTGAGCCTGACCGAGCTCCTGCAGTCCCTCCTGAGGACTTCCGCATTTCAGGGCCAGGCCAGCTCTGAGGTAGCGGAGCAAAAAAGAGAGGTGTCATCTCTCTCTGGCTCCCTGACAGCAGAGCGGCCCAGCCGCCATGACTGACAGTTCCCCAGGGACAGACGCAGAGCAGCTGCTGCTCGCAGGCAGACGTGGGCCCACGCACACCTGGGCGGTTCCGGGTGACCGAAATCAGGCTGCTTAGTAATGAAACCGGCAGCCCGCTGGCGCCGAGGCCAGATCTCTAACGCCTCGGTCTCGGGCACAGATGGAGGTGGCGGTGTGGGGCTGCTGCCTCGGCAAATGCGCGAGGAAATGACTTGTTAGACAAAAAAGGGTGCAGGATGGGCGGCCGAGCAGGGCCGTCAGCAGATCTCGTCAATACTCAAGGCAGCTCTGGCCTGGACCAGCAGGGTACTTATTTCAAAGCAGTTTAACCGATGGGATTCTCACTCCCAAATCGAGAACTAAAATGAAGAACAGAGGCCCCTAGGCTGCTCACCGTACCGAGTCCACCCCGGCCGGCTGTGGGCTCCTGGGCCTCCCCTGAGAAGGGGCTGGGCTCTGGTTTCCTAAGGCCCCCCTGCCCCCTATCCCCTGCCCTACCCTGTGGGGCGCCGGAGCCCCGGAGGCTGAGCCTGGACCGGGTGCGTTATTGGTGTTTCAAAACTCGAACAGGGGTTTTTGTTCAGTTTTGTTTTGACCTGAGAAAAGATATCAGGACCCAGGCCCATCCCTCTTATTTGACCAGTGGGGAAACTGAGGCCCAAGCCACAGTGGGACCAGTCCAGGGTCCCACAGAGAGGCAGCAGAGGTGTCTCCAGCCCGCCGCCGTCCATCCTGGATCCTTTCTGAAGGGACGTTTCGGGGCCCTGGGGGCATTCGGTGGGCCCCACCTCGGGCTACAGGCTCCTGCTCGGCTCTTGGCCTGGAGCCACTGAGGGAAGTGGGAGGTGGGTGCGGGAAGTCCGAGGGGCCGGGGACAGACACAGGGGCTGGGGGCTCTGGGGGCTCTGGGCGTCGGTGCCAGCTCTCCACCCTCACCTCTCTCTGCAGGTGTTCCAGCGCCGGGAGGACGGCTCCGTGAACTTCTTCCAGGGCTGGGAGGCCTACCGGGACGGCTTCGGCAAGCTCACGGGGGAGCACTGGTTAGGTGAGAGGCACTGACGTCCCCTGCGGCGGCCCGCTCTCTCCCTGTACCAAGCAGACTCAGAGCCACGGTCCCCAGGCGGACGGCCATCCAGTCCCCCTGGCCTTTGCGTTCGGGGAATAGGTCCGTGAGCGGGATACAAAGGACCTGCGGCCACCGTAAGCGGGCCCGCTAGAGATGCGTGCTCTTCCTGCTGGACACCCTGGGGCCCAGTTGCTGTCCTGGGTCAAGTGAGCTGTGAGGCAGGTGCAGGTCTAGGTACCAGGAAGGCCAGGGCAACCCCCAAAGTACCCTCTCCTTGGGGGTTAGCAATGCCCGATGCTGTTCTCTGGACCCCAAGGGCACAAATCCCCAAAGAGCGGCCAGTCTGCACTCCCGGTGTGGCGCCTGGCATGGCGCCCGCTGGTCCCTGTGCAGCTGCATATTCCCTCCAGCTGCCCGCAGTCCACACCTGCAGCAACATAAGGCCCCAAAAAGCTTATATTCGTATTTTATTATCATCATTACTATTACGTACTTACTATTTATCTTTAAATTCTCTCAGTATTTAAAATTTTGAATTTTCTTACATAATTTCTAAAGAATAACATCCATAAAAGTCACAGGTCTGAGGTCCTGTATATATAGGGGGAGAGCTGTGGCTTGAGGCGAGTTTTTAGGGTCTGGGTTATTTTTTGAGATTGAATTCACTGTTTTAAAGGGCAGGATTTAGCGGTTTTTAGTATGTTCACACTTGTGCAGCTACCACCACTATCCAGTCCCAGAGCAGGCTCTCCACCCCAGAAAGAAACCCATGGTGCCTATGAGCAGTCACCCCCATTTATATCTTAACATATATTCAACTGAACAGACAGCTCTGGAATGACATGCCCCAGCATTTGGGTGACCCCACAGGGTGGCCCCACTGTAGCTTCCCCAGGCACAGATATCTGGAACCTTCCCCAGCCAGGTTGGAAGCGGCCGGGCAGGAGGCCAGAGAGGCGAGAGAAATGGTGGCAGGCGGTGGCACCAACCACGGGGCTGAGCACTGAGGTCTGGGTTCCGGGTGAGGGTCAGGAGGGTCCCAAGTCTGTAAGGACCTCCTACAGAAACACTGGGAGAAGGGGAGGGTTGGGACAGAAGTGGGGTCCAGGTGCCTGCCTGCTCCCCCGAACGCACAGAGGCCCCTGGATTGTGACTTACGCTGTCATTTGGTTAATGTTGATCTGCCTCTGACCCGGGATCCGTGAGGGTGGGACCCTCTCCACTCTGACCTCTGCTGTGTCCCTGGTACCAGGCTGGTACCAGTTTCAGGAGAAGCCAGACACCCCAATGTGGACTCCATGACCATGGTCCCCACTTACTGAGCACCTTGTGTGGGCCCAGCCCACTTTACACACTTCGACAGGGACAACTTACGGCCACCCCAGGAGGATAGTAGCACCGCTGCCGTCCTCTCTTTCTATGGTTGAGGACACTGAGGCTCACAAAGGGTGGTCACTGGGCACAAGTGACACAAGTCACAAGCTAGTGTGTGCATGTGTGTCTGTGTGGGGGTGGGTGGGGGGGAAGCCTGAGCAGGATTCATGCCTGACACCCAGCCAAGCTTTAAGCCAGGCCCTCCACTGAGTGATGGAAGTGGGGGGGTGGGAGAGAAGCTTCTAGGTGGGGAGACCCTTCCCTCACCCCCCCACCCAGGTGGGCGTGTAAAGATAGGGAGAAAGCAGCCAGTGGGGCCCTGTGCCGCATCGTCACCCACCCTCTTGGAGCGGCGGTGGTGCCTCCGCCACTCGGGGAATCTTAATTGAAATCTATCAGCAGCCACTGAAGGTGCGGGAGGAAGCATTTAAGCGGGGCCTTGATTAGCTCACGGCAGACAGGGCACCCTGACGAGAATGTCAAGTCACCCAGCCCTCCCTCTGCTTTCCCATTCTTGCCTGTCACCTTCTTATCCAGTGTTTTGTCTTTTCCTATTGAGTTATGGGAGCTCTTTATATATTAAGGTTATTGATCATTTGCCAGATACACATGATGCATATTTACTACCAATTTTTGTCTTTCGGCTTTTTTTTTTTTGGTAATATCATTGCATATTTCCTAGAAATTAAAATTTTTTATGTGGTCAATCTCTACCAGTCACCCCAGAAGCCCCAGGGTCCCCACCAGCCCTCCCTCAGGGCACCCTGCCCAGGGGCCTCTCATGGGCACTGGGAGAGTGCATCAGGAATGATGTGCTAATGTGAGACTTTGGCCATGAGTAACCATTTGGTGGTGAGGAAAGGAATCTTCCGGCACCTCCACTGGGCTGGTCTCCCTCCTGCCCTATTCCTGGATGGCATTATTTGTCCTGGGCAAGAACTGAATAAGCAAGGAGTCTGGGCAAGTCTGCCTGGGTTCAAATCCCAGCTCTGCTACTTGCCAGCTGTGTGACCTGGGCCAACTATTTAACCTCCCTGGGCTCACTTTCCTCCCCTATAGAACAGGGATGGTAATAGCGCCTGCCTCTGTGCACCGTGACAGCAGGGGCAAACGCCTGGGTAATGTGTGCCGGGTGCCAGGCCCTCTTCTCAGAGCTGCACAGGAATTCTTTAATTAAATTGGACTCTTTGGATTCCACTGGATCCATTAGCTCATGTGAAGTGCTCAAAACAGTGCCTGGCACCTGGAAGTGCCATCCAGGCGGTGGCTGCTGTCACTGGTGCTTGCCGACGGCCTTTTACAGTTTGTGAAGCCCTCCTGGCCCCTCCCAGCAGCCCCATGAGGCCTGCCCCACAGGCGTGCGAGCCTGGGCCCAGGGAGGAGTGGAGAGAGGCCGGGAGATGGGACCGAATGCTATCAAAGCGTAGGTCCTCCCCAGGGCCTTGGTGAGGACGGGCGGGTGCAGGCAGACGCCGGGCAGTCTGCTGTGGCTTCTGCTCCTTCGGCCTGGAGCATGGAGCTTCCAGGCTGCCCTCCGGGTGGCTGGGGGGCCCGCACAGCCTCAGGCCCAGATAGCAGGCCCACGTGGACCCACCCTTTAGGCAAGGAAGGCAGGAGGCAGAGGCTGATGAAATGTCACTCGATGCTGATAACTTGTAAGGTATTTAATTAAATGCCTTCTTAATCAAGAAGTAATCAAACTTGCAGGGAAGCACCTTAAGAGTGTGTGTGTGTGCGCGCGTGTGTGTGAATGTGCATGTGTGTGAGGGCAGCCCCAGGATGGGCACAGGAGAGCTGGGAGGGGGCCAGGGGGGAGCAAGCTGGACGGAGTGTGTGTGAGGGGTGCAGAGCCAGGCCCCGGAGACAGTAGGAGACGTGGACCCCACCTTCTGCTCACCCACTAAGCCATCATTGTTTGAGGACCTACTGTGTGCTGGGCACCAGCTCAGATGCGGGATTGGCAATGAACAGGACAGTCATGGTGCTGTCGTGACCTTCCACGCTGGGGAACACCAACGGGGAACCAGGCAGCTGGGACAGAATGATAAACCCGGATGGGGGAGCGCCACGGTCGGCAGGGCCCTCAACCCTTACAGAAGGTCAGGCAGTCTCCCTGAGGACATGAGGCCTGGAAATGAACCGGGTAACCAGGTGAAGAGGAGTAGGGAAAGGAATCCCAGGCAGAGGGAACAGCATGTGCAAAGTCTCAGAGGCCAGGCTCGGGGAAGTGTGTGTGACACCAGATCCCACCTGGCTGAAGCCCCGGCTGTGAGAAAGGATAAGGGTGCCGCTGCCACCCAGCCCTGATTTCCCGGATTCCTTCTGACTCCTGCAGTCTTTCCACCAGCTTTCAGCTCAGACATTTGGAAAGCAAAGCCTGGCTTAAAGTGAACAGAGAAAACCAAACATGATAAACTGTCAGTCCTGTTTCCTGCCAAACACAGGCCTGTAGGAAAAAAGCTGCCCAGAGCGGAGAGCACATGCTGGGGGTGGTTGTCCCCTTCTGTCCCCAACCACATGAGCTTAGCTCTTGAGTGTCCTCCGTTCTCTCTGGGGGTCTAAGCCTCCAAGCTCTCAGCTCCCCACCTCTCCCCTGCTCCAGGGCTCAAGAGGATCCACGCCCTGACCACGCAGGCCGCCTATGAGCTACGCGTGGACCTGGAGGACTTTGAGAACGGCACGGCCTATGCCCGCTACGGGAGCTTTGGCGTGGGCTTGTTCTCCGTGGACCCCGAGGAAGACGGGTACCCACTCACCATAGCTGACTATTCAGGCACTGCAGGTAGGGCTCCAGGCACTCCAGGGGTAAGGATGGGCGGGGGCAGCCCACCGGTCTGCCCACCTAGGAGCACAGAGGAGGTCCAGGTCAAGTGCTTCTGCCCCCTGGGGTCAAGATCAAGGCTTCTCACTCCACCTTCAAGTCCCACCTGGTACTCAGCCCAGCAACGTGAAGCCAGCAGGGCCCGGATTATTCACCCATTTTGCAGATGGGCAAAGTGAGCCCAGAGCCAGGAGTCGGGACCTGGAGCCTGGCCTCAGGGGGCCTCTACAGTGTGGTGTCTGAATCTCCCTGGGCTGGGATTCTCTTCTTAGGCAGAAGCAAGAAAGTGAGAAAGGAGTGGATAGAAAGCCGGGAGGAGGGTTAGCAACCACCTGGACGCAGGGACCGCCATGGGGGCCCTCAGGTGGCACCGGGGGTGTGTCGGGCAGTTGCGTGCACTGCTGTGTAGAGGGGGGCATTATGCCCTGTGTGCATGTACACCCAAGGGTGCGTTGCGCACACAGAGCTGTGCTCGGATGCGGGCACACACGTGCATGTGCGTCCCTGCGCAGGGGACTCCCTCCTGAAGCACAGTGGCATGAAGTTCACCACCAAGGACCGCGACAGTGACCACTCGGAGAACAACTGTGCTGCCTTCTACCACGGCGCCTGGTGGTACCGCAACTGCCATACGTCCAACCTCAACGGGCAGTACCTGCGCGGTGCACACGCCTCCTACGCTGACGGCGTCGAGTGGTCCTCCTGGACCGGCTGGCAGTACTCCCTCAAGTTCTCCGAGATGAAGGTCCGGCCGGTCCGTGAGGACCGCTAGATCGGTGCCCCGACTGGCCCGCTCCACCCGCCACCCCAGCCCCAGCCCCGCCCCACCCCTGCCCCAGTGTCTGCCTGCCCGCGCACATGGTTGACCGCTCTGGCGTTGGGTGTGCCAGGCCAACCCCGACACTAAGCCCCTCTGGGCGGGTGAGGTTACACGTCATTGTCTCCACTGCCCCAATGTGCCCTGCCGATGAGGGGTGCCGCAGCTTGACCACCCGGGTCTGCCTGCCCGAACTTCAGCTCCTGGGCCAAGGGCCTGCCCCCTCTTAGCCAGGAGTCTGTCATGTGCTCCTGGCAGCCCTCTGCTTTGCCAGTCCTGTCCCTGTTGGAGGGAACTGAGAAGGGGCAGACGGCACCCTCGGAGCCCTTTTTTCAGAGGGAATGTTCAGGTCTTTCTGAGGCCAGCCTCCTCTAACCCTCCCGGCCCCTCCCTCATTTACACGGTGCCTGGGGATCCCAGCCTCCCCCAAGGGCCTGGAGACTGGCGGTGGGCTGGGCAGTCGCCTCCTGCCATGCCCCGAGGCCAGGCTGGGCACAGCTGCCTGCCAGGGATCACACCCAAGGTGGCAGAGGCTGGTTCCCTGGAGCCCCCCCACCCATCCACCCGTGTCCCCCCAGGCCGTGGCGGTCCCCAGTCCCCTTGGCTGCTGCGCTCAGTCTCCTGCCTTCCTGAAGCAGCCAAAAGCCCACTGCATTTGCCTGCCCAAGGGAGGGCTGGGTGGCGCCAGTGAGGACCTCATGATTTTCTGGGCGGCAGCAGGGCTTGTACCACCCCCACCACCAATCTCCAGGGACTGTGGGATCCGGGGGACCTCCTGGGAGCAGGCCTGGAGGGTGGGGACTGGGCCCCAAGCTGTCCCTGCTACCCCATCAGCCCAGAGACTCCAGGCTCAGTGGGGAGGCTGCCCCCTGCTGGTGACTCGGTGCTGCCGCTTGTTCAGGGGGAGGAGGCCTTGCAGGGCAAATGGGGGAGACTGAGCCCCACCAGGCACTCAGAGACATTATCTCACTGAATCCTCCTAGTGCGACGTACTCACTCCGACAAGAACTGCAGGTTCCCGAGGTCAGTGGCCAGGCGGGATGGGGCGGGGCCACCAGCTCCACAGACTGGGGCCCTGGTGCATTTGCCTTCCAAACCAAGCCCAGGACTGGTTTTCCAAGTTCCCACCTGTAGGGAGCTGAGGAGGGTCCAGGAAGTCCGCCTGGGAGCTGCCCAGTGGCCCCTCCTCTGCCCTGTCAGGTTGCGGGGGGGTGCAGGGTGTCCTTATAGGACACTGAGGGCGGCTGAAGGCAGGCAAGCAGGGAGTGTGGGCTTCAGCTCTCCCTTCTCCTGCCACCAAAGCCTGTGCTTCAGTAACAATGAGGCAGAGAGGCCGGGCAGCAAGAAAGGCCCAGAGTGCCACCGACTGGCTGTGTGGCCGGCCAGGCTCCTGCAGCCCCACCTGGTGGTCTGCGTTCAGCACCTTCTCGCTGGTCATCTGCTCTGGGCCGACGCCTGTCCTGGGTGCTGAGCAAGATGAGCCCCTGCCCGCTTGGCACTCAGCTCCAAGCAAGAAGGCCACGAAGCAGGCAGTCAGAGTCCAGTGGTCCAGGGAGGGTGCAGCCCAGGTGCAGGGGGGCTGGAGCGGGGTCGGGGGAGAGGGATGTAAGATGACCCACATGACTCAAAGGGCAGCTCCCCCGCTGGCCCCCTTTCCCAAGGGAGCCAGTCCACCCAAAACACCAGGACCCCAGCCTCAGAGCAGAAGCTGGGCAGGACCCCGAGTCCTCGTCCCAGGGAGCCCCCCTCTCCCCAGTGGCCCCAGGCTGGAGCAGCTTGTGCTGCCAGCCCCGCAGTGCCAGGCTGTTTAGAAAGTGCCGAGAGCTTTCTGATCTGTCATCAAACAAACTCTTGGTGAGTGTGACGCTAATGGATTTGCAGATGTGCGTGTGCGTCAGGGCCTGGCCGTGGAGCAGACTGCGGGGATGGGTGAGGGGGCCTTCAGGAGTGTCCAGCAGCCTGGAGACACCTGTTCCTTCCCACCAGAGTGCCAGGCCCACGCCCAGCCAGGCCTGGCACCACTGGGGCATAGGGCCGGACCACATGCTGGCTGAATGGGCATGAAGCCCGTGATGGTGGGGACGGCCAAGGCCAGTGCACCCTCCTTCCCTAAAGGGCACTCCTTCAAAGCCCACAGCCTGTGTGAATGGCCGGCCATGGGATGGGGTGACAGGGTTCTGGGAGATCCAGGGGGGAGGGACAACTCCAGGATCTGAGGGCTGGCAGCCCCGTGCGGGTCCTGGGGGCGTGGGCCCCGCGCCTGAACCTGCCCCCAGGGGCCTGAGCCGGTGGCTTGAATGGGGGTGCCTGTGGCCTCGCTCTCCCACGTGACCTTACCAACCCCAATCCTCTCCCTTTTTCCTTTTTCCCTGGATGAGGCAAGTGGGCCAGGCAGGGGCCGGAATCCCTACATGGGGGTCTTGGGGTCCCTACTAAGCTGCCCCACAAGCTCTGAAAGTTCCTCCCCACCAGTACAGGTAGGTTTGTTGGAAGAGACGGGCCTCATCCCTTGCCCCCAAAACTTTGGGTCCATCTCTAAGTGCAAGGCCACCAGCTGGCCACCTGGGCCCCTGAGTCTGGAGAATGGATGGACCCTGGGTCTCCACTCTGACGGCCTCGGCGCAGGTGGCTGGGAGCTAAGGCCAGGAGCGCGGAGGCCCAGATGGTGGTTCCCCGGCAGCCGAGTGTAAATAGGTTCCTAATGTTCGTCCTGGGGCAGAAGCGATATGGCCAGTGCCCATCTCTTCCTGGTCACCCACACAGGTGCTCTGGTGGGGGCTGGAGTCCCGGAAGCTGGGAGCCCCGTCGCCCTGGGTCCGTAGGAGTGGAGCATGCCAGCAGGAACGCCAGGGGCATCTGATGCACAGTGGGGTGGGGGTGGGGGGGCTGCTGGGGCGGGGGGGGGGGGGGGGGCGGGCGGGCGGGGGAACTTGGGCAAGGCCTCAGTCGGCCGCAGAGCTCTGTCCTGTGGAGTTTGAGGGGCAGCACGCCCGCAGGACACATCAGGGGATGCACCGAACCCAGAACAAAGGACAGTAGGCTTTGGTCCAAGTGCCTGGGGCCTCCCTAAGGCCTCAGTTTCTCCAGATGCTAGCAGGGAGAGGGCTGTCCACAAAACTCAAGTGGGCCAAGCAGCTGGCAGGACTTGGCAAACCTGGAGGGCTGGGGCTCGGCCTCAGTGGGATGTTGCAGAGGCGGGAGTGGAGCCCAGCTCCAGGCCGAGGCTGGTCATGTTAGTCCCACTGCACAATGGGTGTGCGCAACTGTCTGCAGAGGTCGGCCAGTGGAGGCTGGGGGCGGGCAGGGAAGGAGCTTGAGGGCCCACTTATTGAGCGTGGACAGAGCACGGCAAGAGGCCAGCCTAGCTGTGTGCATGGGGCGTCATGCATTCTGTCTCCAATAAAGTCTCGTGATGACCCAGGCCTCTGCCTCTAGCCCTGCTCAGCGCCTCCCAACATTCGATGGGCAGGGCCGACTCCCCAGCAGTCTGCCTCCGTAAGATTCCCAGCTGTCTGCTTGACGCCTTCTGACGGGGAAGTGGCATTTCCCAGAGAGCCCTGTGCCTGGCCCGAAGCCACCCAGGTTGCTCCTGTGGGGCAGATCCTTTGGGGGAACCTGGGCCTGCTCTATCTGTGCAGCCCATCAGGTCCCCAGGGTGACAAACTGTCCCTGTGGGTCTCTGGTGGCTGGGCTGGAGTCCTGAGGAGTTGAGACTCTATTAAGAACAACAGGCCCCAAGGCCTGTGTATTCATAAAGCCAATCTGAGGCTTAAGGACAAACAATCCTGAGTTTACTTAATGGAATCCAGTATTTACTGCCTGCATTGGAGACCAGCTGTGTGCTGGAGTCCCGCCTCGGGTCACCTGCAGGGGCAGCTGGAGGGCGTCTGGGCACCCAGCTGTGCGTGTGGCTGTGTGCTGGTTTCCTGGGCCATTTACAGATCTATGCCCCTCCACTGTCCTAGGTCACGGCAATGTGTCAGGCCCCTGGGGACGCCTGGGGAGGGGCCCCTGAGCCAGGCCATGGGACACCACTAAGGTGATCACGGCCACCTGCTGTCCTGTGGCCCCACCCATCCAGGTGGGGACCACGCCCCACTTGGCACCTCTCCTGTAGTCACCAGACCTCCCCCATGGCAGCCCCGCTGGCAGAAAGCTTCCCTGGTTCTGCTTTTGGGGCTGACTGGGAAGATTCCGTGAGGTCGGTCACACAAGTTCTACAGCTGACAGGCTGCTTGCCTTTTAGTCACAAACAGTGCATCATACGGCCTAGAAAGTGACCCCCACAGCAGGAGGGGCTTGGCCAGCGGTGCCCGAGCTCTGGGAACGCAGACCCCAGGGCCCTACCCACAGAGGGCACCACCTGGGCTCTCCAGGACACCAGCAGCAGCCACCCTGGGCGGGAGCCGCGGCGACCCAGCCTGCCCTCCGCCCCGTGGCTCGCCCCCCACGGTGTGGGCACTGCCGCTGTCCCGGTCAGGTGGAGAAACGGAGGTGCGGAAAGTGACGCGACTTGCCCAGGGCCCCAGCTGGGACGTGGCTGAGCAGGCATGGAAACCAGTTCTTGGGGCTCGTGTGTGGCTGAAGGGCAGAGGAGGGGGCCGGGCTTGGCCTGTCCTCACTGAGCCTCAGCTCCACACCCAGAGAAGGGCAGTGAAGCCGAGGCTGCCGGCCAGCTTGGACATCGGGATGTGGCCCTGCTGCTCCTCCAGGACTGCTTCTCGGGGAACTTCACTTGTGCTAGAAGAAAGCAGGCTCCTCTGGGTCCCCTCCCCAAAGCTCCAGCCTCCCAGCATTGGCCCTAAAGGCCTGAAAACCTCTGCGCCGGGAGCAGACCCTCCGGCGGCACAGCCTGCGCCATCCCTGGCCCTCCCCGAAGCCCGGCCCATCCACTGCTGTTGGTGGCCCCAGTGGCAGAAACAGTCCCAGTTGTCACCCCCACAAGTGCTCAGGAGTGCGGGCTCACCCCCTGGAGAGAGCCCAGAGCTTCAAGGAGCCCCGGAGGGGTGTTCATGAACAATCTTCTGGGCCAGGGGTCCTTGCGGGCGCCTGGCGAGCCTCCAGACTCGGGAAGTCCAGCCCCGAGTCCGCCGTTATGTTTGGCCCCAGGCACCCCCACCCGAGGGAGGGGGCATCTGGGGGCACATGGGGGCCTCTTCACTCTCACCCCAGCCTGCCCCCACCCCGAACCCATGCCCAACACTCAGACTTTCTGTGGCCACTTCCCAGAGCTGCGGGTCCCACCCGAAAGGGACCTGGGCCAGCAGCGGTTTTCAGAGCAGAACATTTTCTTGGAGCCCAATGCGTCAGCCAGCCAGGCGGAGCTTCTCTCTCGGGAGGCCCTCACGGCCTCACACCTGCCCTCCCAGCTCCCCACAGCCTTCCCTGAGGAATTTCACAGCCTGGGAGCCTCTCATTTCACACCCAAGAGAACTGAGGCACAGAAGGGCGAGCGTGTTCACGACTGCGGCTGCAGCCCATCACTGACCAGCACCGACTGGGGATAAAATGACACACCTTCCATTTCCTGTGCACACCCACGTGCACGCGTGCACGCACCCTAGCCCCTCAGAGGCAGGCCTGGCCTCCGTGGCGGAAGCTGCTCTGCACCTGCTCCTGTGGGCACTGGGTGCGCCCTCTGCCCACGCCTGCCCAGGAAGCCCTCATCCTTGCCGAGGGGAGGACAGAGGGCGCCCTGCCAAAGGACCCCAAGTCAGCCCATGGCCGCCTGCCTTTTCTTGACCCCCATTTTCTCCAGCCAAGGCTGAGGGGAACGGAGGCTTCCCGCTGCAGGGAGGCTGGGGCCTGCGCCCTCACCAACAAGCGCCCTGCCCCTCTGAGCCTCAGAACCACGCGCACTGTGGAGGGGGTAAAGATTCCAGCCCCTTCCTCAGGGTGCTGGGGCCAGGGAAGTATCTGCCAGGCCAGCCCAATTCCTGTGTGGGTGGTGGCCCCTCGGGGTGCTTTTCCATACCCCCTAGTGCTCCACAGGCAAAGGTCATAGGTCAGCTGGATGAGGGCTCTGGGCTCAGTCCACAGCCTGGCCTAAGCAGCTACCCCTGGACAACGGCAGGGCCGCCCTGCCTCACAAAGCACCCGTCCCTTGCTCTCAGTGGGGGAACATCCAGGCCAGGCGAGTGGCAGAGGCTGGGGTCATGGCTGGGCTGTCAGGACACCTGCTGCTGGTCTCCGCCCAGGTGCTCCTTAGATGTGGGACAGGATAAGGGGAGAGGCAGGGGAGTGGCTCCTGGGACTGTAGGCACTGGAACAGGCGGTGAGGGGTGGGGACCAGACCTGCAGGCCAACGTTCTCCCCCTGGGTTGGGTGCCCGCCTTCCGCCTGGGCCAATGCCTGGAGATCACAGCAGAGCACCCTGTCTAACGGAGCCATGTCCTGGCTCAGGCGCACAGACCCCAGGGGCGCTTGTGGTCACACACAGGGCAGGTGGAGGGACATGTCAGACTTTGCAGGGAATGAGCACGCAGTGAGCACTGTGAGACGTGAACGACATGCCTGGCTGGTGGCCATGCCTGGGTCAGAGTGGATCCTGCAAAGGCCTGTGGGTGCACAAGGCAGCCCCTTCAACCCACAGTTCAGTGTGGGGTGCAGAGGACAGCACTTGGCGTTCCCTAGTCTTGTTCGCAAGCTCACCTGGGGACAACCGCCCAGAAGTGAGGGCCGGGGAGTGGCAAACGCTCATGGCCTCCACCGTGGGCCAGGACAACCTTCACCAAGTCCTACCAGGTCCCATACTGGTCTGACAGCCTCCTTTCCTGACCCATCACCACGGCCGGAGAGGCGGCATGACCGCTCTCAGTGGAGGTTCAGAAAGCAAGGCTCCCCAGCCAGCCAGCAAAGAGCCGGCTGTTTTGAGAACATCCTGTTTGTGCTGGGGCTTTATCAATTCTGCCGTCCCTTCCTTCACTACCAGCGTCCTCAATGGAATCCCAGGGTCAGGAATGTGTGGCACTCAGACCGCATGGTGGCAAGTGCACCCAGGGGCCCTTTATAAAGCAGGGTGAGCCTGGGAGCGGCACACCTGAATAAGAACCAGCCGGCCGGGGTCCAGCAGCCCTCCTGGGGAGCAGGCCCGCAGCAGGGTGAGTACAGTGACTGCATGTCCAGCGGGAGCCCCGCTCAGGCCCTCCTCCACGTCAGGAGTGGGCACAGGCAGGGGGACCTCAGGGCTGGGAAGGCCCAGCGAGGGAGAGCTGTACCTCATCTTGCGGCCCAGAGCAGTGCAGAGGCTGGCCACAGCCGCCCTCCGGGGCGCAGCCCCTGCTCTTCCATCCTGTGCTTTTCCTGCCACCTTGTGGGTGTTGGGGCCTGAAGCCCTGACTTGTGCAGGGGCCAAATTTTCAGTGGCGAATGCCCCAAGCTCCCACCAGGCTCTTCAGGAGGTCCATGACCCCCACAAAATGGGAGCTAGACCACCTCCTTCAGTGCAGCACGATGCCCCCTTTCTAAGGACCCAGAGGGGATTCATGCACCTGGTCCCAACAGCTGTGGGCAGTGCTTCCTATGGGGAGGAAAACACCTGGGAAGAAGCCCCCCATCCTGCCCGGGCCCAGGGGATCAGGGTAGCTTGGAGGGGCCGGATTGGGTCGAGAGGAGACCTGCCTTTATGACTCCTTCAAAGCTTTCTGGCTGAGTTCACTCTGAAATCTCTTCAAGGGAGCCATTTCCGGGAAGAGCTCTGGGGAGTCCGTGCTGTCTTCTCCAGAACCAGCTCCCTTTACCCCAGCCTCAGTTCTACTCCTCAGAGGGCCAGCCAGCTCTCACTCACATGGTCGTCACCAAAAAGGCTTCCTCTGCGAGGGACGAGCCATTACTGCCAAGGTCGGGTGGCACTCTGGGGAACTTTCTGTCTCAAATCCCCTCCAGACTGCCATTCTCAAATCCCCTCCAGACTGCCATCCTTGGTGTAGAGTCGCAATTCCTGAGTCAAGCCCAATTAGACATGGGCTTGCATCCCAGCTTTGTCCCTTATAAGGCTGTGCCATCTTGGGCAAGTCACCTGTTTGAACCTGTTGCCTCCTCCGTAGCAGGGGATGAGATAATGCCCTCGGTAAGAGGATTGTAAGGAAGATACCAGATATGGATGGAAAGCACTGCCCACAGGGCCAGCACTCAGACCCTGTCTGGCCCTTTGAATTGTAAATCCCAGAGCCTCCCTCGCTGTGGCCTAGGCACAATCTCTTAGCCTTGCTGATGGTTTTCTTGCCTGAAAAAAATGGGAACAACAGTGCCTGAACATTAGGTTCATTGTGAAGACGATGTGCAGCTGTGCACACAGATGTGCTCGCAGGTTTTAGCTCATAGCCTGGCACACAGATGGTGCTCGACAAGGGCCCTCAGTGCTCAGGACATTCACATACTCCTCTGCAGGCAGGTGTCTGAGTTAGCCGAAGAGCATCAAATCAGTTTCCTGCTTTCGGGAGCAACTCATATCCACGTTAAAGAGACATTAGCAGTGCCCCAGCCAGACAGCTTAAGCTAGACCCATTTATCATCAAGCTGAAAACTAAGAGATTGATGGTATTAACTCTGTACCCCGCGGCTCTGAGACGATACAGCCCAAGAGTCAATGATTACAATAAAAGAACGAACCCGACTTTGCTCGGCTCTCCCCGGGCCGCCCGCACACAGCTGTGAGTGCTCAGCTGCCAGGGGACTGCAGCAGAGGGAGACCAGCCTGAGTAGGGCACTCGGCTCCTGAGCCTGCTAAGAAAATAAAGGCCTGGCCTCCCGACATGGGACTTCCTCCTGCTGCCCGCAGGTGGGCCCCGCTGCACTGCCAGCTTATGCCTCTGAGGCTGCCCAGGCCCTGGGAGGCACTGGTGACGGGCTGGGGGGCATGGCCCATGCGTGCAGCCTGTTAACTTCTCCCTCTCTTTCCTCTGGACCAGATGATAAGCCCTTCCTCCCTGTCCTGCCTCCTCCTCCTGCACCTGGGCACCTGCTTTCCTCAGCTGGGCAGAGAAGAGCCCACGGATGCCACGGGTGGCATCGAGGACCAAGGGAGCTGGCCCAACCCGGCTGGGGGACACCAAACCCACTTCCCGAGGGGCTCCTCTCAGCGGCTGAGAGCCCCACACCCACATGCCCTGCTTGTCGTGGCCAAGGAGCTGCAGATGTCAGACAGAGAGCGGGCCGGCTTCAGGTTCCGGTTTGGGAGGCAGGATGATGGCGGCAGCGAGGCCACTGGCTTCCTCCCAGCTGATGGTGAGAAGGCTAATGGCCCGTTAGGGGCCCTGGCGGAAGAGCTCAACGGCCACAGCAGGAAGAAAGGTGGCTTCAGCTTCCGCTTTGGCCGGCGGTGAAGAGGCCAGGGCCCCTTGAAAAGCATTTCTCTGCGATCCTACCCCCGGCCATCTCCACTCCCTTCTTCTCAAGCCTCAAAGACCAAGACACTGAGGCAGCATGGGTATTATAATGAATTATTAGCAATAGGACTGGTTAGGTGGGTGCTTACTTTTGATTTCTAACTTGGCTGAAGCAAAGACCCTGATGGTGTCAAAAAGCTGACCAAACGCAAGCCGTACCTCTGTTGAGAAGGAAACGCTGCGGCCGGCACGGCTCCCCGGCAGCCGCTTCCCTGGCCGTCTGGTTCTGAGCAGCCCCTGGCCCGCTGCGGGGCCGTGAATATGAATAGGCGGTTGGCTGGGCCGGCTCCCAGCTGAAGGTAGGTGGGCTGAGTGATTACAGTGGGGTAATCAAAGTTCTGCGTCTCCACAGGGACGTCTGTAGCCGACATCCAAAGTGCAGCTGTGAGTGACTACATTCCACTGGGTCCAGAGCATGGTTCTGAGAGTTAAAAGTGAAATAAAAAATCTTGTTTTCCATCCCATTAACACAAGACCCCTCCGGCAAAAAACCCTGCTGTGGTGTTGAGATGCCATTTGAAACCGGCTGCTCATTCCCCTCTGATGACTGAACTCGGTGGCAGTGTTTGCCGAACCAAGAGCCTCGTGGGACATGAACAAGGGAGGAAACTCTTTGCTATATAGCAAGGTTGCATTTCAAATTGTTCAGAATATGAATGTGTTGTGTGTATCTTTTGAAATAAAAGTTGTGACAGCGCAAAGCTGTAACAGTGGCGATGGAATGCTCGCCCGGCTCCTGCCTACAGGTCCTCAGTACCCCAGAAACTTGGTTTTCCTGAGCTCCAAGTGCTTTCACTTTGGGGAGATGGAAATCAGGCTCCATGTACCCACATGCCTCTTCCAGCATCCTCTTTAATTGGCAGCTTGTAAAATACCCGTGGTCAAAGGCACTGGGAAATCCAATACAGGGCGTAGTTGCCTCCTGCACGTTGACTGCCCCTTCCACGGTCTCCTCAGCAAGGAGCATCCAGCAAACAGCTTCTCTACCTGGGGAAGCCGGCGCTCAGCCTGGTGCGGCTGCGGGCCTGGGGCAAGGCAGAGCCTCTGTCTCAAATGCGGCTTTGGCGCGTCCCGCATCCCGTCCCGCGTCAGACACAGCAGTCTGATGCTGTTCACTCCCAGGCCGGCTTCAACTGCTGAGATGAGAGCCTGTATCGACGTTACTATGGCAACATCTCTCCTCCTCCTTCTGAGTTGCTGCTTGCCCCTGTTCACAACTGAATAATTTTCCATTGAGCTGTCACAATTAATTGGTGGATTTTTATTAGCTTTTTAGAACCATACTGGGCTGGGCCCAGCTTGGCACCTTGGAGCATTTCAGTGTTTTCCGTTCTATTAGTGACTTACGTTCCTTGGTAGCAGCTCTCAATCCTTGGCAGTCAGAAAGCCACTTCGTTAAGGGGTGACAGATCTGAACCACAAAGAGCCAGGCTGACAGGAGCAGGAATGGGGTGGGAAGGCAGAACAAGAACAGAGGAGTCAGAGCATCACCTTATGTTTAAGTGAGCTGCCTTCTCCTGGGGCCCCTCGAGCACCTCCCCTGTGCCTTAGTACACGTGGCCTGGGGCTCAGGGCTGCTGTGAGAGGGAGCGGTGACCCTGAGTATGGAGGGGACACTGTACTCTCAGGCTTCCATCACTGTCTGAGGAAGGGATGACCTGGGATGCCTCCTGTAAGGTTACAGTCTGACAGGGATGGGATACATCCCCGGGTCTTCATAAGGTGATAAAAGAGCCACTCGCCCTCAAGCCAAGGAGGAGACAGCTCAAGAAAATGAGTCCCAGTGTGTCCATAAAGAAGAACATCCCGAGAACAGGGTGGTTGGATGAAGGAAGTATGACCCAAGGCTCTGACCCCAGAGCGCGCTCATTTCCACTTTGTTAAGGGGACGCAGCGACCTGGGGCAGCCCTCCCTTAGCTCACACACACAAGGGAGCCAGAGGACATGCTCACGGAAGAGACCAAAAGCCTAGGGCAGGGGACGCCCTGCAGCAAGGTCCTCGGCCGATTTCTCCACTAAGATACAAGGAGCCGCCCCATGGTCACCAATCATGAGACCTCAGAGGTCACCAAGGCTGAGATACTCCAGCAGGTATTGCCACACTCGGGTATATACACTGGCTGATTTTTTACTTGGTAGGTTAAAATGAACCTTGATGGAAAAATCTGAGCTGAAGGGCAGGGAGAGGGCCTTTGGAGCGCCTTTCATCATCAAACAAGAATCAGCAAGGTCATTCTGTCCAGGTGCTTCCCCATGACCTTGACGGTCAGAATGCTCACACGGCTCGGGGCTGGCTGTTACACCCACTCCATCTCTGTAACCCCTGCCCCTCTCAACCCCACTGGCTGTCAAGGTTTGGGGTCCCCATGCTCTCACTCTTTCCTTGGTGGGGAAGCCTGCTTTTCAGATTAGTGCGGGGGAGGCTCTTTGGAAGCAGAGGTCACGCCCCTCAACTCCCTCCAGCCTCCCGGTTCCCCCCACCTGCAGGGCAGCACTTGCTCTCCAGCCCAGGCCCCTGACAGCTGGGGCACCCAGTCATTCTATTTACTCAAGACCCAAACAGTTCATTTTGGGGTACAGATCTGAAAATAGCTGCTTAGCTGGATGCAGAATACTTCTGTCTATATTTTCCTGTATGTTTGAAATATTAATAAAAGTGTGTAAGAAAAAAAGAGGCTGGTAGGAGCAGTGGGCGTCTCTGCAGTCACTGAGGGCCCCCACCAGCTTTAGCCTGGTGCTAAAGCTGCTGCCTGACTCCACGGAAGACCCCAGACAAGGGGCTTGCACCCTCTGAGCAAGCAGCTGGGGCCCTGCCCGAGATGTTGGGTGACCACCAGGGATGAGTATAGGCCCTGACAGGGACGCTGGGGTAGATCAGCCCTGGGTGGTCACCTAAGGTCTTCTGTGCCAAGACAACTTTAGAAATGGATTCCCCAGAGCACCCACTTTGGGAATGCCTCCTCTTAAATAGCTCCACACACCTGAGAAACTGGGCTGGCTGCAATTCCTCATTTCTCTTCCATGTTGGGAGGAGCCTGGCCCTGGAGCACAGATCTCTGCTGGACATGCTGTGGCCCGTCTGCATTGCCAACAAATTAGTCTGGCATGGTAGGTCAATGCCAGCACATGCTGTGTGATTTTGGGCAAACTGCTTCACATTCCTTACCCATCAATTGAGGCCAGTGACAAAACTTCCCTCATAAAAGGTGTGAGGGTTTCCGGTGGAAATGCAGAGAGCTCTGTAGAGTAGCTGAAATTTTAAGAAAACGTCCACTGAAATGTAACACATACTGTAGCTGTGCTTCAGTTCTAAGTGTTGAATTTTCCCCAAGTGACACACCCATTAGCCAGCACCGCCCAGACTAAGTATCAGAGCATTACCTGCTCTGCAAGCTCCCCTGGGCCCCAGCTGGGCATGACCCTCCACCCCAACTTCCACACCGCAGACTAGCTGTGCCTGTCTGAACACACAGAAGCTCCCAGAGTCACTACAGCAGGACGGGCTGCTTCTGCTCAGCACTGAGTATGCAATTCACCGTATTAGGGCCTGGCCTCCGGGCTCCTTCTCACAGCTCGGTAACATGCTGCTGTATGGATAGACCACCAGGTGCTTGTCTTTCTTCCATTGATAACATCTGGGCTGTTTTCAGTTTTAGGATTTTTTAAGTACTTGCTTTTAAATTTTTGACATTTTAGGCTTATATTTCATGATATCAACAACAGTTGCTGGCTGTTCTGGTGGGCTTGGCCCCTGGATACTCCTTGGTTCTGAACCTCAAGGGCAGGACTCAAAATGATGTGAAAACTGTTGTATGTGCACTTACGTGCATTTTTTCTGGGGTTAGATCCAGTTTGCATGAAGTTCTCAAGGGGTTCTGGGATCTAAGATAGGCCAAGAACCATTGTCCTAGAATGACTAGGCCCCACCAGGTTTCTCATGCCCAGCTGACATACACGAAGATTCTTATCTGGGAGAAGAGTCTTGGGAGACCTTTATTCCAGTGGTACACCTGCCACAGTGACTGGTGCGGGACTCCACCCTGGCGCCGTCTCGCAAGCAACCTCACTTCCAAGCATGAGGAGGATGGGATGATAGGCCCTGCCTGGGAGGCTGCGCACAAGATTCTGAGGCTGGCCCGCGTCTGACCCAGAGGAAGCAGCCATCAGTTGCAGCCGTCACGATGATCATTCCATATCTCCTTTCACACTTGAGAGATCTGGTGCAGCTACAAGCAGACTCCGTGGCCCAGGCCTCAGCTTTTGTCTCTGTGAAATGAGGGAAGAGGCGTGGTCTCCGGCACTGCTGGCAGCCGCTCAATCTGAGCTTGCTCCGATGTGTTCTGCCAGCCCTCGTCCCAGGTTAGTGCTCCACCTCCGGCACCTGATGGGCACATCCTGCTGCCGAGGCCTCTGGTAGAGAGGTTTCACTGAACCGTGCTCTTCCATATGCTCTGGTGAGCAGGCTCTTTATCTTCTGACAGGTCTGCTGCCTTAATAAGTATCATTATCCGAGGGCACTGACTCCCCTGACTTCCACTTTCCAAGCTGTCAGTGGTGGTAAATGGAGAGCAACACAGGGACGTGTCAGCACCTGCCTCGTGGTCCCCCTGTGGGGTGCAAGGGATGGCAATTCCATCCCTCACGGGCAGCACACCCTGATGTTCCTTGTCCACGCAAATAACTAAGATACCTGGTGTGTGGAACACAACCAAATGAGGGGCACTGGGGGCTTGAGGGCAGTGGCGGAGTAAGCTCAAGGCAAAGAGCAAAGAGTGCCTGTGGCGGGAGGGACTCTTCCAGGCCAGCGCAGAGCACAGGACATCGCCCCCTCCCCCATTTCCGTGAGGGCATGACGGCCTGCAGTCCTCCAGCTGGTCTTTTCCCATGCCAGTAGGTGTGGCCTGATCGGTGGGCATCACCCACTCTCAGTGCTGCTGGCAAATGAGTGTCGAGGGCACAGGAAGGGCCTGAGATTGATGGCAGGGAAACTGGGTGCAAGGGGCCGACGACAACACAGGATACAGGAGCCTTGCAGCAACCCTGCTCTGTTCTGTTCTGCAGAGCGCGGAGCCTCCAGCCCCTTCAGGGCACCAAGGACTCCCTCCCCGACTCTGCAGGCTCGCCTTGGCTCCAGACAACGGGAAGAACTATGGACCACAGCAATCTGCCCGAGTTCTAATGTTGTAAACATTTATTCAAAAAATACTACAGAGGAGAGATGTGGATTCAAAGACAGAGTCATATACAGAAACAAAATGTAATGGACCAAAAAAATCCCCCAAAAAACAAAAAAACCAGACACCATAGGCATTGGAGAAGGGAGGACAGTGGAACTATTTACATGTCACTTATAAAAGAGCAAGTCTATAAAAGAGTGTAATAGCAACGTGTAAATGCAAAATATAGTGGCATATCATGTGAACAAAAACAAGACCAGTCCCTCATAGAAACAGGCAGCAAGGGGAGCTGGGTGGGTCGGACGCTTTGTCTCCAAGGCCGCGAGTGGTGTTTTAGCACCTCCCTCCGTCTGTGACACAGCAGTCTGGGGGGCAAAGAGGTGATGTGCTGTGAGAACAGCACACAACAATCCAGGGGAAACCATCTCTACTAGAGAAATAAAGTACAAGTTCAGGAGATTAGTGTAAAAATAGGGCACAGCTGTGCAAGGTCATGGGCGTGAGAAGGCGCTGGGAGCGCAAGGTGGTTTTTCCCAGGGCTGCTCCTGGGCCTGGCCCGCTCTTCAGTAGCTGCTCTAGATCAAAGTCCAGGAGACCAGACCCTGCCCCACGAGCCTGGCCCTGGGCAGGCCGGGGGAGAGTACGCGAAGGGCTGCTCTTTCAGACGCTTCCCGGGGCTTCATTTGTTTGTGGTTCTCTTTATCCCTGATGACCCCCATGGGAACATCGGGCTAAGTGACGCTTGTAAGTAATGAACTAAGGTATCTGCCCAGCAGGCCGAGAGGCCTCCTCTTCCCGTTTGAGTGCGGGCACCGAGGGCAGCTCCTTCTGGATCAGACGTGGCTGTGCTGAGGGCAGAACTTGGAAATGCTTCAAGAACTCCAGAAAACTGAAGGCTGGCTTGTCACAACGGAAGGAGACCTGAAAGAATCTACCTCACCTCAGGGGGGCACCAGGGAAGGAAGGAGACTGATCAAAAGGCAAGACCAGGTGCCTTTTTAGGGCCCCTGGGAATGTGACAGGAGAGTAACCCTGGCCAGCTGCACACCAGCCCGGGCCCAGCTCTGCCACCTCCCCAGCCCCCATATGCTGCACAGTGGCCCTGTGGCCCTAAAGACTCAAGCTTTCTGCCCAGCACTGGCAGTGCACAGCGAGGGACTGGGCTCTGTGGACGTGGGGAGAACAGTGACAAGGACACCCCCGCACACCATGGCCCTCCAGCTCCCACCTGTCCTGGGCCCCAGAGGCTGCTTGGTTTTAGCACCCCATTTACCCCCAAATCCAGAGCTGTCCTTCACGTGAAGAACTAACGAGGGCACCAGCCCTGGAGTAAGGAGGACTGAGTGACCAGCTGGTGGGACTTCCCAGGATGTAGTTCTGGAAGATGGACAGTGCACAGCACTAGGCAGCATGAGTGGTGGTGACACCTCCCAGGGCCTGGGAGACACTGCTCCCATCCAGGGCGCTTGCTCTTGGGGGACATGGAAGAAGAGGCACAGCCAGAGAAAGTCCTCCAGAAAGGAAACGCCCTCGCACCTGGCCCGAGAGCCGTTCTGGGCACTGCATGGGGATGAGGCTGGTGTGCCGAATGCAGCTCCACAGGGTGGGACTCCACAGATGGAACTCAGGGCAGAGCGGGCTTGGAAGCCTGGGCTGAGGGGGAGAAAGTGCAGCAGAGTCTGCGCAGCGAAGGTGGCAGGGCCACTCTCCCCTGCACCCTCAGCTCCAGCCTGCCCCGTGCACAGGGGAGCCCTAACACGCTGTAGGCTGCATCTGGCCTGGCGCCCGGCCTCTGCTACCTCTGTACAATGTCGCTGATCTCTTTCACGGAGCTGAGGAGTTTGCTGAAGTCCTGAGCGGCTGCCGGGCCAGCCCCTGCCGCCGCTGGGCAGATCTGAAGCTCCCGCAGATTATTCTCCAGCTTGTTGATGGCCTCACGGAAAGCAAATTTGTTCCTCATTTGTTGGATGGAGTCCACGTAGCTCACGCAGAATGTATAGAGGTTTTTGCCGGCTTCCAGCACAGCACTGTGGCTGGCCATCTGCTCGGAGTTCTTGGAGATGGCAAGGCACAGGGCCTCCGTGCCATCCAGGACCACGCCCTTGGTGATGGCACCACTGGTGATCCGCTCCGGAGGCTGGCGGGTCTTCCGAAGAGACACACGGGTTGATATGAGTGGGATGAAGGCGGTGGAGGACGGCTGGTCCCCCGCCAGGGCTGAGGACGCTGATGGCAATGTGGAGGAAGTGGGGACTGGGCTGGTCGGGGTCCCCACCGGCTTGCTGGATGACTGTGGCTTTGGCATGGATGGGAGTACAGGCTTTTTGACACTCTCTCCCAGCTGGCTGGGCTTGGCAGCGTCACTGTTCACAGCGTCCACAGCCGCAGCTGTGGGCTTTGCTTTCCCGCCGGCACCGGCCTCCCCAGCTGCATCCTGGCTGGGGTTCTGAGAGGGCTTCCCGGCTTTCCCGGCTGAGGCTGCTGGTGGTGGCGGAGGGGCAGGTTTGAGCTTGGACAGCTTCCCCTTGTCTCTCCCGGGGGACTCAGAGGAGGGCTTGTGCCTCCTCACTCTGGCCTCCTCGGCAGGGGCCCTGCCGGCCCCTCCAGTCGTGCCTGGCCCTGCCCTGCTGCCAGGGGGCACCGGCTCCGCAGCGGCAGGCGCCCCCAGGGCACTGGCCTTCCCAGCCTCTTCCTTGGGAGGAAGGCCAGAGGACGGGACCACCACGACCTGCCTACGGAGGAGTTTGGGAGTCAGACTCGGGGGACTGGAGCTGGGGCTGGACTCCGCTGTGTCTTTGAAGACCTCATCGGCCGCCTCCTCCATCCTCTTCAACAGCCTGGGCGGCGGAGTCACTGTGCCTCTGGTCACCTGGTCAGACCTGTTCTCACTCGCCCGCTTCCGAGGCAAAGCTGGCTTCTCACTTTTGTGCCCTCCAAATGTGGAGGAGTCGAACTGTCGGCCCGTGGACTGCAGATCCCGAGGCAGCGTGACTGACCTCCACTCGGTGTCCTTGGCCCCATGGGGCACGCAGGAGGCGGAGCAGGATCTCAGGAAGCGCTTGCTGGAGCTGCTGCCATTCTCCTCTTCGCTGGCTGCTAATCGGCTGCTGGTCAGCGTGCTGGACTTTTTCCACAGGTGGGGAGACCGGAAGCCGGCACCCCCTGAGTCCCGGAAGGCTCCGTTGGGGACGCCAGCCCCACCGCTGGGCTTTGGGGACTTGGCTGGCTCAGCTGCGTCCAACGGTGCGGGAGCCGGCGCCCCGTTGCTGATTTCGCGGCCCTCCTCCTCACAGGTCCCCTTGCGCTCTGGCTGGCCGTCCATCTCCCGGAAGGAGCTGCTCCGTTTGGGAGGGGTTGGGGCCGTTTTCTTCTTCTTCTTGATCAAGGCGCTGAACAAGTTGGTCTTCTTGTCTTTGGGGAGAAGACGTTCCTCTTCATTCAGGCCTCCATCCTGGGGACTTCGCTCTTTTCGGGGGAGCAATGGAGACACAGGGGGCTCGTGGTCCAGAGGATCTGAAACACATCGGGAAGAGTTTAACAATTCCAAACCAAAGGCTCCTGCGTGAGCGGGGAGCCCTGGGCTCTGACGGGCCTGTGTCTGGATACCAGCTCTGCCACTCACCAGAGGCCTGGACACGAAACTTCTCTTCACTCATTCTCAGCTTTCTCATCTATAAGAAAACCTGCCTGCAGCGCTGTTGTGAGGATGTAGTGCAACAGTGGCTGCTGAGCATTTGTCAGAGCTCTTGGTATGTAATTTCTCAACAGCTGCTGTCATTGTTGTTAGTATTACTATTAGGAGAAGCTTAGGTCTCCCTCCTTGAAGACAGCAGGACAAAGAGCTAGGATACCCAGCCCCCTTACACCTGTACTCGTTTCCTTTACGGCAGCAGAGGCCCCCACACCACTGTCTGGGGAGTACAGAGCATGACAAGGCTGAGTAAAGGTCAGAACCTGGGCCTCTCAGACCAGCCAGCTACCAAGGTTCCTGGGAGGTATGGTCTGGAGGGAAGGGGGTGTATGCCACAGGGTACAGTGACAATGGGCTATTGTGCTTGGGAAATAAGAAGGGGTGACCTTTTAAAATGTTTAAATGGACATTCTTTGAATATGAGTAATAGCTCCTTCTTGTGTTGCCAAGCTCCCCGCTAGTCAATGACAGAATTCTCCCTCCGAGGGCAGCGGTGGAAGAGCCCCCTGTAACTCAGAGCAGAGAGGGACAGGCGGCACACGGGACGCCTGACTCAGGGAAAGCCAAGGCCTCCCCAGACTTCCGGCCGGTAGAAGATGGCAGAGAATGTGAAATGCTAACGCATTACCCACTGCTCCACCTCAGGGCCGGACTGCTGACACTCTGCTCACCATGAAGTCCCACAGCCAAACGCCCCTCAGATGAACACTAACAGGCATAAATGACCAAGACTGCTTATCACGGGACTTTAATTAGCCCGGAGCCTCTGCAGTGGTCTCTCCTCCCACTGCTTCACTGCCTGAAATCACGACAACTAACAGAACAAACGGCCCGAGTTTCTGGACAGTCTATGTGGTGTGGCCTCCAAGCAGGGGGAGCAAGATGAGCCACGGGGTGTGGAGAGAAAGCAGCAGAGCTGGGATTTCTTTCTTATATAAACTTTTTTAAGTGTGTCTTTTGGCATATTTTATAATACACATAATTTATCTGCACAGTGTACATGTATTTTTATATATAATATATATGTGATTACATATAAAGTTTACATACAAATTTACATATGTAAAATATATAAAGTTGTGTAAATTGTGTAGGCTGCACATTTGACTTTTTTTAATTAATATGGGTGCATGATGAAAAAAAACTGGGGAATCATGCATCTATAGACTGTGCTGTGGCTGAACATGGCATAGTCCTGGCTCTTGTCCTATCCCTTCCCACTGAGTCTGTGGTCCATCAAAGCACCTGCAGGAACCTCTGCAAACCCAGATGACTGGTTCCCCTCAGACGCTTTCATTAAGCTGATATGCAGCAGAACCTGGACTTCTGGGGTTTTGGGTGGAGGGGACGACTGCTACATCAGAGACCTGAGTGGGAATGGAGCCTGGCAGGCAGAAGGCCCGAGATCAGGGCTTGTGGCTATTACTCCTGATAGCATCTCGAGGCCCCTCCTCGGCCACTCCTAGCTCCCTTGCTGTCTGTGGAACAATACCAAAACGATTCTTCTCTCGGAGACCTCAAGGTGGCTAGCTCTGCCAGGGTGCCTCCTGGTTCTCCCTCCCAGTGAGCTTCTCATGTGAGTGTTTTCACAGCAAGCTGCCCTTGGTTCCAGCTCAGGACAGCTGCCCCTGCCCTGCAAGAGCGACACCTGGTGCTGTGAAGAGCACATGACAAGGTGGGCTCATGCTCGGTGGGCGCCCTGAGCACCTCTGCCTACTCGACCAATGGCTACGGATGCCAGAGAGCAGGGTGGGGCTGCAGGGACAGGAGAACCTTCCTCTTTTCAAAGCTGGACACTAATGGGGAAGGTGCCTGTCCTTCTGTGCAGGGGCTACTCACTGCTTCCCATTCCCACGTGCAGACACTGGCCTGAGGGCGTTAATTCCCCAGCCTCCAGTAGGGGTGGTAGTTGGGGTGGGGACATACCAGTCTCTCCTGGGCCCTTGGAGTGGGGTGTGTCGGGCACGTCGGTGGAGTCTCTGTGTTCTGTAGCTCTCCTGGAGGTTCTGGTTTTGGTGGGCAGCTCTGGGGCCTGCAAAGTACTTCCAACGCCTCGCATACCTTTTTTCCCCAGTTCCTTTTCCACTTCTAAGAACCACCAAAAAAAACCAACAAAAAAATTAGCAGCCATCGGTAACTGTCATTTTGATATGCTAGCTTGCTTTTTAAGATAACAGCGGTCATCTATACACATTTGCGGAAAAGAGATACAGATGCTGAAGAGCACTCAGTAGTTCTCAGAATTCGGCATGGCTCTACATGCAAAACCTCCACCCAGCTTTCTGGTCTCAGTTAACTTGTTGGCCTATATACCTCCACGTGGAAGTGAACTAAAGGGCCAGGGCTGGGTCCCACATGGCTCTGCCCACCCCACCTTTCACTGGGCTGCAAGCAGCCTGGACAGGCACTTTACCATCTGATATGCTGGATTCCTGGAACATTGTTTCAAAGGCTTGGTGGATTTCAGCAAAGGAGGGCCGGTCAGAGGGATTCCACTGCCAACCTGGACAGATGAGACCCAAGTCAGACCATCCATGAGGCCTTGCTAATAAGTGTGGGGCTAGCAGTTCTCAAGAAATTGTCTGGAAATGAAAGCAGCAATCCAATCTTGCCAACCATCTTTTGCTGTGACAAGTTAAAGTAACAAATGCCACTGTGTTCTATTATAGACATTAAGAATTTGAGAAGACTTTAGATACTGGCAGGAATATGGATTGTAAAACCCCAGAGGGATGCTGACAGCAAGAGCTGTGTGGACAGATACTGTTCCCAGCACCCCCACTCCAGCAAGTACAGGGATTACCAAGTCAAATAGCTTGCTTTCTACTGTACCCTCAAATCACGGTTATCCAAGTCCAAAACCCTCATCAGTAAAGAAATGCTAATTAAAACAAGATTAAAAGGAAGATGAAAGACTTTTAGATGAAGCCCCGTGCTGGTGAGGATGCAGATCCTCATACGCTTCTGGTGAGAGCATTGCCCAGTACACCTTTTTGGAAAACAATTTAGTAAAATCTGCCAAAATTTAAAATGCACACAGCCCTTTGAACCAACAGCTCAACTTCAGAAACACCAGCACAATGCACTGAGGTATACATCTGAGAATGTTTATGTGTGCCTTGTTTATCATGGCAAAAACCAAGCAAGTGTGTAACACCAAATGTTCATCCGAAGAAGACTGGATGAATGAATAAATCATTCAATGGGAGGTTAAACAGCTGGATACAAACAAGGAGGGGGAGGGGGAGGGAAGCGAGAGGAAAAACGGAGAGACAAGTCTCTGAATTACAGACACGGGAATATATGCTGTTATACTCCTAAGTGCAAAATAAGGTTTAAGGTTGAAGGAATGATTTTATATGTAA
Organism: Phataginus tricuspis; assembly: GCA_029783875.1. Taxonomy (NCBI): domain Eukaryota; kingdom Metazoa; phylum Chordata; class Mammalia; order Pholidota; family Manidae; genus Phataginus; species Phataginus tricuspis. Next base: position 5,373,529 of record JAQQAC010002172.1, read on the forward strand.
TAAAATCACTGGAGTATTATTATATATAAAAATGCCGGCTGGGGTTATTTACCTACTATAGCAGAATGTTTGTGGAGGGAGGGCTTAGGAATTTGTATTTATTAAGAAATACAAGTTTGGTATCCATCAATTCCATTTTTCATTAAAAAAATCCCCAAAACCCCTCACACATAAACACTACATATAAACAAAGGTGTACAGAAAACACTGAAAACAGATGTACCAACTGTCGCATTAGTTCCTTCTAAAGAACAGGAATGAAGGGCGGGAACACTTAAGTGCCCTCACTCTACACAGAGCCCCTGGCACTGGAACCCCCTACAACGCCCGCAAGTGGTTCCGCAAGTGGCGGGGTGGGGGGCTCACATGCTCGCATGAGTCCGTAGACCTTCTCCGGGCAGCCTTCCGGGCGCTCCATGCGATAATCCTTCTCTAGCAGCTCATACACCTGGGACAGGTCGATTCCCGGGTAAGGTGACATGCCGTAGGTAGCAATTTCCCAAAGCAATACTCCAAATGCTAAAAGAAAAAAGAGAAAGGTTGCTCAAGATGTGTAAGATTTAACTGTTCGGCATTTAATACTGGTCACTGTGTAACAGACATCAGAAGCTACAAACCCTCAGAAGCAGGCCAGGTACTGACATTTTACTAGGCTCTTAATTACCAACAAACAGCCCAAGAAAGAATCATACTTTGAGTTTCCTTGCCCCCACAGACTAAAACATGCTAAAGGAGAGAAGAGGACTGGACTGATCAGCCCCTCCAGGGTCTTTTAGGTAACAAGACCACCTTCTGGGCTATGTGGTGGAGGGAACTGAGGACTGGAAGTTAGGAGGCCATTTCTACTCCTAGTTCTGTGACCAGTCAGCCACATGCCTAAGACAGGCCCCCTTTCCTTTCTGGGTGTACAAGATGATCTCCAAGTCCTTTCCACCTCCAAAAATGTCATACAAATCTAATGAGATCTCAAAGTTTTGAAAGCCCAGATTATAGGCTTGAAATTCTAGATCCCATTAAAGGAGACAGGACTCCCTGGGGAAATGGGTGATTCAGGTCTAGGGCAGGGAATGAACCCAGAGTATTTATCATTCCAGACAGCACAGATGCTATCAAAGACTACGAAGTTCTTGTCAAAGGACCAGGGGCAACCTGAAGTTCCCACTGGCCAAAGATGAGACAATCTGAATATTAATACAGAAAATTACTGCAGTAGATAAAAACACATCAAGTATATTTAAACACATTGAGGAGATGAGAACCCATAATAGTATCACAAAAGAAAAGCAACAAAAATCTAACTGGTCACCATTGTAGGGTATTAAGAAACCAACTTGTTACTGTGAAAATTGGTGAATAACAACAAGGACCTAAATATTTATCCTGTCGCCCCTATGTGAACTACGCCCCTGAGAAGCCAAACAGAAGAAGAAGGAAAGTCTCTTCTTACGGAAGTAATGAGCTGATAAATGAATACGGAATGACAGACTTAGAGAACTATCAGTTAGCAACCCCTCATAACTCAGCAGATCTCAGCACTGGGTATTGACAGATACGTTCTGTACCAATTCATGAGAAAGCTCACCACTGCCAAGGAAGTGCTCTTAACACGAGAAAATGAAGTCAAACCTGAATACAGTCAAACCATCTCGACCCAGCTAGCCATTGATTAGGAAGACTAAAGACAGAGTACCATGAAATCACACCACGGGGACCCGGAGAGCAAAATCCAGAACGTGAGAAACTTTAAAGGACCAATGATGGGATTTCTTCAACAGCAAGTGGCAAGGGAAATGATGGATGGGGAACGCACAGATTAGAGGACACTTAAGGGACAGGACTGATCACTGTGAGCCAGATGGGGCCTCAGCTCACACGGTTAACATCTAAAGTATGTCTTTCAGATTCCACTGGAAATGTAAACACTGACTGGATATTTAACAAAATTCAGAAATTACCATAATTTTGGGAGGAGGGGCAATGTAATTATGAGAATAAAAAAGCCAACTTTAAGAGATTTATACTGCCGGAGCCTGCCGGCAGGAGTCAAATGGTACCTGAATGGGGGGATGAGGGGTTTGTATATACAAAGATCACAGGAGGGCAGTCTGTCGGTGCAGAAAGCCAAAATTCTTTATTTCTCTTTGGTATATATGCAATCTTGTTATGAAACTATCCAAAGTATATTGGCATTACAACAAAGACACTACCTTATCATACAGAGAGTTGTTTTCTTAATCAAGTTCCCCGTTCCCAGGACCAAGGAATGGTTACTCTCTTCCCAGACATTCATGTCTCAAAACAACTTGTACAAGGACAAAAGTTACAGAATAAACAGTTCTCTCTACAATATGGAGGAAGTTCACAAAATGGCTTCACTTATGTCAAGCAGTAACCAAACACGGCTCCCCACATTATACTGAAATATTTGTGGATAAAATAGCACGTCTGGGATCTGCTTCAAAATAACACGGGTCAGGGGAGGGGAGGGTAGAGCGGGTGTAAGAGCACTGCGAGGCGATGCTTGGGGAGCTGGGTAATGGGTACCCGGGGCTCGTGATGCAACCCAGTTTTCTTCAGGAGAGATGCTCACGATTTGTTACAATAAAAGTTCTTTTAAAAAAGTAAAATAAAATACTGTCACATGAGGTCAGAGGGTATATCCCATTCAAAGCCCCAACCGAACTACACAGCATTCTGTGCACAGGAAGAGCCCGGGAGCCCACAGGCTCGGCTAGCTGCATGCACACACCCCAGCAGCCAGCTCAGAATGAAGAGGGAAGGAGGGTAAGTGAAAAAAAAGTTAATCTGAATTATTTTGGAAGAAAAGTCTCACTTTTACTCCATTTTGGAGAGAAAACAGGGGAGGAGAGATTTTAAAGAAAGAAAGAAAAAGATGAGAAAGAGAATTAGGTAACGAAGAAAAAGAGATGCAGGTGGGAGGATGGCGGTGAAAAAGCATACGGAGTGGGAGAAAACCGGGACACGCAGCCCACAGTGGGCGGGCAAGGACGGGCCTGGATGGAGCGGTCCTTACCCCAGACATCAGACTTGATGGAGAACTTGTTGTAAGCCAGGCTCTCGGGCGCCGTCCATTTGATGGGGAACTTGGCCCCAGCGTGGGCAGTGTAGGTGTCCCCCGTCATCAACCTGCTCAGACCGAAATCAGCCACCTTCACCAAGTGGTTTTCCCCTACCAGGCAGTTTCGTGCAGCAAGATCTCTGGGAAAGGAAAAAGTCCATCTGTGAGAGTGCCTGGCTAGCTTTCCAACCCCCTCCCCCCCCCATCCACTGCTGAGTAAAGGTGCAACACCACAACAGGAAAATTGAGTCCAGTCCCCCGGACACTTATGCTGACCACCCACCTGAGCTCCCACCCCAGGGAGAGGCAGCAGAGGATGACGGTGGGAGCAGGCTTCCCAGCCCCATGACCCAGAGCACATTGACGACCCCCGGCCTCAGTTACCTCATCCATATAATGAAGAATATCAGCACCTACTCTTTAGTGTTGTTGTAAATGGTAACGAGTTAATATGCAAAACACTTCACCTGCTGCCCAGAGAGCAGTGCCATCTACACATCTGTTTGGTTATTACAGCTCCATGCCTGGCCCAGGAGCAAACGCACAGGCCAGTCCTCGAGCTCGAGGAAGTTACATCAGCGAGCCTCCACCTGTCCTATCCAGACTTGACAGGACAAAATCAAGCCCATAGCATTCTTTATCCAAATTGTGTTCCACTTTCCTGTTTTCTTCTGATGCTTATCCAAGTGTATCCTAAAATTTCCCTCCTGTGTAATCAGTGTCCTCTCGCCTCTTGATTCTCTCAGGGAGGTAGGAGTCTAATCTTTTGGTTCATGGACGTTAACCATGAAATCAAAAGGCAGACTGGAATGGAGGCAACGGAAGCAGTAGCACCTTTAGACAATGGCTGCGTAGGACAATCTGACCTCCAGCAACCAGGAAGAAGTTAGATACAGAAGAGTTGTGCCTGATAGATCTTTATAAAGCATTTTAAGTTTGCCTGAATGAAGCGGGAACGAGCCTAGGCATGCAAGGCAAACTGAAAGTCAGGAAATCTCAATTTGCAGCCTCAGAGGGTTCACTTTCTTGAGTGACAGGTGCACAGGAATCAGGCTCTTGTGAAGCCTGGAAAATCTGTTTTACAAATAAAACCAGCATTTTATACATGCTACCTTTATTCCAACTATGAAACCTCGTGTACAGGTTTCATACTTGAGTTAATTGGCTAGGAAAGTTCACAATGGTGGCGTGGAGAACATTTTGTATAAAAGACTCCAGCGAAGCCCATCAGGCTCTGTCCTGCACAGGCCGTCACTTTGCTAAGAAGCCATTTCCACCAGCAAAGAATGCGAAGACCACGATAATTGGGGCACACTTGAAGGTCAAAAGACTTCAGGCTTTAAAACAGCAGAGACACTTAATTTAGAACCACATATACACGACTCTGACAATTGCGGAAACATCTCTGAACCAGATGACAGCAAGTTAAGTGGAGAATGAATGAAAGGACAATGAAGAGAAGGGGGGAACCGTACAACCTAGAAACGAAACCCACGCACTGGCTGGTACCACGAGGTTGTGTAACCGCAGCGGCGATCTTGTGGGAAAAGGTCATTGCTGATGACCATGGCCTCGGGAGAGCGAAAGGCACTCTGCCTCAGAGGGAACTGTGATCATCAAGAAGGGCCCCTTTATGAACCTCATTTAATGTTCCACTTAGTCCAAAATGGTTCCAAAGTGAAATATTTCTTACTCTGGGGATTGATTAACTGCTCTGCTGGTCCAGGGTCTAGGCCTGGGTGAATTCAGTCACGGATGCATGCCTGATGCCAGGTGTCAGGGACCCAGCACCTGCCTTTGTTCCAAGGTCCAATGTGTTACCAACACTAAAGGCAGAGGCTGAGCCATAAGACCTTGCAGGGTGGGGCCTTTTGTAAAAAGATGCCCGGGCCCCACTCTCGCTCCATGGCTCTGTGGGGAGGGCTGCTCGGCCAGGCTCCTACCTGTGGATGAAGTTTTTCTTCTCCAGGTACTCCATGGCTGACGAGATCTGAGTGGCCATGTACAGCAGCACTACGGCATTCACTTCCTGCCGGTTACACTCTCTTAGGTAATCCAACAGGTTCCCATAGGTCATGAACTCAGTGATTATGTAGAACGGGGGCTCCCGGGTGCAGACTCCTGCCAACAAGACATTGAGGGCTTCAGCGTGCTGTCTGCTCCCAACTAAACACCAGCAAGGTTGGGCCCTAAGGAAACTGGCTTCTGAAGTGGGTTCTGACTCTGCCCCAACTTCTAACAGGGTTCCAAGCACTTGTGGCTTGAGATCAAATTCTTGTGGGAGGTTACACAGCCACACTCTTTTCTTCCTCTCAAGCCAGAGAATAACAGAAGAGGCTGCCCCTGAGTTCAGAAGCAAAAGTCAGGCCGACATCAAACACCCCATATCCCTGCTCCTACACCCCCACACACACCCACACCCACACACACCACTCCATTATGTCTGCTTACGGAATCACTTCAGTGAAGAAACACTTGAAATTCTTAAGTTTCAGAATCCAATTTGAGCTCTGCATTTGATTGATTTCAGGTATCAATTTAATATCCTGTTACCAAGGGCTGAATGTTGGTGTTTAACAGATGAGAAATCATAATGTAGCTGGCCGCTCATCTCTGCATCCCCCAAGCAGCTCTATCACCCCAGATGGTTGAATTAAAAGACCATCTCCTCAGAGCCCCGCTCACCAAGTAACTGTACTAGGTTAGGGTGCTTGATCTCTTTCATCACTGCAGCTTCCTTCAGGAACTCTTCTACCTCCATGGTGTCCTCCTGCAGGAAGGAATGGTGAAATTATTTCAGCAAGGGAAGTGTGTGACTGGGAAGTACAGCCTGAATGGTCAATACACACCAGAGCTTTGAGGACCAGTTGTCTGGTCCACCAGCTCTGACCATAACATCGCTCTGGACAGGTTCCGCAGCAGCCAGTCACAGCCCCAATGGCGCAAAGAGTTTTCCCCTTTGGTGCTGGGCCTCTACATCCTCACACAGAGCAGTAAGTCCACGTTGGCTTTTATACAGTGGCAACTTGCTTCTGGTGGCTTCTGTGCAAACTGTGTTTGTTTCTATCACCTTGTGGAGTTCGGGGGGTGGGGGGATGAGTACAGGCCAACACCACGGACGTGGAACTACTTCCATAAGGAACAGCCAGTTTCCAAGGGTCCTAAAAGGCTTTACAGAAGAAAATCCTTGAAGAACCTGAAATGAACCTGACTTAAGGGAAAGGACCCAGAAGTCACAAAAAAATACTGTGCTACTGAAGAACGAGGGCTCGAAATATGGCAGAAACAGGGGATGCCGAATTGCTTCAGAGTGCGGTGTCCGGAGGCCCATAATGAAGCATCACCGCTGTCAGGTCAGTCACTCAGACTGTGAAATAGCCCTCACTGGCGGCTCCCCTAATGATTCACACATTACCAGAACACGTCACGTTTTAGCAAGTTCAGTGTCAGATGGAGAGACAAGCCAAGGGCAGTCAGATGTTAGTCAGCAAATGCCCAAAGTGCATGTGATACTATTTCTATTTTGCAATTCTCTGGCCAGGCTCATGCTGGGAGTGCTGTGGTGCCTGGACCCCTGGTGGCCCCATGACACAAGAGCCTTGCTGTGGCTTATGCGGCGTAAACCTCTGAAAGAACTCATTGTCCTTCGCACTGACCACCCAAACAAGCAGCAGGCGGGTGGTAAATGACATGGCTTGTTCACTGGGACAGCCCGGCTGTAAAGGCCAATGAGGGAAACACGACACTGCCCCTCCACATGTCAACACGGAGTCTGAGCGTGTCTTAAGAGACACACTGTGTGGGAGATGGGGGTGAGCTTCTTCAAGACTAGACTCCCCCAGGAGGCAAGCTTTAGCACCTTTATTTTAGACGTGGAACCTTAGACACTGTACCTGGCCCTTCGGAGGACACAGAGCTGCAGTGTCCTTACCGTGCTACTCACCGGGGTGGCCCCCTTCCCAACCCTGCCCTTGCGGGACATCCAGAGGACAGGTCAACCTTTACTCAGTGCTTTCTTGCTTTGGCCAACTGTTTTTACAAGTGAAGCATGACCAATGAGGATACATGTGTCAGCCCATTATCACTTAGCTTAGGGCTCCATGAGACTGAAACCTAGAGACAATTTATTGCCCTTTAAAAATGGAGAGCTGCTCTTAATGTCAATTAAACGTTGTTGGTAGTCTCTGTGTCAAGCTGTATGGAGGAAAGAACTCATCCCCGTCACCACCACATTGGCTGTTTAATCCTTCTGTGTCCTCTCTGCTCTTTAACATGCTCATCAGATGCCATTTTGGGCGTGCAATGCTCCAATTTACCAGGTGACACGCTAATGTCAAAGGCTGAAGAGGGAATGCCTGCCAGAACTGGGGGATTGATGCTGCTCACGTAAGGACCAGGGGCTTGAAGATCTTGCCTGGCCAACAGTACGTTCAAAAGCAGCTCTCAAATGAAGCTTTCTGGATAAGCAGAGTTTATCATTTCAAAGCCTCACATAATAAACCATGCACAGTGATATCACTCCAGAAGTAACATTTGCTCTTATAGCTACTCTTTTTTCTAAAAGTGCCACAATTGAGAGCTTGAGAGGCATGGACACGTGAAAGGAACAGTATGGTTTTCAAGGGGACCCTCTTCCCCTTTCGCCCGTCTGTGTGTCTGTCTCCATCCACACCCATATGCACGCACATGTGTGCACAGTATAGATAATCCGTGGTTTTCATTCCTGTAGGACAGTCGGTGTGAACTTGTCTCCCCCTGCTGGAATCAGACCTGGTTCGATTTGTAATTTAACAGCATCCTACACCTGTAGCTCTGCTAAACGGAAAACATCCCAGATGCTATCCTGTTATATTTTCCTTTACTTTTATTCCAAAACTCTCCATCATCTTTTTGAAGAGAATGCTTCCATTTACACAGTAGAAGAAAAACTAACTCAGAGTAAGGGTGAAAGCAACACTTTGAGTAAAAGCTGTGAACGTCAGCCTCTCTGGGGTTGCGCGGCCCGATGCGGATGAGCGGGGCTGGGGCAGCGGAGAGGTTAAGAGGATGGCTCCTGACATCAGCCAAGCCCTGCCGTGGGGCAGCCACAGCGAGTTACGTACACAACAGCTAATGTATGTTTTCTGAACTTCCATTTCCTCGTCTACAAACTGGAGGGAAAAGCAGCATCTCCCTCATGCACAAAGAAAGCCAAGTGTAGTGCCCAAAACGTGGCCAGCATTCACTCCATGGTGATCGCTTTTATCAAGACAGCAGATCTCTACTCCTGAGGCACAGACTTCACGCATTGTTCGTATGAGACAGGCTGGCTCTTTAATTCACACAGTGCCTGTCTTCCTCGCAGACATATTCTCCACACGCAGCACCTCACAGGTACTCTCTAATCCGCTTCACCTTGTGCTCACTGGCCTCTCCCCCAAGACTAGGTACCCTTTGGTGTCACCCAGCACCATATGTAGGGCGCCGCATCCGCTGCTGGCTCAGCTTTCTGGGCTCTCGATGCCTCCGCCTCAGCAGGGGCCCCAGAGCAGGGTTCCCATCTACACAAAGGTGTTTCCCTATCTCTTTCTGGTCCTGAGCCAAATGTCAGGTGAGCAAGGTAACAGCCACAGTGCCATCCTTTCCCATCAGAGGGCCAGGGATCAACATGCTTAAAAGAAGACTGGAGATGGGCAGAGCACCTGAGCCAGACTGAGGCAGTCGGTTCATGAAGCAGCGAGGGCACTCGAGGCTCCAGTGACAAGTCTACAAGACACAGCCACTCAGATGTATCCCCAGAACTCTGTCCCCAAATACTGTGGCTGTTGGGAACTCACAGCCTGAAGAGAGCCTACCGCAAAGGCAGGCGCAACCGGGGACAGGAGCTGAGCTGTGCATCCTCTCTCAAAGCGCCCACGCTCCCCACTCCGCTCCAGAGTTCATGCTGTCATAGAGCCCTTCATTTTCTATTTCCAAAGCTCTCCAATAAAATCAATTTCCTGGGAGGAAACTAACAAAAATAAAACAAACAAAAACACATGGTGTTGGTGCACATAGGTAAACAGGTACTTCCTCTCTCAACACCATGGCAGAGTGCAAACTGGTGCCAGCTCCTGGGCCTGGCAGTTCTGCTCTGAGGCACAGACCCACCAGACCCACCAGGACACTCTCCCCACGCATATCACAGAGAGCCCTGGGTGCTACGCATATCACAGAGAGCCCTGGGTGCTGCTCGTGACAGCAAAGGACTGGGAAGAACACCAGTGCCCACGAAGGCTGGTATAGGTCAAATACATCCACACAAAACCAAGACAACCCTACGGGTATGGTAAGGGAGAGCTGCCATGCAACCTAGGTGGACCACAGAAGGGGCAGAGTCCACGGCATGCACCACAAGGTTAATATAGGCACTCACGTGGATTCTTTCTGGAAAGACAGGAAAACCAAGAGTGGAGGACACTATGTGCATGTATTACCTATTTGAAAAACAGGCAAAGAATTGAGTACAATTTTAAGTCTTAAAATTTTCCAGCAATGTTATTTTCTGCTATTTTAATGGCAAATTTGTCAGGGATCTTGAGAGTCGATCTCAATGCCACAACTAGATCTCCGGTGGTCTTTTCTGAATTCTGTCACAGACTGTTTCATAGAAAAAAACCTGACTTACAAACCAACTTTTGGATTACAGCTCATTTGAAACTTGGGCTTCATGTGCTGGACGAGTTGGTTCTCTTAGGCACATCCTGCCTTTAACATGCATGGTGCCCAGGGAAAGTAAGCCTACTTGAGCACTGTCCAAATTCAGACCGGCAGTTCCCCGCCAGGGGGCACGTGCTGTGGTTCCGGTCTCCACCTGCAGGCTTGGCCTAGGACGCTGGCTTCCCACGTTCTCTTCCGGGCCCCTGCCCTGCAGTCCACACTCAGTGCTGCCTAGTGGGGCAATATGGAGCTGTGCCATGAAGAGTAGGGCCTCGCGCCCACTGCTGGTTAGGAGGATCTGGCTCTGCCCTTCCGGGGGTCTAGTAATACAAAACAGGAAGGACAGGGAGGCAGGAGGAGACTGAGACTCAGGTGCCCAGGTGGGGTTGGGCAGGCTGAGGTGCTGGCAGGAAGCACAAGGCTGTAGCCTGCGTGGATGTGCAAGGAGAGGGCAGGAGGGGAGCCAGCAGGCAGGGCTGTGGCTTATGCACGTTCTTGCTGATGTGTAAGTAACAGTCTAAAGAAAGAGCTGGGTTTGGAGCAGGATGCCAGGTCTGCATCCTGGCCCTCCACTCCTGGCCGTGTGATGCCAGGCCACCTATGTCACCTACCTCTGCTTTGGTCCCCTCCACCTTGAAATGGTGGTAATATCTGTACCCTTCTGTTAAGACTATTTTAAGGACTAAATGAGGTGCTATATATAAAGCACTCAAACTCTGCCAGGCACATAGTAAGAGCTCAAAAAATATTAGCCATTACTGTAATTTAGAACCCAAAGTTCTTCAGCTTCTATAGTGGAGATAAATGCCCCAAGTACTGACACTAATCTCATTTGATAAGCAGAAAACGTATCACAGAGATGCTTTTTTGTGCAGGGTGAGGTGAAAGGAGGGATAATTTATTTAGCAGTTGCTTAGTGCCATGTTTTGGATTAACATTCTGCTAGAAAACAACATGTTCCCTTTTCCCTAATTAGCTACCACTGAGGGTGACTACTCACAGAAATCTATGCAACTAGATTCTGTAATGTTTTGCCAACTATGGGACCACAAGTTAATTGCTCTTGGGGAAAATCATTAAAATTATAATCAAGTCTGATAATACTCTGGAGAAGTATATCCTAAGAGGCACCCACATCTAGATAGTTCTGATTCACTGGTAGAAGAAAACCACCACCGCCACCACCCACAAGCTGCATGAGGTCCCTCCTCCAAAACCCCTTCTTCAGTCATCCAGAAAACAATGCCATAGCCTCACTTACTGGTCTGGGTTTTCTCTACCCTTCAAGTTGTGCAAATTCTCTTTTTAAAGTTTTCAAACAAGCCTTTCCTAGATTGACCTCTAGTGCATCTTGTGCTTTTTACTGTTTCATTTTTGCAAATCCTGGCAAATGTGTGGGTAAGCCTGGACCTTTAACAGTTTCTCAAGCTGAGCAAGGCCCAGTTTCTCTGGGCCTGGTCTTTAATCGTGTGCCAAACTGAGACCCTGGAGCATGCACACACACACCTCTCCCTGGCTCTTCTGGACAGTGGGACGCAGGGCAACAGCTGTAATTCTTCCTCGGGCTTGCCAAAGCAGCCACCTTTGTGAAACACAAATCCAGTCTTTGTATTCCCATGCATCAAACCCTCCAATGTGCTCACTGCCTCCAGGCTGACATCCCAAGCTCCCTAGGACTTGTCGTGCCCTCTGTGCTCTCCCTGCCTGTTCCCTGGCCCACTCCTGCATGTCCACCCTGGCCCTGCTCACTGTCCCTTTCATGCTTTCTTCCCACTAAGTCCCACCAGTCTCTCCTCCTCTCCCCCATGTGGTGACTGGCTCCACGTTCAGGCCTGCACTGTGTCCCGGGTCACTGAACAGCAGTTCCTGTTATACTCGCCTGTTTCTCCTATTGACTAGACTACCTACTATCAACCAGCCTATTCTAACTACCCAGGCTAGTCTGAGGTCAACAACTTGAATTAATTCATGTTCACATCACAATCCCAGTGTTAAGCCCAGAGTCTGGCACATAGGAGTGAGGAACTCAGTGAATGCTTATTAAATTAAAAAAACCCTACCTGGAAAATATCCAGGAGTCCTCAAGGTGACCCCAAATCTTGCTCCCCAACCCTTCCCCACCCAAGTGCAGATCCTGCCCCAAGGACTGATCTAAGGGGACAGACATATCCTGCATGAGTGCCAGGAAGCCCCATTGGTTTTTAACACTACAGAACGTGATCTTCTCTCTAACGTGTCACTTTCTGTCTGCCGGAAACCGTCAGCCGCACTTACTGTGCCTCTGAGTGAAGGCATCAGGAAAGCAAGTGTCCCTAAAAGCCAAGTGTTCTGGCTCTACCAGTTTCAAAACCGACTCTGGAGCAGCATGTATATACTCGGGTCCATTTTTTTCCCACCCATGGATATTTTGGTTCTTTTTCTTTTCTGGTAACAAAAGGGGCTTGCTTCTCTTCCCACTTCTGCGCAGTGGTCAACATAACTGGAGTTCATTTAAAACTGGTGAAAATAATGCAGGTCAACACTAGGGGACACTCTTGCTGTAGGTAAAAGCACAGATCACATTCTGAAGAAGGCAGAAGGGTACAAATTAAAACTTGCCTCCCGAAGAACCTCAAAAGAAAAACAAACTGCCTGGAAGCAACACGCTGTTTTAGTTGAGAGAGTGAAAGTCATAGTTAAGAAGAAAGAACGGATGGTATCTGAGTTGGTAAGAAACCTTAATGCTTCCTTCAAGCCTTTCTAGTGGGGGCAACTCTGAACAAGATGCAGAGAACTGGAACCTGCTAGGAACGCCCAGCGCACATGCCTTTCAAATCTGCCAGCAAAAGTCCACGGAAGAGTCAAATGCATTTTGGTTTAATCTGTTTCAAAGCTCTGTTTTCTTCTTGCTCTTAACTCTCAATAGGAAGTGATCGAAATGCCATACAAACAGAACAGAAACCCACGGGCTTTAAAAGAATCTTGCCATAGAATGAAAAAACTTCTCCAAATGACTAATCTTTTCACACCAAAACCGCAGCCCTCCTAGCTCTCGCCGTATGTGGGAACACGCTGAGGTTATGAGAATGGTCCAGCGCGTAGAGGAGACAGAGACGAGTGAGCCTGCGGAGACTGCCCCTCCGGCCGCACGGGGCAGGCTCCCTGGGAGCAGCCGCACTGCAGAGCCCTGGCTGGACGCCTACCTTTAGTGTCTTCACGGCTACCGTCAGGCTGTACTTCTTCCACACGCCCTCGTACACCTCCCCGTACTGGCCGCCGCCCAGCTTGTGCTTCATGGTGATGTCCGTGCGCTCCATCTCCCACTTGTCGTAGTCGGGGGACACGCCGTAGACGGTGGGCTTGTTGCGCTTGGGGGCTGGGTAATGCAGGGTGGTGATGAGCCCGTCCGCCACGGTCGAGTGGTGGTGAACCAGCTCGGCCAGAGTGCTGAAACGGCTCTCTGAGGACACGTAGAGCTGCGGGAGGAGGACAGCCTTCAGCCACGGCTCACACAGATGTGGACACCTCAACAGACCAACTTTGTGGAGCCTTGACTGAACACATGGCAACGTCTCAGATAAACAGTGCTCCACACGGAATGCGATGTGCAGAAAATCACTCACACCGTGTATCTCTGCAAGTGCTATCATTTCTGAGCAGAAAGTTATGATAAAATGCCTCAGAGCCTTTGCATCTGCTGCTCCTCTGCCTGAACTCCTCTACCCGCCTAATCACATACCTGGTTCTCCCTTACCTTTCTGAGCCCAGTGTAAATTTCCATGCAGTACCCCTGGCCACCTAACTTAAAGTCGTCCCCCAGCACTAGCTTCTCTGCACTGGACTGCCCACCAACTGATAATCCTGTTGGTCTGCCAGGTTACAGTGTGTCTCCACCTACCAGCACATCTGCTTCATGAGAGCAGAGTCCTGAACTGTTTCCATCCTGTATCCCCAACATCCAGAACAAGAAATGAGCACTTAATAGGTGCTAACAAATAGTTGCTGATTAAACTAATGAAGAGTTAAACTTAGGATTTACTGACTGGAAAAGAACATTTTTAAGTAATTATACTTACTACTTAAAACCTATAATTTTATAATTATCTAGAACTAAACAGTAATCAGAGATGAAAATCACTCAATAAAAGATAAACCTCCCTCTCATTCCTCCTCCCTCAACTTGGGCTGAGTAAGAAGCACCAGAGGCCAACAGTTGCAAACCCCAGCTGTGTGCCACGTGGGATGCCCGTCAGCGCTTTCCAGGAACAGAGTGGGGCCTGGAGGGCTGCACAAAGGCCATTCAGCCTTTTCTTCCACAGGGAAGTAACGAGAAGGATGCAGCCCCAAGGTCCCGCAAGTCTCTGAGACCTACAGTGGGAGGGCCTGAGCAGGGAACCCATCCAGGGAGTTCTCACATGGATACAAGATGGAAGGGGAAGGAGTGGGCTTACAAAAAGCAGCAATGTGGGTGGTTCCTAAGTGAGGTGGGGAGGGGGTGCGTCCTGTGAAAAAACAATTCCACATTAAAATCTACATAGAACATCTGGGCTCCAGGCACACAATTGAACCCACTTGCTCCCTGACAGCGGCCAATAGCCACTGAAGATGGAAAGGAGACTGAAAATCACAAGGTGTCCCTGAAACCAGTCCAAGCTGCAAAGGTGTGTGTGTCGGGGGGAGAGGACAGAATTGTGACAGGGGTGATGCTGGGCAGAGGGAGAAAAAGGACGAGGGTCCATCAGCTGCAGCTACGCTACCTTACTACTTAAAGAAAAGGGAAGAGAAAGCCTGAAACATACACGGCAGGACAAGGCCTGGGCTGCTGGTGATGGTAGGCTCCTTCCTTCCTGTGTGTCTGTAATATCAGATTAAAATATTTTTCAAAGAAAAAAATAATAGCAAGTATAAAAGTTGATCCTATTTACAACCCTCAGGAGGGTAAATAGGGTTGATTAACAAGGAGCCCTTTTTTTTTTTTTTTTTGCTTGGGGAGATGACAAAATTTTAAACCTCAGGCAAGCCAATGGCAAACTCTGACTTACAGGTATAGAATTTACAAACATTTGATAGCAATCCCAAAATAAAATTCTGAGAAACCCAAGAATTATCCAGAAAGACTCCACAGCTCTGGGAACTTGTCCCTCTGCAAAATGATGCCTCTGAATGACAGGCCTCCAGGGTGAGGGGAGGCTCCTGTAACACTTCAGAGTTGAGCACTGAGGAGAAACCGCTAAGTGAACTGCTCTAGGGACAGGCTGTGAGTCACACTCAGGCTCATGAACAGCACACAGAGTGCAGGGGGAGGGCAGAGGAGGAGAGCGGAAGCTGGCTCCACAGAGCCTGTCCTCGGTTTCCTGCCCACACACGGACGTGCATGGCACTCATCAGTGGAAGTCACCGATGTAAGTGCAGTTCACGAGAAGATCAAGTGGGACGTAAGGACAGAGCCTCATCCCAGCCCCTCTCTGGAAAACCTCAGTTGTCCAATTACTTTACTGCAGGTTGCAAATGCTCCAAGCCCCCTTCTCTTGGGCTAGGCCCACTAACAGTGCTTTCCTTACCAAGGAGTGTGGTGAGGAGAAAAAAGCCAGCCCAGAACGGTACTCCCTGTAATCGGAGCACCTCCCATCTTGGAAAACACTTGCTGGGCTCCTGGGGCAGGTCACCTGGGAGCAAGGTACATCACCTATTGTTCCCCATCAGCTTGAAAGCAGAGCCACCCAACCCAAAGGTCAAGTGCCTTCAATCGCACAGAATGCTAATGGCGCCCCTCAGCCCTTGTTTATGCAGAATTTGTTCTAGGTCCCATCTGATTCCCTCACGGGTGCCTCTGTTACGGATTCCAGAGTTATAGGAGGTTTCACTGAATGGGCAGACTTAATCCTTTTCAATAATTAAATTTACAGACCCTGTGACTTAGTTCATCTTTCACCATAAAATTTACATACTGACACTTATTAAATATTAAAGCCACTCTCCCTTAAACGTACTGCATAGCCAACTTCTAACAGTCTAGCCTGTTGGCTTCCTTCTGATTAGTTCTAGTTTTTGAGCAGCATTTTGGTAGTGAAGGTAATAATCTTCATCAAGAATCTGTGGCATGTTCAGAGAAGAAAGTGAAATTAGCATTATGAATGGCATGTCATTATATTATGCACCCAGTTACATAAACATTCTGGGTGCTCAGCCAGGGCTGAGCCTCCTCGTAATCAGGCAGGAACCCAAAAGATAGGACTTGTCAAAGAAAACTCACCAGAAATGGCTTTCTTCCTGATAGCCAGACCACAGGCTTATCAGACTGAGACTTGTGCACCTTTAGCTGCCTCAGACCCCCAAGTCCCACCTTGGATGTAATGTTTACAGGCTGCTCAGCCCAGCTGCCCAGCGAGCTCCTCACACATCAGCAGGAAGGCAGTATTTAATAATGAAGCAGTAATTAAAAATGCGTCTCCTCAGCAAGGGAAGGCCAGCCATATTTTAGTGGGCTTTTCACCGGGATGCCTGCTCCTGCACAGCCACTGTCAGGGTGGGTAAATCTTAAGAATTCACGAGGCCATTCAGTTGGCCCACCTTGCCACCTCCACTAAAGCTAAAGCCCAAATTCTATTCCTATCCACCTGAACCTGTCACTGCAGCAGACTATCAAAATAGATGTCAACTGGGCACCTCTCCAGAGAAAAGGAAAGACCCCATTAAGGGCTATAGGAACTTACGGAACTGGACAGTAGCACCCCCACAGAAGCAAGCTGCAGACATAAATAAATAACCAGAACTAAGAACAATTTAGACAGGGTGGGTAAGAATTACAAACTGAAAAAGTCCATTCAAAATCCCTGAGTACCTGAACATTTTAAAGACTGTCAAGACTACTAGGAAAGAGCAATGGCTTCGCTGGGTACGGCCCTTTCGAGAATCCACCTTGACACTCGCAAGAGTCAGGGCTCTGGGCGGGTGGCCCTGGGCCGACTGACCAGCCACATGTACAGCTGAAAGCTCAGAAACATGAGAGGCAAACCAGAGCCAAGAGGGTGGAGGCCGGAAGTCCTTTGGGACCTTAGAGAAGAATCTTCTAAATTGATTTGTTTTCTAAAGATTAGCTAATTTGAAAATAAGACTCAAACTTGTTCAACCCGAGCCAGGCCCTCCCACCAACCTTAAATTTTCCCCTCAGAAATCCAGAAGAGATTGCATCAAAACTCTGCTATGTGAGCAGCTTTTCTCAAAGCCAAGCCACACTGTCTCATGTGTCGCTCTAACAGCTCCCCGTTCTGATGCTGTTCATGCCTTCCCAGAGCGGGACCCCACCCAACACAGCCCCTTAAGCATGGCCCTCAGAGAGGCGCCTCCGCAGATGGTCGGCCTGATGACCCCATGGGCCGAGGAGTCTCCAGGTGCTCAGAGAGCTGAAGGAAGAGTCTTTGCCAGGGATGGAGGGAGGAGGGCGAGGGGCCCAGCACACTGTGATGAGTGGCCCAGGGGTGGACACGGCCCCGGCAAATGAGCTCCCTGTGCTCCCCCAGAAATGAAAGGAATCCTGGGCACACACCAGCTTTTAGGCAGAGGGGCCGGCTTCCTTGTTGGATGGGTCAAATTCCGCAAATCATGTGTCCTCCACACGGGCCTTGCTCTCTCTCTTTGAACAGTATTTTGGACCAACCCCCAGCTAATGAGTTGTCAAACTAGATTACGCCTGCCTGCATCTGTTCCAAGGATGCTGATTATACACGACTCCAGGGAAAAGCTCCACTACCCTGTCCAGCACAAACCTCAACTGATGACCACGGTGCGGCATGGCTTGCCTTGGATAAACAGCACAGATGGGAAGCAAGCTGTCTGCTCCAGGAAATCACCTTTCTCATGGGTGGTGCACTCTGATGTCCTAATGCAACAAAATGGCACCCTTGAGGTCTAAAGGCAAGGTTTCAAAGGGTCCATCACCCTGGAATGCATCCTGCAGAACGGAAGGACCTAGCTCCACATCCGGGACAAGAACAATGACCTAAAAAGCAAGCTGGTAAGGCTGACCTCTAGTCACACAGCAACAAGAGACTATGCTGCCTGTCGTGCAAACCACAGTGCTGTACGACATGATGTCTATGAGGATGGAAAGCATCAGGAACCCTCAACAGCAGTAAGGACTCTAGCTGAAGACTGAGACATGCAAGAGAAACAACAGATAAGGATGCTAAGAAATGTATTGCATTTGTATGATATGAACAGACATGTGAGGACAGACATAAAAAGATTAAGGAGACTAGACTTACCAGATATTAAAACATATTATAAAGCTATAACAATGAAAAGTCTGGTATTGGCTCATGAAGAGACAGAGCAATGAGAGAAAACAGAAAGCACATCAAGACCTAAAACCATTAATTTAACTATAAAATACATGTAAATTTGGTGTATTTCAAATATTCAGGGAAAGATAAATATATGAAATGGCATAGGATCACTCAAAATAGGACCCTAACATAATGAGGTGCTGTCTGTATCAATCAGTGACACAGACGTTTTCACAAGTCTGTTAACACATCACTGATGGGATGAGGGGGAACATGCCTCTCACATGTTGCTGGTGAGAAAACACATTTGCATGGTTTCTGTAGAAGGTTAATCTGGCAGTATCTACACAAATCTGAAACACACCTAACCTTCAATCTATTCCAGCACCTTACCTTGCATACACTTAGCAATGCAGGCAAAGAAGTATAGATTTCAGACCACAGGTCATGACCCACTCATGGGTCTATGAAATAAATTTAGCAGGTAGTGACCAGAATTTTTAAGAAAATGAAAGAAACCAGAATGGAATACAAAGTATCAGAGCTCATCACACAAAGTAAGCATTTCATGAACCTTTTGTTCCTCATGTGAGTATTGTGTAAAAATGTAAATGTTTTTTTTTTTACAATGGACTGAGCTTTTTAAAAAGATTTGAAAGCCACCTCATAACAGCATTATTTATAACAGGCAAAGGACTGAAAACAGTCTAGAAGTTGGCCCAGCAGGGACTGCTTAAATAAATGATGGCCCATCCATGCTGTGCAGCCATTAGTAAGGATGACGCAGCTCTAAATGTGCTGCCATAAAACAATCTCCAAGATGTCAGATGTGGAGCATGCATCATTTGTGTTTTTTTAAAAATATAAACATATATCCACTGAGGAACTCTGGAAGAAACTGGTCACAGTGGTTGTCTCTGGGCAGGGGAGCTGAATTAAGAGACAGAATTACTAATTCATTCTGTTGTTCTTTTTTTCTTTAGCCACGTGCATGCATTTTCTATTCTTAAAAAAACACACACACTGTCTGGACCCACCTGACAATCCACCTATCTATACCTTGGTGACTGCGTGGTACAGCAGAGCGGACAGTGGGACCTGGGCCTAGTTCCACCAATTACCATGCGACTTTGAGCAAGAAGTTTCATCCCTCTGGGCTTCCATTTCCTTAATGCATAAATGCAAGGGACAGCCATATCTGCCTTGAGGACTGAGGTGGGGTTTAAATGAGATACTGACTGAAAAATGCCCCAGCAAACTAGGAACTGTGTAAATATTAATTCCTCCCTTTCCTTCGTGGACTCTTAGGGACTGTTTATATAAAGATCACAAAACCATCTCTATCAACTCCTTCACAAAACTACAGGTTGGGTATGGAAATCCATTGGTATAATGTATTCTTGTTTTTGTTTAAAAACTGTGTGTGTATATATGTACGTATGTATGTACACACACACACAACACACGATTCTATCCATAGGCAGAAGGCCATGTACCAGACTTATTTAGATAAGCTGCTAGTAGGTGGTCTTCAACTTAAAAATATCCACCTATTGTTTGATTTTACTCTTTGAGGATGAATTACTGCCAAAATAAAACGGATGAGTCTTCATGTAAAAAGTATGTCCAAAACCCAACACATACTCCACCTATTTTATCAAACTGCTAATAAAACTCCAGCAAGACAACAAGGGAAGCAGAGCAGGCCAGAGCCAGTGACATCATGTGGTCGCCCTGACAGATAGTCCTTCACAAGGTGGACGGCGCAATGCCTGCTGCTGGCTGGAAAGCGTCTTCAGACATCCCAGTTGGGCTCTGCAGCAGGACCTCGGGGCCCCCTGGCCAAAGACTGCCACCGCCGCCCCCGGCTCCCGGCCAGGGCCCCACCTTGCCGTCGGAAGCGGTGTTGATCCTGTAGTGGTACACCCTCCCTTCGTATCTCAGCGAGATGGACCTCTGGCCGGGACTGCTCTCACTCTCCCTGACCAAGAAGCTGCCGTTGATTCCGCTGCTCAGCAGGTACTCGGCGGCATTGCGGGACACCGGCCCGTGGTACCAGGAGTGCTTCTCCAGACTGTTGACTGGCGTGATGTAGTTGCTTGGCACCCACCCTTGGCCATTTTTGGTTTGGGCTTCACACCATTCCCCATTGTGGTTGTAGCCTAAGACCCGGAGCTTTTCACCTTAGAAGAAAAGATCAAGTCAGACATATCAGCGTTAAAGGCTAGCTTTATTCAGGTCCATTTATTCTTGTATAACTAAAAATCTCCAAATCCCTAAATACCTACTTCATTTTAACAAGTCCATATAACACACAAATACATACATTTATAAGAGTATGTGAGCACATTTATATATGAAGCTTCCTGTTTGTACTGAATATACAGATAAATATATAGCCTCAGTTTTGTAAATCTATTATGTTTACTCATGTGCTCTGTTCCTAACATAAGGAAGCTTTTGGGGGGGGGTGGGGGGACGGGGAGAAGTGTTTGGTCCAGGCATCCTTTTCAGTGTGA
This sequence comes from Phataginus tricuspis, assembly GCA_029783875.1. Lineage (NCBI taxonomy): Eukaryota > Metazoa > Chordata > Mammalia > Pholidota > Manidae > Phataginus > Phataginus tricuspis. The sequence continues at coordinate 5,394,069 of JAQQAC010002172.1, forward strand.
AATAGGGAAAACTCAGTTTTTGCTAAGGACGCCTCTTGTTTTTTTGGAAGAGTTTTGCAAGAACTCTTCTTAAGGAAAAGTGTCTCTCTTATAAAGATACCGCTGTTTTTTCCATGTCTCTGCATTCCAAACTTCAAAGTTGCTCTAATCATCAAAGAGGGGCCCATCAAGCCACCGTTTCCCCTGATTTCTGTCTCTTGCAACCAAAACGGCTGTTTTACCTTTAGTTATGCTCAGAGTGTTGTCCCCACTGGCCACAAAATCATAGAGTGCGACAAAAAGGTTGGGGTCATTTTCACTGGGACCAGCAAGGAGGTTTTCCTTGGAGTTCCAACGAGCTGCTTCGCTCAGACCTTGGGGCTCAAAGTCAGATGCTACTGGCCTCTGAAGAGCTTCTGGAAGAGAAAGAGGGAAACAGAAGAAATGGGAAGAAAATTAGTTTTATTCTCAGGAACAAAAAAGGTTTGTGTTTCCATCATCACACATTTCTAATTTATTTCATTTCTTAACATCTGTACATATTATATATTAATAAGGTGATAAAAAATATAGATTCTTCCTTTCCCAAATCTTGTGAAAAACATTAAGTATTTTCATTTCAAGGTGGTAACTATTGTTCCCAAATAGTTTAAGCTTTTAAAATTCATTAATTCAAAATGAATTCAGTTGGAAACGGAAATACAGTCCATCCTTATATTTTTGCCATTGCTTATGTTGTAATATGGAGTAAAAGGGTTTTGCTTTAAAATATTTTAAAAATGTACTGAAGTTAATGTATATACATAATGTAAAAAAATGAACAGTACAGAAGGGCTTATAATAAAAGACAACCATTTTCCATCCCATTCTTCTCCATGCCCAGAGGCAACAGCTATTCTTTAGGTGCTTCCTCCATCTCTGTAAATATAAGCCATGTCTCTGTGCCCCCTGCTCCCCTCCCGCCATCCCTCCTGTGCCATCCTCCACTGGTTAACTCTGTATTTCCAGTTCTCCCAGCAAGAGACAGTATCTCCCAACTATTTATTTCACGAGAATATCAGCATCTTACCCTTCCTTCCAGCTTTCCTCCCTGCTTGCTCACTCTCAAACATGGCCTTTACATTTTCTTTTACCTTGTGAAAATCAGTAACAGTGTTTTTATTTTCATTATTATTCCATAATAAAAAGTCTTCTGTATTTTATCTATAGATAGACTCTAAAAGTTGAAAATCAGTCAACAACTCTTATATTAGGAATGTGTGACTATTGTTCACTATGGGATCAAAAAGCTTATTATTTTTTCCTGAAGTTTCTTTTTCTTTCTTTTTCCCTTGAACTATGCTCAAACTCTCGAATATCTGTGATAACAATATGCACAAGGTTCTTTCAAACTAGCAAATCTACTCCAGGTAGATCCTAATAGTCACAGGATATTATGGAGTGAAATTTGAATACTCCTTTAAGGAAACTACAATAGGTAAACTGCACTTTAAAAAGGGGACCAGAGGGGAAATTCTAACTTGAAAGAAGCATCTACCATATGTTTAAGCCAAACCTAAACAGTAACCAAACAAAACTGTTTTAATTTCCCCTCTTTCTGGATTTAGAGGCTCCCCCAAATATCTTTTACTCAAATATCTTTCCTTGGACAGTAACACCCATCTCAGGGACAGTCCTGACTCCGCAACCTTGGACGTCTCAGAGACTAGGCTGTCCTTCCAGAAGCACGACTGGAGAACCTCCAGGAATGGCCATCCTTTAAAATCTCTCTTTGGAATAAACCAACGAAGGTCTTTCAGTTCTAGCTTTTGTACTACTGACTTCAGGAATTGTCTTTCTAAAAGAGTAAATCTCAAATTATGTCATTACTGTGTTTGGTAATTTCATCTTAGGAAGAATCATGAAGGTAAAGATACTCTGAAGGGAGACGGTCTTGTAACTACCATTTCCTAGAATGTGGAAAAAGCTTAGTGATGTGTTAGCCCCCCTTCCCCAAGTATTTGCATCGGCTCTAAAAGTATGTCCAGCGCCATCATGATCAGTGATTGATAAATTATCTAAACAAAACTGGTTAAAGTAGGGAATTTTTTTATAGAGTATGTGATCTTCCACCGCACCCTGAATGCACACTGGTTTGCTAATCTAACTACAGGGCCAAGGACCGTCCCTTCGAGTGTGGGTATGCGTTAGCATTAGATGTGCTCTTTTTCTGCAAGGCCTCTGGATAAATGCATCGTTTTACTTACAGCTCCAATTTTGTGTAGGAGGAAGGAGAACTGGAGCCATTTGCTATGTTCCCAATACAATCCCTTCCAACTGTTCATAGTTTCCTCATTCACACCTAGTTGTAGTTTAAAAAACTCGTAGCAGTTTTTTTAAAAGTTACCTGCCTTTACTGAGTCTGTCTAAAGCATTCATCTTAATTTTCACAGAAACAATTTTCTTCTCCCACTTGTATTTTACTGGCTTCATATTAAGCAGGTAATTACAACAACGTGTATACTCAAAGAGATTCAGAAAGAAACACAACTGGCGCTTGTTGTGACTGTGACTCCGGTGGCAGGGGACAGTGGGGGAGTGGCTGCCCTGTCCCATGGGCTGTGGGCACTGGGGAGGCATGGTTTATAATGAAGGAGGAGCATGCTGGTCAGTTTAGCAAGTTAGTTAGTTAGTTAGTGAAGCAAGTCGAGAGAGCTTTGTTTGTCACATAGTAAGAAAAGCTACGAGGAGGCAAAGGAGTCTTACCATAAAAGAACTCCTGTACATCAAAAGAAAAAGATAAATGCCTCTACAATGGAAAAGTGGATGTGAATCAGGAATAGGCAATTCACAGAAAGTTTAAATTACCATTAAACATGGAAAGCATGTTAACCCTGGCTAGTAATCAAAGAAATGCAAATTCTTCACCAAACTGGGAAGGTAGTTTCCTGAGGTGCACAGTGTAAGACGTCAGTGAAATGGGCACTTTCACACAATACCAGTAGTTGCTGTAGAAACTGCTGTAACATTTTAGGAGGGCAACTGGAAATACCAACTGAATCTTTAAAAAATTCCATAACCTTTGATCTACCACCATAATTTATCCATCCTAAGCAATCCACACCATGATTCGTATGTGCTGATTTTTACGTAACAGCATAGAAAAGTAAAAGATCAACAATAACAACAACGACCAATACACAGTTAAGTAAGTTTGTGATCCATCCTTAAAACAGAACATATTCAAAATCTTTTTGGAAAAAACATCTGATGGCTTGGGAACATAGTATGCTGTTTAAATGTTCGTATTACAACCCAGTATATACAGCATGATCCAAATTTTGTTAAAACTGAAAAAAGTCCGGAAAGAAAGGTGAACAGTGGTTAACTTAGGACCATGTGTTAACAGTACCACTAACAGTGTTAACAACTCAGGGTAGTGGGATTACATTTTAAATTGTCTTGTTTTCTGCATTTGGACATATATCTCACAAAGAATGTGGATTGTTTTTATAATTGTGCAACAATTATGAAGTAGAAAAACTGTTATAAACAGATGTCAGATGACACTTATATCATTGGTAATCTAACATGGAGAAGTACCCTATGGGTGGGCGGAATCTCCTCAAGTTGTCCTGAAAAGGTACTTGTGCATTTCCCTCTAGTGTCCTGACTGAGTGGCCACGGGCATACAACTTTGGCAGATCAGGCCCACACAGGAAATTAAACCAAAGTCATGAATACAGAAATGCTTTTCTTCTCAAATGCCATTTGACCTCTTCTATCAAACATTCTGCAACATCTGGATTTGATCAAAGTTATGTAACGGAGGGAAGTGGCCTGGAAAACACCTGAAATAGGCAGAGCGCAGAGACTCGCCCTGGGGTGACTATGATATAAAGTATGGGTTAGAAAAGGGCTGTCCCTGACCCAGAGACAGATGCTGGGAATTTCATGCAATGGGATGAGGCCTTTGTCAGGAAGGAAAGGGCCTCCCACTGCTTTCTGATTCAACAGGACATCAGGAAATGCAAGGCAGTCTGTCAATTTTCCTTTCCAGTTCTTGCTCCATTCCACAAATTAATGGCCAAGGCCCAAAGGGAAGTATTGCTCATGCATGCCTCTGGATCGAGACACTGCAGTGTAGCCACAGACCAACACCAAAACCTCCCAGTCAATTCCCAATTCAGGCTGATGTCAAAATTGACTCACAACGTATAAATGCCAAATTTTCTTGCTTCACTTCATAGTCAACTATGCTCGTCAACCTTAAAAATGATCACAGCTTACAAGGCCAAAGTTGCAGAATGTACTTAACCTTCCTGGCTTAACACACGGACTTTCTGCCAGTCCCATGGTACGGAAGTCAGACCCCTAAAGAAGCCCAAAGGCTTCATTCAAAAAAGATGCCCCAAATAGCTCCCCCCTCTTCTGTTCTTCCAGTGATCTTCTGGCTGTTGTTAAGTCTTGGGAAATAAAATTTAACATCTGCTATTATTCTTACATTTTTTTCTCAGTGGACATTTTCTGCAGCATCCTTCTGAGTCATGTTTTAAATATATTTAAGGTTTATATCTTCAAAAGTGCCTCTCATTCCATTTAAAACCCTTTTGTTATTTCACCACACTTTTAGGGAAAAGGTTTCCACCAGCAACAAAGCTCTGGAAAAGGCGCCAATCAGGCAGGTAAGCAGCCAGTATGGTAATGTCTAAAAATGCCTCCAAACCTCCGAAAAGCTATGGCTCCAACTGTCACAAGCTTGAAATGCAGGCCTGACTATGTCTGAAAATTCGATAAGAATGATGCCACAAAATTCATGGGACCTTACGTGATTAACTTATTTGGAGAGTATTCTAAGAAACTGGCTTGAGTCTTTAAAGTGCAACTTCAAGATTGTTTTACACAAAAATAATCTGTTCTTAAAATCGTGAGTCACTGATCAAAAATGTTCACAGAAGATTCTCCAATGTGCCAGATCTGGTCTAGACTCCACCGGCTGACCTCGCCACCATCAAACAGGAAAGAAGGGAAATACTCTTCAACCCCAGGGTGGCCAGGCTGCTCAGTCCCAAGGGTGGGGGGGACTTCACCTCCAGGAAAAACATCCCTGGGAAGCTTCCCACCTGCCTGTTGGCACTCTTGCCCTCGGCCACAGCTCTGGCGGAACACAGAGTGGCCAGCCACGTGCGGTCGCTCTGTCCACACCAGGGGCTCTGGGACACACTTGGTGGGGAGGTGGCGGATGCAATAAACAGTCCCTCTTTTGCTCACGGTTATTTAAACCCTTGTTGCTTTATTCTTATTTCCTTTGTGGGCCCTCCACTATTATCCTCCAGTTCAAGGAATCTCTGTAATTTAAAAATCTCTAAAACAGATCCCTCAGAAAAGAGGGAAGGCTCCGTGTTTGATTTCATACTCTGTTCCAGCTGGTGAGATCATGCTCAGACTATTCTCAAGCCAGTTTATAACAGTCTCATACAACTTTTTATAATATGAGCTTAGAAGGAAAGTATTATTTCCCACAACTTGAACTTGATTAAAGTCATTTTATCTACATTCTACATGGTCCTTTGTTTTGTAATTTATACCCTCACCCAGGGCAGTTAGAATTATTAAAAAAAACAAGTTTAGCTAAATACAGCCTTGGCATTAACTTCACACCGAACAAAATTTTCCCAGCACAAAACATTTTGTCAGCTGCTGGGAGCAGGGGTACAGCAAAGTGGTAATGATGCCACAAGTCATCACATGGCCTCTACTCCTTGCAGGAGAAACACAGTTAATGAAAATACACAGCCTCAACAGCAAGTCTAACAGGAGACAAGAATTGTTTTGTGGATTAATTTATAAGATCACAAGACACTGAGGGCCAGGAGTTGTGAAGGGGAAGCCCACGGGGGCTAGGGAGGTGGATCCTGGAAGCATGGCTCACACAGGGTCCTAGGCCAGCCGGACCCACCAAGGTTACTAAGGGCGGGGTCTTCCTCTGTGTGTGCCGTGGACCCCATGGCAATGTCCTACAGGCTCCTCGGAATAAAGTTTGTAAATGCGTAAGATAAATATGGAGGATTGCAAAGGGCAACAACTGAAATAGTCCTCAAAATATTTTTAAAAATTGAAATACAGCACTTTATCAATGCATTAAACATATGCTTCTTTATTAACACATTAAGTAACAAGAGCCAATGGTAACTACTGTCATTTCAAAGTAATACAATCATTATAGGACAGGAAAATACTGATTTTCACCAGTGACAAAGTCACACATATTGCTAATAACTGTGGTTACCTACATCCTTAAAAAAATGAAAAAAATTTTAAGCGAATAAGTTAATTTTCAGCTAGCAGTTAGCAAAACACAGTTTTTCTATTTTCCCATCCAAGGACACGGAGCCCTTGAATATCATCCCAGAGTCCAAGCAAGAGCCTTCTAGGTTAACAGCTCCTGCACTACAGCTCTGGTTCAGTAAAACTCCAGTAGCCTGATGGGGCCAGGGCCTAGAGAGGAGGCTGCTAGAAATTAGTGAAAAGTCCACAAATTATGCATCCTTCTTTTTAAATAAATGTAGTTTTATTACTTCCTAGTTATGGGCATTGTAGGCAAAAAATTAACAATAAATTAAGTAGGCTCCTAGAGAAATCTCCCTTAAAAAATAAAAAAATAAAAAAGTGATTCAAATTAGCCCAAGGTTTAAATATTTCCCCTGGAATCTTTTACATTATAATGTTTCTACACAGTCAATTTTAGAAAACAGAATTCTCTATCCTAACTTCTGTCCCTATCAGCAGTTCAAATATTACCCTTCGAAGACACACAACCCTTACCTCCCTCTCGCTACCAAAAAGCCAAAGGAAAAAAAAAGGAGTTTTGTATCATCATCTAAGACTTTGTTGTCAGAGAAGCGTTACTGGAAATGGAGTATAGTGACCCATATAAAATGGGGCCCCACCAGGTTCAAACCATTCTGAATGCCTGTCATTCACGCCCCATCCTCACCCTCTCATGGCAATAAATTTACACCCACATCAGGGCCACTTTCCCTGACTCTCTCCAACCAGTCCTGCCCTCTCCATGCCCTGCCACACGTGACTGGTGTCCCCCTTTGGCCTCGCACCCCTCATTTGACGCCGCACTGCCACCAAAGGGGTCTCGGCAAAAGTGCCAACCTGATGACGTCACTCTCCCGGTAAAATCCCACTGAGATGGATGCTGGAGGAGAGGCAGAACCAGAAGCTTGGGAGGCAGCCCTGCCGGTCAGCTGGCCGGCCACCATGGTATTAGCAGGGTCACCTGTGGCAAGGACACCTGTGGCAGCTTCCAAACCAGAGCTGCCATTTGCCTTGCAGGTAACCGGCAGTTGGCAGATACTGCTCCTCTCATGTAACAGGCCCCCCAAACTCCGTGCAGTTTCCCCACACAAACCCTACTGCTGCCTTACCTTGACAGGTGTCATCTGCTCTCCCTGCAATGCCTTCCCAGCCTCCTCCTTGGAGCTCACTGCTCTTAGTAAGCCTCGGACTGTTCCCTCCTCCTCCCTACCACCTCACCCCCCATTGAGTCCTTCCCCTTCTCATTTGAGTATTTGTCTGTTTCTATTACCATCCTATCTGTCTGTCTGTCTCTCTCACACATACACACAATAAGGAACCTGGTCACATGTGCCTTGCAGTACAAAAGGCCTGGGCTCCCTGGTGGACAAGCTTTGTGTATATTTCGGCCCACAGTGTCTTGAAGATAGTACGTTCTGGGCCTCAGTTTCTCAGTTGTGTAACAGGGCAATAATAGCATCAACCTAGCTGGGCTGTCAGGAGGGCTCCACACACACTGTGCGCAGAGCATTTCTGCACAAATGCCAGGTGTGGTGCCAGGCCCAGGGGCACCAGAATAGAGGGCAGTTACTCCTCATATCGTCATCAGTCCGTACACTCCTTTGGGGCACAGACCAGGTTCTTACCAGCATCTCAGCACCTGCCTAGTGTGATGCAGGACACACAGCACTGCTCCGCATTTACTGAAATGAACTCCTTTGGTAGTGAGTCTACAGCATCTTACTGTGCTGAGGGACAGTGACTGCGATGGCGTGTGGGGGGTGGGGGGCCTTGATGATATGGGGGAATGTAGTAACCACAATGTTGCTCATGTGAAACCTTCATAAGATTGTATATCAATATCTTAATAAAAAAAATCAAGTCCTTTGTAGAATACCCCATACTTGTAAAGTCTGACTGAAGAGTGCACTTTCATCGTCTGTTAAACTGTAGTAAGACTAGTGGAAATGACAGACATGAAAGATGAAAAGCAAATGCACCCCGAGCAGGAAAACTTGTAGAAAGATCTAGGAAATGCAGTAATTTTTTAAATGTAATATAAACCATGGCCAAATAAAACAAGGTGTAACATAAAGCACATTTTTCTCTCTGCTTTCAAAAGAAACAGGAGACAGCATGGTGAGATCCCCAGACCTCCACACACTTTGTGTCTTTTGAGGATGGGGTGGGGCCAATTCCACAATCAAACTGTCCCCAGGGAGCTAGCTAACCACAAAAGCATTTTTATCTCTCCATTAGGCCATTTGCAAAAGACTGAAAGCCTTCCCCTTTGCTGCCAGGCCCAGAGATGGTTTGAAAGTACCCATCTCATATCTCCTGTTCTCCTTTAGCATCATCAGGGACTCGGGGGTTAGTTTAGACCTTGAGTCACTAAAGTAAAGGGGCTACCCAATGGCAGGCAATTTCCCCCAAATGTCTCATTAGCCATTATTATTTCTACTGCTAATATGAGTGAGTGAACATGACCAAAAAAGGTATTTTGGCTCCAAAAAGCAATGGCTAATTCTATGCATAGCCTACCTTTAAACTCAACTTTAAGATAGTGCATGTACAATGTTATTACCTACACTTGAGGACTGGTAGGATTGATAAAAATTAGATCTCTGAAGAGAATTTATGCGTAAGGAGGTTAAAGTTTCCAACTGAATGTGATAGAGTAATAGCTAATATTTAGTGATCCCTTACTGCGCCAGCACTGCGCCAGGCAGCTTATCCGCACAAGAAGCCCACCTCCATTGTCACGGCAGAAAGGGGAGAGAACGGAGCAGGGGGCTCAGTTCTTCAGCGGCCACTCCCACCAGTTACCCACCCAGTACAACCAATCGTCTTTTTGCCTCTGGAGCTCACCCCTACCTCTTGCCCGCCAATCTGGCCACCCGCCCTCTGCCCGCCATCCCATCTGTCTTCCTACCCTCTCATCTTTGTTTCCCGCTTCCCGTCTCAACTTGTCTTTGGCCTTTGTCTCCCAGCCGCTGTCCCTTCCTGTTTCCCCTCTCCGATTCCCACCTGCTTCCCTGTCACCGTGCTGTCTTCCCTACCACCACCACCCAACACAGACAGTATAACGAAGTACCTATGATATGGGTTAAGAAAGATTAGAAAACCAGTTTTTTAGAATAACAACTCTTATTACCTAAGGCAAAGTCAGACTCTCAAAGAAACTATAACGACTATTCGTCCGAACAGCCTTGGAACTGTAATTTCACTAGGCAAGAAAACAAGATTGACTGTAAGTTGATAATTGTTAAAGCCGGGTGATGAGTACAAGAGATTTCAATATGCTGTCTTTTAAAACAGGTTTAAATTTTTCTATTAAAAATGGTAAAAACAACCTGCAAAAAAAAAAAGTAAAAACAAAACTAACCTAGAAATTTATTTTGTAAATCATTCTTCTGTGTGTTTAATCATGACCCATCATTATAGAGGAAAACTTAGTCTTCCAGCATCCTATTTGATCTTTCATTCTTATTATATATACTGTTACTTGACTTCCCCAGTTTTATTGAGATATAATACATAACAATGTAAGTTTAAGGTGTACAATATCATGATTTGATGTCTGTATATACCATGAAAAAATTACCACAATATCCATCACCACACACAATAAACATTTTTTTTCCTTGTGATGGGAACTTTTAGGATCTACTTTCTTAGCAACTTTCCATTCAGTATTGTTAACAGTCACCATGCTGTACAGCGTTGTTATATATTTTAAAAACCTATCCATCGATAATTTTTTCTACTTCTATTTCAGATCAGAGATTACAATGGTAAAACGACAACTTGATTTTAGAAGGTACTGAGTACTATGAGATCTTCAGCTTTCACGTTTGGAGCTGTGAAAATACTGCCTCTAGAGAGAGGAAAATAAGATGCCAACCATGAACTGATGGGATTTTTTTCTTCCACAATTAAAGTATTCCCCTTGGGAATAAGAGAGGGTCAGAGGAAGGAAAGATACTTTTCCTTTAAACAAGGACAGGAAGTATTAATTATATGCATTAAAGCAAACTTGGAAACAAATTGTTTTAAGAAAAACTATGGGTGGATTCAGCTCAGTTCTATCACTGCTTCAGCCATTAGAGAAATTGGCAACACCAACATTTTAGACTGCTTAAAATGTGTTTAAAATAACAACAGCTAACATATACTAACATGTTGCTCCCTGCCAGGTTCTATGCTAAACAATTTAAACAACAAAAATCTCCCACGTGAATCTCTCAATTCCATGAGGTAGGGACTACTATGAGCCTTACTTTAGAAGCTCGGAGAGCCACATGCCCAAAATAACCAGCCTCTGCCAACCGGCTCCAGAGTGCGTGCCTCACGAGAGAACCGGACCTTGGCAATACCCTCACCATAAAACTAAGGACATCTCCGAGGAACCTCATGTTGGTACAATACATACACTGAGCTTTTTAAAACTTTCAGTTAAATTACTTCAAAACAACAGATCCTCTAAGGTGGGCTGGACAGAGGACGTTTGCTCTTGGAGGTATGGAAACTGGCCGAGAGAGGTCAGACAAAAACCAGGATCTCCTGACTCCAAATTCAAAAGTATTTCCCACCAAAGTGAACTGGGCCTCCTTCCGCCTCTCCTCCAGAAATCTCATGGCGTCCATGTGAGACGTCAGTGAAACTGTCTAGGAGGCATTCAGTGACAGGGCCTGTCACATCATAAATGCTCAACAATTTTAATGGAACCCTAAATGAAAAGGACTGACTGACCTCTTAGGTTACAGAAAGAGCCTCAGATTCTCTCTGTTACTAAACAAGGGAAGTATTTGATGACCTCAGGAGAGAGTATTTAGAAAGAGAGCATAAGCTCCTCTGAAGCTAAAGTTCTAAAAGTGTATCTGTGTGCCTGGCACCTCAAAGCACTTGCCAGAAAGTTAACTGCTGAAAAGAAGCGTTTAAAAGCAGGCCCTTAAAATAAATTTGGAAAGTTCAAGAAGAGTTCACTTCACAGACATGCCGTACAGAGAGCATGTCCATGTACAACAGTCGTGTAGAATGTATGTGAATACCAATATATGAATAAAAATAAACTGGAAAAAATGAATTCAGATGGTTGATTTCCATGTTTGCTTTCACATCTCTAGGGGGAAAAATTCAGAAAATTCAGTGTTTGAAGTACACTGAAGATTGTAAAGCTAGTTGTGGTCATGGTGAATAGATACTAGTAGGGACATACATTTTCAGAAAGTTGGAGCACAAAATTCAAATGCTACAAATGTTTATATATGCATAAAATATTTCTATATGGACACACAAGAAACTTCCAAGTAATTGCCTCTGGGCAGGGAAACTGAATAGGAGAATTACTTCTCACTATTTACCTTTTCAGAATTTATCATGTGCAGCTATTTTAATATACATTTGAAATTTTTAATTCTACTAAAGACACAATCCTTTTCAAACAGTATTAGACTTCTAGAAGAGAAAGAAGGAACACCCTTATTTCAGGCATCAATTAAAATGTTTTAGAAGACGCCATGTTAACATCCTTATAGAATTCCAAAGGAGATGAGCAGTCACGGTTGGTAAGGCATGGAGTGTCTAAAACGGGGCTTTCTGGAGCCAGACAGCATGGGTTCAAATGCCAGCACCACCACTTGCTAGCTCTCTGACCTTAAGGCAAATTTCCTAACCTTTTGGTGCCTTGGTTTCCTTACCTCTAAAATGGAAATAACCACTGGACCATCATGAGAAATAAGCAAATTAAAACATATAGAATGCTGAGATGGTGCTTGGCAGACAGTAAGCATTGAATAATTGCTGCTTTGACAGCTAGGCCCAAATAGCAAGCAAAGGCGTGATCAAGTTGCATTTATGGCTGGACCTTCTTTGACAGAATGGAAAACTTGACTATATTCAATTCTCTCTGTGCCTGGGATGCCTGGGTCCCAAGTGGGTATCAATAAACACTGATTAATTGATTGGGGATGTCAGTAAAAAACGGAAAGGCTGGATTACTTATCCAGATGTTGGCAACTGTTTTTCTCAGGAGACTAACAGCATGTTCAGTCTCTGAGAAACAGTCAGTCACTGAGGTTTGTTAAAATCTCTCAACTTCGAAACAGTAATTCCATTTATTTTCTCCAATTAAATATATCAACAAAATAAGGAAAACTCAGTAACAAGAAATAATTCCTAGAGTGGGACCTTCCTAGATTGAAGCCTTAACCCAAGGCAGTCTGCTGTGTCAGTTTTTTTTTTTGAGACTTGAAGTCAACATTATTTCAATACATGCTGTAATGAAGACGCTTTTGATTCGTTTTTTTTCTCCCCAAAAAACAACAGTTAAACCAGGCAGGTACAGACTAAATCTCGCATTTACCCGCAGGAAAACAAAAATGCCACAGCTTTGCTGTGACTTAACCTTTCTTTCCTCCAGCTCTACTGTTACAAAAGTCCATTCATCTACTCCACCTCAGGCATCCATCTGCAAAATGGGAGATGACAATGCCTAACACTAACTCGTTACAGATGTAAATGAGAATGTGTTCAGAATTTTGAGCAACTTGCAAAATAAGTGATGGATTAACTGAAGATGATTTTAGCTGCTTCAGATGCCAACTTTTGGGGACAAATAAACCATCTCCTCCCTTCAAATGCTAGATTCTGTGAGCCCACTCCATCTGGCTGAGCATTCCCCAGGGCCCAAAATCCCAGAGAGGGAGGGGGACTGATGTGGGACTGATGGACAGATCCTGCAGCAAGAAGGGCAAACAGGTTTCACCCATGTCACTGGGGTTTATGGTTTGAGCTGCCCATGGCACTTCAGGCAGGCCCTCAAATCAAAAAGTTGGGAGAAAAAAGGAAAATAGGTTCGACAATCAATAAGGCCTCGGTTTATTTCCCCTTCATTTTGAAAAGAAAAACATTACAACTTCAGGGCACTATAGGAGAAACCCTACTGTTCTAAAATGAGCTTTACACTTCTATTCTTATTTTAAGTCCTAAATGAAAATGACAGAGAAAAATGCAAGCTGGAATTCATATCTGAAGTACAATTAACCTTTCTGCTGGAAGTAACGGTCTGGAATGACCAGTCCCCAGATCAGATCAATTTCAGATCCATCTTGAAGCTACAAAATGAAAATCACTCATCATCCTCAATTCTTTTCTCGGTTGTCACCTTACAGGACAGAAAATGAAAGACAAACAACAGGAAAGAAAAAAAAAGTGGTGGGGAGATTAGAGAAGAAAAGGAGAGTAGAATGGAAAGAAGGCAAAAGTGAAATGCTCCAGGCTCTGAGCTTTACTGAAGGAACTTAACAGGAGGTGCCCCCTCCCCCAAGTACACTGGACTCATTCAAAATGCCTTCTAAAATCTGGAGTAATTGTTCTTTTCTCCCCCAAAACGGGAAATCCTAAGACCTCTTCGTGGTCTGTAGATAAGATTAGGGTGGGGGTGGAGGCAGCGGAAAGATCACTTGAAATTCTCTATCCATAAATGGTAGGGCCCTATTCCCTTTGTACACGATACTTAATGAAAATCGTGTGTTCTACAAACACAGGTTGACCTTTTTGACACATAATATCAATTAAAGGTGGAATTCCACAACGGGGGCTCACAAGGCCGCTCGGGCCTGCAGAGTTGGCTTTCTCAAACTTTCTCGGGTAGAGCCCCGCAGCTGGGGGCCCGCGACTCCGCCACCCGACGTGGGCTCTCCGGACGCCAGTGCGCGGGGACGAGGGCCGTGTGCCCTCCCAGCTCGGCCGGCGGCACCCCGGGTCCAAGGCGGTGGAGACAGAACGAGAGGAAGGAGGGAGGGAGCGCGCGGGCGGGCGGGCGAGGCCGCGCAGGCCCGGCCGGCGAGCGCGGGGCCCCCTCCACCCACGCGCGGCGCCGCCCGCGCCTACCTTCCAGGTAACAGCTGGAGGACGAAGAGAGCCCCTTCTTGGATTTGCAGCCCACCAACTTCAAGCAGATCTCCAACATGGTCGCGCGCCGGCGGCGTCGGGGCCGGCGCCCCCGCTCGCCCAGCGGCCGGCTCAGGCCCGACTCGGCGCGCGGCTCCCGCGCACCCCCC